>VZTA01000058.1:0-70238 GCA_013398855.1 Mohoua ochrocephala | reverse complement strand
CATCCTTATTAATTTTTACCTAAGTTAAAATTAATAAGCCTTTCTCATCTAGTCTTCCAGTTGGAAAGAATAGTCAAACCTGTAGGGCTGGTCTCTGCAAAATTAGCTCCCCTCGAACTAGTTATTTCCTTGCATGGTCTGCAAGGTTCAGCTTTCAGAAAGCAAGGTGAATTTACATGGGTCAGCTTTGTCAATTACAGCCTTATGTTCAGGGCACCACAGCAGTGTGGAGGCGTAGGCTGGGATTTGCTAAGGGGAAAGATGAATGCATGATGAATAAGCCTGCTTGACATGATTGCTCCAGAGCATCTATCTTGTCTCTTGAACAAGCCATGCTTTGCAAATCACATCAGACATTGTATGAGCTATCTTATTTTGCACCAGTCATCTGTAAGTCCAAGTCCAGTGCTCCACTTCTAGGTGGGTAGGGCTCCAAGATCTGGTCTTTTAAGTTAGAGAGTTCCGTGGTCTTCAAAACTCACGTAACTCTATCAGCCTCTCCTGTGTCCTCCTGTATCTCTATTGTTGGACTCCTGGAGATCCAGGCTGAGGTGGAGTCACCAATAAAAGGTAAGTTGCTCGTGGCTGTGTTACGTCTGCTTGCATTACTTAAAAAAATAAAACTCTCACAGCTACGCGACTGGGAAGAAATGATGTGTAAGGCAGTAAGTGCAGCATGGCTTGCATTCCTCCTAAGCTCCATGAATGTTACCTCTATTTGGGGATGCCACAGTTCAATTGCTTGGGTGAAGAAAGCAAGCACTTTTGGAGCCAAGAGCTGTAATCTCGCATCTGTGCACCGGGCAGCCATAGCAGGACAACTTTGTTTCCTGGACATTTCTTTATCACAGCACTTTCTTTTTCCCCATCTCTTTCACTTGCCTGTCCTGGCTCCCCTGCTGCCTCAGCCTGGTTTATTTGATTTATTGTGAAGTCACTGGGGAAGCTCAAGTTACAGCTTTGAAGTACACAGTGACTTAAGGGTCCTTGGCATGCACACACTTCCCCTGTCTAAGCTGCATCAGGCTTTGCCCACTCTCAGAGAGGCCCTTTCCTGAGTAAGGGAACAGACTTTTACAGCTTGTGATCTTTACAAATTACCTGTGGGCTATACATCAGACTTTGGGTTTTCAACTATTCAGGTCTGGGTTTTTTATTTATTTTCAGCTATAAGGCATGCATAGCAATGTTAGTTTTTGAGAAAACTAAAAAAACCCAGAGCTAACAATGGCTGAATTTTATGCAGCTATACGAAGTTATCCTATTAACATACTAAGCAATAATAAAAGGAAATACACTATGCAAAACAATGAATAAGATCCTGTTCTAAAAGTTTCTCTTCTCTCTTGATGGGCACATTTATTTTCAAATTGATAAATGCGACTTTCTAAAAACATAGTTGTCTTATGCAGCTGCCACAAGACTGTTTTTTGGAAAACCTCTGCCAGAAAACCAAAAGAAAGAAAAGTATTTATGTACACAAGTCATCCTAGTAACATGGAAGGACGTTTGCACAACTCTGGACAGCAAGCATAGAATTACCATCATAACACGTTTTTCCTGTGGTAAAGTGGTTGCTTTGGCAATTTTTTTTCCTGTTGTATTTAATGCATAAACAAACCTTTCATCGACAGTGTTTAAATACTCAAAATAAGTCATATACGAGATTGGTTTTTTGTCACTGCAGATATAGATATAGGAATACTTTTATCAGACATATAAAAATCTACAGGTTATGTTTACAAATGTGAATTCTATCTTACCCTGAAAAACGTTGTAGATTGGTTTTGGGGGTTTTTTTTAGGAATCTGAGATAGATAAAGTTGCTTCATAATCTTTCCAGCTCATTGGAACCGTACCTGTTATTATTCTCTTGAAACTTCTCTTGAAAGCACAAAAACCCAATCTAGATTTTTCAACCCTTTGTCACAGCAGTCAAGATGTTTTGGATGACAAAATTACCTCTGCTGATGCTTTTCATAAAAGCAGAAGCACGATTAGTACCACTTTGTTCCAGTTAGAGCAGGCATCATGTGATAGGTGAAGCACTTGTAGGTTGGATTTATAACCAAATTCCAAGCGTCAGAGTTTGTGCTGAGGAGATATGGAAAGATTAGAAGTACATGAGTACTTCTACATAAGTACATATTGCAACAAACCTATTGTGCTTTCCATGCATAAGTCCTAAACCCTAGAGTAGTGTAATAACTTTTCTCAGATAAATTGGCAGTGCTATACTACTACATTGCCGGCCTATCTAGAGATCTATACATAAAATTTTTATGTTTTTCTCCATTGAAAAATATGAAACATTTGGAAAACACTTAAAAATATGTAAGTATTCTACTTACTAGCACTTCTAGCCAAATCACCAATGCTTCCCTGAGTATTTGTTTCTTGTGGTGCACAAACTGTACGGAATGCTGGGCATAGCAACATTTGACAAGAACACTTCATCTGAGTCATGCTTTCCTGCCATTCAGAGTGCTTGAGCTTGAACTCTGCTGAATTCAGAAGGCAGTTTGTTCTGAGTCTCAGCAACTGTGTCTGGCAGGAACTAGCCCACTGTCTGGCTGGTACATTGTGCTTCTGCTCTGCCTAGGGGATACCTTTCCTAAAATGTGCTCTACAAATTGCTCACCATTATGGCTTTTTGAATCTGTCAGGAAATACTTAGCAATTAGCAGGTTTGCTGCTGAGACCTTGACCAAATGCTGGAGCAAGCATTTTGATATGCAGTGTGTGATGCTCCCTTTAGTTTNAAAAAAAGAGAGAGATTGTTTTTTGGGCTCTGGATCCTATTTTTTATTTTTTAATTTTATTTTATTTATTTATTTAATTTTATTTAATTTTATTTTTAACTTTTCTGACAGAATCCTGCTGAGCATCCAGTCTCCAGGATGGCAAACAGCTCACCGCACACACACCCTCATGCCCACAGCACTCTCTCTGTGCACACACCTATTGCTTTCAGACACAAGAAGCTGATGCCTCTGGGAATCAGCTTCTGAAACAGCAAAGGTTAATTGTGCCCTTCTCCTTGAATTATTGAAATAGAGCATGTCTGCAGGGCCCACTCCAACCTTGTGCAGGAAATTATGAAGTAGGCCATGTAACTCTGTGCAACAGTTTGAATGCCTCTTCTAATTTCAGTGCCGATGAATGCTCTTGCATTTCCTCTGCTTTTTCCAGGGTCTGCATGGGCACTGGTGAATTATAGGTAGGGACTAGCTAGTTTAACAAGATAAACTGTAATAAAGCTAGAAGTGTAACACTTGGTTACCAGGATGTAATGAAGACATTAATAATAAGGACTGGTGAGATACCTTTTTTATGTCTTCAAGATAGGTTTAATAATGGAAAACATTTTCTTCAAAAGAAATTTCTTAATCTTCTGTTAGTGTGCATCAAGCTTCCTGAAAGCAAATGAAGATGATCATGTTGTCCTGTTTGACCTTCAAAATCTATGAATTTCTGAACTGTCTTTTGTCACAAGTGGTTCTACTATTAAACTAGGTCTAATTATTTATATTTCTCTTCTTAGGTGAACAATACTTGGTTATGTGTGAGCCCACGAAACAGAACTATCTCCTGATGTGTCCAACCTGATGCTGAAATCTCCCTCTCTCCATAACTTTCCGAGTTGCTGTTGAGGGCAGACAGAAGGAAAACCATGAGCTGCTTTTCCTATAGCTGCCTAGCTTGGATTTCTGTGCCAAGAGGCCTGTAGGACAGAAGCTCTCTTTACTGAGGGAAAGCACGTGGTATTAATGAGATGTGCAGTAATGCATTTTTGATTCCAAAGTTATCCCAGGGGGAGGTGCTTCAAGGACTAATGGCAAGCAAAATGCTAGTTATCGCGTTAAAATTTCATTTACTGTGCGTCTTATCAGGACTTACAAATATGAAAGTTATTTATGTTTTCAGGATGTGTGATATTTCATTCTCTAGAGTGGTTGTTCCTTGAAAATTTGCCTGATGAGTTAAAAAACAAAGACTAAAAAACAAAAACTTTCTGAGAGAAGAAAATCTCTTTATTTAGTGGTAGGGGCTTCATTCTCAAGGCTTGGGTAGTGTTGAGAAAAGGCAAGAAGGATTTTTCCTGTAGTTGAAAGGAAAGCACTAGTTAGTCAATTTTGTTTACCCCTGCATTTCTTGAGCACTCCAGGGTAGTTCCCCAAGTTAGACAGGTCAGCAGAAGGAGAATAAAAGAAGCACACCACTGCCTTGTCTCTCATTTCCCCTGTTGTTTTCACGAACAATCTCATATCCCCTGTGATATCAGCTAAAAGAACATCTCAAAGCGTGCCCCAAGGTCTTAACAAATCAGCAGAGTGCTGTTTTCCACTGAAATTTGTTTTTGCCCTTAGGCTTCAGTTTAGCAGAGGAAAGTATATGGGTTTTTTTGTAATTAAAGATTTGTACCAAAACTTTTCATCTTGACTCTTTTGGAAGTGTACTACTGCTAGCTGAGCAATGCAGAATGCTCTAAATATTCACCAATTTTCTTTAAACTATGTCCAAAGGAGAGATCTGTCAAAAATCAACATTTTCATGCAGATGGAAACAGTTTTTTTCTATGAGAAGATACAAAGGCCCAAGGGCATTCTCAGTAACAGGAAAATTATTTGCAGTTGGTCAGACAAGCTGTCTGACTCAGGTAATCTACAGTTCATCGGGTCATGTGGTTGAAACTAAAGTCCAAGAGGAGTCACTCTGTTCAGCTAAAATGAATCGTAATGATTTTTTTGTGCATGCGCATGGGCCAGCGTGTGTTTTTCTGTGAGAGAATCTGGGATTATTTGCTCTGTGTGTGCTAAGGTGTCTGCAAAACTTTTGGACAGCAGCAAACCAAACTGAAGAACAAAGCAGGCATTTCATTCATCAATTTACTTTAAGGGGGGAAAGAAAAGGACAAACTATTTCAGGAAAGAGGACACAGATGTTCTACATTAAAAACCAAGAGAATTGGGAGAAATACTCCTTTAGCAGATGACTAGTATCAAAATACCTAAGAGACTGGTACCCAAATAACTACTGGTGAGCAAAGTCACCGAATACCTCTCCTGGCAGAGGGTGAGAGATGTGTTTAGCATTCTCATTGGCAATCACCAATGGCTGTCCAAGTGTTTTCTCAGCAGCAGGGCTGGGAGAGGAAAGACTTGCCTTGTCATTGTTTGACTCTGGAAGTAATAGAAGAAATTTTCAGTGATTGTTTATACTGTAGGTGTAAACCACATATCCCCAGTGGAAACCCAAGCCATGCCGTGTTAAGCTGTGTGTCAGCACATGGTGCTAGATAATCCCTGTCCTGAGATTTTATTTCTAAATGAGATTTAAAAACAAAGGCAGGGAAAGATGTTTGTCCCAGTTGCCGCCCTCTGACTAAGTCTCTTGGTCCCTCACAAATTAACCAGTGCCCTCGCCTACTTTTGCAGGTGGTGAGACAAAGGAAACTGTAAGTCTGGGTAGGAAACTATTCTGCAAGACTGTTGTGAAGTAATCAGCAGAGCTGACTTCTTCACCAAAAACAAATTACATGGCATTCCCTCAGCAGCACCCCACATCAAGCCACAGGCTGTGCTGCTGGGTTTTGCTGCTGCCCTGGTAGCAAATTGCCCCACAGTGCAGTGGAGGAGAGCAGGAAAAGGGCCCGTCCTTAAGCTTCGGTGATGCTGGTCTATTTTTTCTCATCTCTCTTCTCTCTCCCATAGCCAGGCAACTTCCCTGAACAGTGGCTTACAAAAAGGTCCAGCAAATCTCTAGTTAATGTCTACATATGCTTCTGATTATCTCTTCCTCCTCCTCCCCCCTCCACTGAAAACTGTGGTTTGTGTGCAGCTCAGAGAAAGCAGTCAGAGGAAGTACAGGGCTGTTTTAGGGAGCTGCTGATTTTCTCCAGTTGGTCCTGACTGTAACAGATAAACAATTCTTGTACATATATAACTTGTATGTAACTTTACTGGGCATTTCTTCCTGGACAGGAAACAAGCAGCACAAAAAGAAAAAAAGTGTGGTCACAGCAACAATGGCACATCTTTAATCATCTCCTCTCATTGCTTGGTCCAAGAGCTATGAGAGTTTAAGCCCTGCCTGTAGACCGCTGTCATGGGCATCACCTGGGAGCTCAGCCTTGATCACTCATCCTCTTCTCACTCACTTGAAGAACAGGAGTTTTGCTTTGCCACAGCATCAGGACACACCGCTTTCATCATGTGTTCAAAAATTCTTGATACCTCCAGATTTCTCTGTTTTCTTATGTGTACCTGTGAAGTACCTTATGTGTACCTGGTACTCCACCAGACTTTTGTGAAGTAATCAGCAGAGCCAACTTCTTCACCAAAAACAAGTGACCTGGCCCACTCTCCACTGCTTGTTTGTAGGAGTCACTGCTGCCTGGGAAGAACCACAAGACACCTAAGTCCTGACTTATAAAAAGCTGTATTTGAAGAAGTGGCAGGTACTCACGCACAGGTTTTATGCTTGATCTTTAGGAAAAGGTTTCTTCTCCCCAGTAAGGGAAAAATTACCTTTGGGAATGAGACAAGATTTGCCAAGAAAGCAAGATTTATAGGAAATTTTCCTGTGCTTAAAACAAGCATCTTGAGAGCTGGAACAGAAGTCGGAAGATTGGTAGTGGTGTGTTTGTATGCCTTGCATAATAAATTGCCAAACCGACAAAAAGTGGGCTAAAGGTCACAAATGTCAAAATACCATTTCCAGTCCTCCCTTCCCACTGCATTTTCCAATGTTCAGGAAAATAAGTAGCTGATCATTATGTTACAAGAGCAGAGTCCAGGAAACATGTCTCATGGGCAGTCATATCGCATCAGATGGGATTGCTTGGAGATAGTCTCCAACTGTTGCAGCACATGTCCTTCCAGCTGGATGGAAGCTTTCCCTGTTATTTGTATTATAATAGCATTTTACAATATATTTTAGAAATACTTGGAGTCCCAGCTGACATAAGATCCTTACCATATCGTTTGCATGGCTGGGGAGAGAATATCCTGTGGTGCTTAAAGCCTGCACATAAACAATTCAAAATACATTACTCAGAGATCCACAAACTCTTCCCATAGTACGCTGATAGCAGTGGTTTCAGCTGATATTTTGGGTGCAATTATATGGAATTATATCAATAAGAATTTTTAATTCACCCCATTACTTCTGTGAAATGTATCATCCATAAGCACCACAATCTGACTTGAAACTTCTGCTGGATTTCCCCAAGAGAAAACAGCTGTTGACTGAAATGCAATTCTTTCTGCTCATGTTGCTAAAAAAAACCCTAAAAACCAAAAAACCCTTCAACCAAAGTTTTTGTCCTAAAATTTAAATACTCAAATCAAAAACTGTACTGGTTTACACTGAAAATAAGGTTTGTCAGGGGCTTAATTTTGCTCTTTTTTATGAGAGTACGGGAGAAAATAATTTTATGGTTTCTACAAGAGTAACAATTTTTTAAAAACTGTGGGTATGTTCAGAATTGTACATTAACTTGTCCCTGGTATTTTCAGAAAATACCCATCTGCAAGTAATGTGTTCCCTGGTGGAACTTATGGCCTGTCAGGAGGGAGGGAGGGGATGGTGGGGAACGGGACCAGAAGGAGATCGGACCTACCCTCCTCCAGTGCTTGCCCTTGTTTGCAGTCCCAGCGCTCAGTGCTCAGCCCTGCCTTGCTCCAGCCTTGCCACGTGCTGGAGCAGAGCCCCCAGACAGCCTCACAAAGGGCCGCCACAGCCCGTCCCCATCTGCTGTCGATTACTGCACGGAACGTGCCAGCCTCATGTCATCAGGGGCCAGCACCCTGGAGCTTCTCCTGCTCAACAAAAATACTGAGCAATCTCCAGAGCTGGATGGCATCCAGCCTCCAAGAGGGCTCGGAGGACTATCCCCTTTGAAGATTCTATAGGCCGGATGGTGGATTCTTGAGATCAGCTGTAAAACTTGCTGGTTTCTAATGGAGAAATTCAACCTGCCACAGGAGTCATTAGCCACTGGAAGGTTTATGGCATTATCAAACAAACAAACTTTATCAAAAGGGCATTATCAAACAATTCTAGAGGAAAGGAGACAAAAGGTGAGTTTGCCTACACATCTGAAGTCTACCTGCTCCATGGCAATGCATTTTAAGGACCCCGTGTACACCAGGTGTGAGTCATTTACTGTTGGATGGAATTACTTGGCAGCAACGAGAGGAAGGAAAAGGAAAAGGAAAAGGAAAAGGAAAAGGAAAAGGAAAAGGAAAAGGAAAAGGAAAAGGAAAAGGAAAAGGAAAAGGAAAAGGAAAAGGAAAAGGAAAAGGAAAAGGAAAAGGGATATTTCTGGCTTTGGACAATTTATCTCTTTTTACCTGTTTTGAACCAAATTATCAAGAATAGAAAATATTGATATGGGTTAAAAAAAAAAGTCCTAGAGTGTTTCTTAAACAGTTACATTTACTTGATGGGGCCTGGCAGAATGAGAAGATACGTAGTGGTAGCTGATTCTGTTATCAGGTGAGAACCTGGAGCACCACTGACAATGGTCTCAACCCTTCTAACTTACAGCACTGTCTCTCTTGTACACTGACCCGCCTGTGCCTCTCAGTCCTGTTTTTGTAGCTGATGAATTGTAAGCAATGGCTGGCTTTGCATAAAGCAACTGGAAATTGCACTGAGCCAGATGCAAGCACATTACACCCAGACTTCACTCCTTGAATTCCTGACTCCCCATGGTGACCACGGTAGCATTTGTCAGCAGAACAGTTCTGAGGCTCTATAGAGCCAGGAGAAAATTAATACTAGAGAGGCTGGGTTACAAAAACAAATGAACTTTCAAATTCTGTTAAATAGAAGAAACCAGATCATTAAGAAAGACAGACTGATGTATTTAGTCTGACGATGGCATAAGTAGCCAGAGCATCATCTCATCCATTAAATGCTGCCTTAATTTCCATTTCTGCTACAATTCTCTTTTTTCATCAGTAGGTGCTATAGTTTCGGTAGTGTTACTCTTGGCAGGGATCTGTCAAATGTAAATAGAAAAACTATTGATCGTCCTAATCATTAGAGTTGTTACAATATAGCTGTTTATATATCATAAAGCAAGATGGGGACACCTCAAGTGTAAATTTCCAATAGCCTTTGAGCCTATAGAAGAATTAGAAGATCTTGACACTATTAAATATATTCTCTAGTTAACTATACAAGCTATACAACAGCAGAGAACTTCCAAATGACATTCAAAGCCTTGAGTGCCATAAAGGAATGCCCAGTTGACACAGAACCACAGTTTGTCTGGCATGACCTCCAGCAACTCATGTTGACCTGATTTTTAATATTTGTATTTCTGGTCATGTCCAACTTGTCTCAAGGTTTAACCTTTTGCTGTTATCAGGTGCAGAATCTCAATCTGAGGCAATGTGAAGGAAGTAGCTCATAAGCACTGGGACTAATTGCCAGTAACCTCCCTTTCAGATGCTTTCCACTTTGCACACTTTAACTTTATGCATAAATACTGTCAGAACTACTGTGCAGCTCATGCTGAATGGAATCCTAACATCTACATGAAAGACAAGTATTGCGCATAACCTGTCTGCAGGGAAGCCTAAATCTGAGCACAAGCCTTATGACTCCAGCTAAGAAAGAACTCTTGAAAAATAGAGCATGACCTCTGCTTAGTTTTTGCAAGTATATGGATACTCAGAACCACCATTCCCTGATGGCTCCCTTCTGTCTGTAGGAGGGCAGACTGAGTTGGTCCTTTTCCCTTAAAGAAGGAAGGAGTATAGCTCTTTTGCTTCCACAGGCTGCCTCTTTCCATCACACCAGCTGAAATGGAGAGCTGCCCTCTGTTTGATTCAGATGAGAATGGATGACAGGCTTTAAAGCTGCTGGGGTCAGCAGTCATCTAACTGTTCCCATCACGCACAGAGGGGAAGTATGTGATCACATGCACTCAAACAAACAAACAAACAAGATATGCATTTCTGATAATGTCTTTTAGTTGTGCCAGGGTTGAAATGTTGGAAGATTGAACTAGCTTTACCTCTTCCCATGAGACCTGTACACTATGGAAACAGTATTGTTGCTTCCCCCTTTTCCACAAAAAGTAAGTACACATGGAGAAAAATTTCTTATTATACTTAATAGTACAACACTTGGCTCTTGTTCCCCCTTATTCATGCTGAACATTGTAGTTTTAGGCAGCAATATGAGAAGACAGTATAAGAAAGTTTCCTCAAGCATTCAGATTTTAAAATAAATTTTCTTTGACTGTCTCCAGCTCCCTATTGTATTAATAAATATTTTAAGCTCAGATTTGGCACAAGACTTAGACACAAGCCTAAAGCGAAGAGTATGTTTACTTCCTAGTATCTCCAGTGCTTTTAAAACCAAACATGTTTACCATTAAGCGTAGGCATGAACCTCCCACAAGTGAGTGGCGTAGAACTTGTTCCAAAGCCTTGTGGAGTTTCAAAACAGACACCTTAAAGAGAGAGTCTTGCTACTTCAGTGTGGAAATTTACCAGAAAGGAACTTCAAACTGCATAGCAATCAAATTACAAGTGTTGGACAAAACCAGAGTCTCTGACGTTCTCTGGAGAACCTGGGTTTGTAGTGGGGATAAGACTGGGTTAAAGAACTTTTCTGCTTGACTTTGCTGTCTTCACAGTCCTCAAGAGGTGAAGCTAGAACAGAGTCCAGCATTTCTGAAAATACAGTCTTTATATTCTACAAGTTAATAAATGGATTACACTTTCCTGTAGAGACAATCCACTAGAGTGCAGGCTTTATCCGCAACTAGAAGAAAAGAAACAGTCAGGACCTATTCATGCTCCTCTGTTGCGTGTAGAACAGCCAATGTTTACCAAATTACTCCACAGCAGAGAGGAGAGCACGGAGGTGCAGCGCACTTCTCTTTCCAGGGAGATGCTGCTGCTGGCAGGTCCTGAGGCTGCGCAATTGGCTGCACGCCAAAGCACGGATCAGCATCCCTCTCCCACAGTGTCCTCTCTGATTTTAGGGTGTTGTTGCAAGTTTTGCTAGGGGTCCACCTCTGAGTCCAGCTCATTCCTAATTCCTCTACTTTTGTCCCCCTTGCTACAGGTCACGTGGGAGAGACTGTTAGCTATGAGTGTTGGAAGTTTGCATTTCCAGTAAAGTTTACGAAAAGTTTTTGTCCAAAACATTTTTGAGAAATGCAGTTTTGCCAAAACTTTTTGTTTTATGAAAACACTTCAAATTCAGGAAAACATTCCCATTTCAGAAAAAGACAATGTAACCTTTCATTTCTCTTAACTTTTTTTTTTAAAGAAAAATCTGGTTTTCATCTTTGTTGTTCTTCTACTTCTTGCCTTTTTTAATACACTTATTTCAGAAAGTGAGGAAAGAGCATTGAAAACCTAGAAGGAGAGGGATGGGAGTAAACAAAGAAAACAGGGAGGGAACCCTCTCTCCTTTCACTTTCCTCTCCCCCATGTTTTTTTCTGACCTGTGTTCTTTAATGGAAAAAGAAGCACAGCCTCCAACATGTTTTTGATTTGAGTCAGCTTCAAAGAAGGGAATGCAGGGCCCTTCACATCTCCCTGCCCAGATGTGCAGCAGTGGGCTGTGCAGCTGTGTAGCCCCCTGCCAGCCCCCTCCAAATCTCCTGGAGCAGGGACCTGGGAGTGCCAACACCCCCAGTGCCCCATGTACCTCCCAGGCACATCAGGATGTCAATTTCCCAAACTGGTCACAGTTTCCTCAGCCGCAGCTCGCTTGCTGCCCCATATTCTTCCTCACTCAGGCAGAATAAGGCCCCTGAACTAAGCCCATCAGGTTTTATGTAATCCCATTAGACACCTATGTAGGGTAGTTTGCTGCCCTGGAGAAAAGTACGAGTGGTTTCGGATGTGTGCCCACAAGCAGAATTTACAGGTCTTCTGGACACTCTTGTCTGGCAATTAGTAGCCCTAGAAAGAACACAATATTCTGTGAAGCAAAATATCGTGTTTCACCTACAAGAGCTTCCTGCCATGGTAAATTTCAAGGTGATCAAGGAGTCTGATTTAACAGAAGTCCACAAGCTCAAGGCAACGCAATTTCATTTTTCAAATAGCAGTGAAATAAGTACAAACAACAGTGGGTGAAGTATTTGAACAGGTCATCATGACATGGCAAAGCTACCTCTATGCTTATGAAAGCAATGGAAAATGGACTTTCATCACTGCCAGTTTATGAGGCTACCATTAAAAAGTAATTGCAAAGTAATTTCATCTGGTAGTGTAGATGTTTAACCCTAGCAGGGAACTAAGTACTATGCAGTCACTTGCTCACTATGGCCAGCTGCCACTGGGGGGATGAGGAGTAGAATCAGAAAAGAGACAAAACCCATGGGTTGAGAAAAGAACAGTTTAATTATTGAAATAAGATAAAATAAAAGTAATAATTGTAATGAAAAGGGCCACGTTGGTGAGGAAGGGGTTAACTTTCAAGAGAGAAATGTGGCTGCAGCTATAGGGCTAATAAAACACTTGCGTTTAACTTTTCATATCGTTAATTTCTCAACTTTTCTTTCTGCTGCAACCCTTTAGTGGGTGCAGCTGGTACCACTCACACACCATCCCGCTGATTCCTGTGATTTGGAAGCTCAGTGGATGGTAGCATTTAGATGTGTAGCAGGCCGATTTGTGGGTGTGGAGCTGGCAGCAAGCTGTGAAGTGCTACCATTTGGCAGTCATCTCGCGGAAACCCCATTATTAACAAGCGTGAGTGCACATCTATTGTGTTAGGAACATTCCTTGGAGCCTTTTGCTAATTTCACACCTTGATTCTTTGTAATGATGAAGGTGCCTTTCACATTTTGTAAAGTGTAGACTCTGGTGGTGCCACTGCTCATTTCAGTCCTGGTAGGTAGATTTGGAACAGGGCCATTACTTTCAGTTTTGACAAAATTAATTCCCACCATTAACGTTCATCGACCACATCTGCTAGTTTTATTTCTCAGTTTCTTTCTAGATTTCCATCATCTGGTGTTCGAGATCATAACTTTATGTTTGACTGTCAGTGATTCTTTTTTGTTTATTTTTTGTTTATATTTTGTTTTATTCTTTCACACAATTACTGGACTCCCACAGTTTGGGCTTGATGTCTCTGCTCAAGTCTCTTTGCTTTGCAACTTGACAGAAGATGGAGAGAAAAAGTTCTGCTGACTAGAAGAGAATGCCATAAGAATGAATTTTGCCAAAATTTCACGATTTTTCTTGTTGTCTCTGATTTTTAAGCTTCTGTGTAGAATGGGACTTTGAGCTGCCTTAGGGCTGCTCTAAATAACCATGTAGCTGGTTTGGACCTCAGGCATCCATAGTGTTAGGAAAAGGCTACACTGAAAATCATCTTTGAATGATTCTAACTGCATTTAGCGCTCTGGCGTAGCAGACCAGCAAAACCAAAGTACCTTAAAATTTACCTCAGTCTCAAAGCCCAATGACAATAAGAATATTTTTGCCTGCTGTTTCTAGAGAAGTTCCCGTCATTACAATATGCATAAAGATATTTGTTTCGCTGTCTTTATTCTACATTATGTCACTGGGAAAATACTTTAAAAGAATGGGCTATGAAGACTGAACATTACTGGTTTTTGGTTTGTTGGTTTTGGTTGGGTTTTTTTTTTTTATGGAATCTGCATTTCTGCTAAAGTCAATCTGGCTAACAACCATTTAAAACAGGTATTTTTACTGCATCCTATAATAAGAATTCCATATAATGTCCAGTATGTACTTCTAAAATTTGGCTTCCTAGTGCCATTTTCTGTATTTCTGCTATGCAGCTTTTTACTGGGGGATCAGAAAAGCCAGCAGTTTCGTGTTTACTGTGAACACAAAGTGGATTGATGGCTCCCCAGTCCACCCTAACTGAGTGCAGGTGACCAGGCAGAGGAAGCACTGCTACCGAGGGATGCACCAAGAGACTTGCAGGGAGCTGTGTGTGGAGGTGTGATTGCAACATGAGTCTGGGCTGGAGCAGAGATCCTCCATGCGTCCCCCTGTCCCTCCTCGCTGCCCACCCCACTGCAAGTGCTGGGGGTCCGATGGTGACACGTACAGCCCAGTCCAGCAGCCGAGGTAGAGCCCCTGCAAATGCAAACCTGCTGCAAATGCCGCGCACGCACCTGCGCTGGGCTGCAGCAGAAACAGACCTCCAGAGAAAAGAACGAAATTGCATGTTGTCAGGAGGGTGATGAAGAGGGTTGGAGAACAGAGGGAGAAGGCAGAACAGGAAAGCAGCTGGATGCCTTTTTTTATTTTACTTCTTTTTCAAATGGAAGACATTCTATGCTTCCTCTAGCAACGTAAGAGGTGCTGCTGAGGTGCTGAAAGGGAAGACGGAGGCATAAATAGAAAGGTGAAAGGGCAGCTTGAAAAAGGAAATTTGGACGAAGGAGACAGAACCTGGAACTGTTTCAAAGCAAACCTTCCCTTAACTATGGAAGCTGGCCTGTGAGTCTAAACAGGCTATGTAATTTGCTGTAGCTCATACCCTCTAATTTAGCCACTAGGTGTATTTGTACAGAAATACAGAACTAAAAGCAATTCAGAGCATGTCAGGAAGTGAAGTTGAGTATGCGTTTCTTGGGACTCTGTCTGGTTGAAGTACACTTAACTACCTGTTTGGGAATATAGGTTTGGCAAACCGTATAGCCAGAAAAAGGAAAAAAAAAATATTTTTACTTCAGAACTCCTCAGTCATTAGTAAGCTGTGCTGGAAGTGTTAATGAATTACCATTTCAGATGTTTATTCAGAAGCTCTCACCACAATGTAGCAATGACACTGTTTGAAAACCAGGGAAAAAGTCAGTCTTCAACTTAGGAATAGTCAGAGGAATATTGAAAAATTCGTGGAGGTGCAAAATCTTTGCTTGTTGCAGGATTTGCATTCATCTGTCAGGCTTTTTTTTTCTTCTCTCAAGCAGTAATTCATAGACATCCTCATCAATCCTATTATTTATTATGGGACAGCATACAGAAACCAGTGATGCTAACAGTATGGCTTTCCTGCGCTCCCTTCTGCAGTCAGGGAAGAAACCGCTGCAGTGCATATTTGGGTGGGAGCCTGACACTGATTTTTTGGGGCTTGGCAGCATTTTGAAGCAGCAGGTTGCTGCTGCAGGTAGGGATTATTTGTATAAAGCCAGTGCCCCGGAGTGTCTTTCGTGGGCTAGATCCACACAGTGTGCAATACTGGATGAAGTGCACAATAAAAATCATGTTTAAGAGACAAAAATGGAAGTAAGAAATAAGAAACCACAAATGGGAACAAACAGGAAAAGACTGCAAAACAGCAAGACCACATCAATCAGGATAAAATGCTGTGCTTTTGGCACCAATGACCTCACTCTCTTTTGGTCCTCCAGTATTACCTCTCTCAGTGCCATTTCCTGAAAAGGTCAAACTTCTTTACCTAAGACACTTTATTCTCACAACATTTCACCCACAGATGTTGCTGGTGCTTTCCACATGGAAATGAGCACCCTGAGCTTTAAAATAAGGTCACCCACACCAGCCATCACAAGTGTGAAATATCAAGCACTGTCAAAGTGCTAAATGGACTTGATTGGAGCCCACATCTGGTTTAAGGAGATTGCACCTGGATCAGCCACAAGCTTTGAACTGGCTTATTACTGGGAGCACAGTTTGTGCAGGAGTGCTGGAGAGGTTTTTCATGTATCTATACACACGGGCGTGGGATTTTAAATTTATAGTAGATGCAGGAGTTTGGTTTGTTGTGGTTAGAGCTATTCTGTACTATTTTTTAAGTTTTGCTAGTGCATGCTGGAGGAAAATTTTAAATGCTGTAGCTTGTGAGAGTTTTTACAGAATTTAAATACAAACCTTGTTGAGGGGTTATCTGTCCAGTATACCTAATTAGACAGAAATGGATAATAGATAATTTTTAGTACAGTTCATATATTGGTCCAGAGTTAACAGTTATTAATTTGTCTATGGTCTATAGGCTGTAGTTTTTACTTAGAATAGTTAATCTATTAGTCTATAGTTAATAAATAACTGACATAGTTACAGTATCTGTTATTGACACAAGAATATTTGCAAATATTAAAGCAACTTATAAAAGGCTTGTAAAAGCTTTCATTTCCTTAATGTCTGGACCAAATGTAATCATGAGTCACCTAATGGCCTGGAATGGGGATGTCCTTTGTACATCCAAACACACAAGCTTATGAAGAGACTAGGTGAAGAGAAAAGTGGTGCGGTTTACTGAAGAATCCATTTCTGGATGTTGCGTTCACTTGTAAAAACTTCCCAACATGCTGAAAGGCAATTATCTGCCATTGGGTATGTACTGAAAATCTGTGGCACGGCAACAAAGACCATAATTCATATTTAAGAGCATGGGGTCACGGCTGTGGTCACTTCTCTGGACTTTTGATCAGGTTTGTGGATGGAGTGGAAATTGCTGCAGTGTGATGGATGATCTTGCACTCCCACAGTAGGGACAAACCTGGCAAACATTACCGTCAGGGGGGTTAGGGTCTGAGCATGGTCATTAAAATGTAAAATTTTAAGTACTTCCATGCCATCAGCAAGAGCCTAATAGCAAAAAATGTGACACAGTTACCTTTGCTTCTGCCTCTGTGGATGTGGAGGCACAAAGGGTTTATGCCCTACTGAAGGCATAATCAACAAGAATGTATTCAAGCAAACAGAAGCAGCAAAATTACTCCTTTGGTTTTCATCTCCATTCTTATCTACAAGCCACCAGAGGAGCTGTTTGCTGAAGATGATCTAATGACAGGATGATACTGTCGTGATAGCAAGCACATATCCCAGCTTAAACATGTGTTCTTGGGAAAAGAGCACTGCTGTATTTTCCATGCAAAGAATACAGCGTGGGAGAAACAAATGATCTTACCTCAGGTTGGCTGCACATCAGATGATCTGGGTAGGTATGGCCTCTCTGCAATGCTTTCTGGTCGTCATGTTGGCCCGAGACAGTGTATTCTCAAGGACTGCTGATCCCACACTCTTGTTTGCTCTCCTGAGATTAGGGGATTTTGTGCTCTGTTGTGAAACCAAGCTCCCTAAAACACCATCAGTTTTCTAAATTTAGGTGTCATCTTTGGTACTGGGAATGTTCAGATTTCTCTCCATTCTGGATGAATTTCCCCTTCATGTAATCATTTCAGGATGACATGGAATACTCACGAAGAAGTTAGTCCAGGCCAACATGTAGCTAAGGTGTCTAACCCATCTTTCAATGTGTTTAGTGTTCACCCACATCTCTTCTCTATCCAAAATCTGGAGCTCTGTCCCCATGCACTGGCTTCCCTGAAACTTGTGTCACTCAGCTGGCCCCTTTTCCTTCCATGTTTCACATCCCATGGGACGGTTCACAGTCAGGATGCAGAACAGCTGCTTATTGCAGTTGTCCAAGGCAAACATGCTCCTTCTCTATGCACAATTCTCCAGTGAAACACCTGCAGCCTGGACAAGAGCATCCTGGTACTTAGTTCAGCCCTCTGGTTGTCAAAGGCCATTTAAAATAATGAGGCTACAGCTAAGGCTTGCCTGAGGGCAGTTGCAAAGGCCAGTTCTCGACACATCCCGGTCTAGAAGCTGCTCTTCTCAACAAGCCCACAAAGAACTTCTCACTGCTGGCACCTTCCCCATGTTTCCTGGGGTTGAAAGAGGACTTGATTTACGTTGAGTTTCAAACTAAGCAGATTGACATCAAAGCAACGGAAATCAGGCCCCAGTAAGTGGTTTATAAATGCAGCCTAAGTGTTTTGAATCAAAACAGTTCTTTCAGTGAATTTGGAGGGGTATGTCTGTTGTCCTTATCATTGTTAGTTTCTGTCTTGAAAACACTGAAAGGTCACTCACATGAAATCCACTCTGGGGATCATTAGAAAAAAAGCTTCCATTCCTGAATAAAACCCTTACCGGTAGGCTTTTCCTGTTCTTTTTTTTTTTTTTTTTGCATGGTATTACTTGGAGAGGATAGTAATCTAAACAAGAAAGGTATGTATGGATTGTCTCAGAGAAACCTCCTGTGGGTTGTATTGTACAACATTAAGGAACAGAACCTCAGCTCATGCGTGCTTCTCTCATCCCAGGTGGAGAAGACAAGGCTTTGCTCTGCACAGGCTTTGCACACAGCCTTGAGACCGCTTCATGCCCCCGAACAAAGAGCTTATGCAGAGGCACCCAGCGAGGACCAGATGTCTGACTCACAAAGTATTTAACTGAAATGACAGCAGTATATAGGTTTGCTGGGTGTTTGTTTTAGCACATGTGCTATCTCTGTGTGTATAGCTCCAAGCTGTCAATGACAACATTTCCTTTCAAAACTGAAAGAAGGGTGTCTTTTTGTAGTACTGGTGCACTTATTGGCTGCCCCAAATAGCATAAAACAGATACAATGTTACAAGGAAGGAGGAAGAAAAATCCAACAGCTTTTGAAATAGACCTTTGGTGTAATTGGGCATCTGAAGCTTCATGGAGTACATGTGTATAAACACAGCACAGAAGAAGATAAATAAGGTTTCAATAAATATTTTGTATTACAATTGACCCAAACAACAGAATTATTTAAAATCCAGTCTTCATCCAGATTTAGCTTTTACAAATGGATCTGGGATAGATGATCAGCTGAACTGGAAACAGCAGGGCTGTTACTCAGGAGCTGATGCACTGAGGTGTTCAAAAGAAGCACTATGCCTCAGAGCAATCCTGCCTTCTCTCTTCATCTACCTGAAATGGCTGAGTAGGCACAGTGATGTCACCCTGTTGTTGTGACCACTAGGGGAAGGAAAAAATTTCCCAAAGAACAGGTTAGACTTTGATAAACTGAGGTAAAGAATGAAAAAACCAAAACCGCAAAGGTGCTTCTGTCTCTGTCTGCCATTGAAATCTTTCAGGGATGAACACCAAGACTGGCTTGATGGATATGAGAGTAAATGCAGAAGGTTGTGCTTGCAGCAGACCCGCTGCCAACCTGGAGGGAAGATGTCTGCTGAACATATGCAATGGGGCACGTTCTGCAGGAAGCCTGAATCTCCCAAAGCCTGAATCTCCATTTCACAGAAATGAGGAATAGCAATACTTTTTATTAACAGTCCTACTCAGAATGGAGGCAGATTCTCCCACATGCTGTGGAAATGGGACAAGGCTCTTACACTGATGGCTGTTATTTTCATCACAGGCAGAAAGACAAGATCTGCTCTTCCCCACATTAATGAATGAACCAGGGAAGATTTTTTTTTTTCACTCTACCAAACAAGCCTATGTAGAGGCTCGCAACAGGAAATCCTTCATTCTGATACAGAATGAAATTTCCTCTGTATCTGTTCTCAAAACATTATAGATTTGGTAAATTCTTCTTTCAGTTTCAGCTTATCTTTTCAAAATGTGAAATTCAAACAGTTCTTTTTCCCTGAACTTGATTTACAAGAAAACATTCAAAGAATAAAGAAAAAAACAAAACCAAACCAAACCAAACCAAACAAAAAAAACCCACTCATGATTGAAACTCTCATTTGAGCAATACTGCCATTAAAATGTTACATTTTTTAACAGCCATAAGGCAATATCGTAACCTTTTTTACTGTGGCTGAGAACAGTCAGTGAACTGCAGCGCACTGATGAAGTTAGTGAAACTGTATAAATATTCTGTAAATTGCTCTTCACAATGAGCCGTCTGTCTAAGCAAAAGCTTGTGTTATAGTCCAGACAATGCTGAGAACTTTCTAGCATTGACCTTAGAGAAGACATACTGCGTAGCCCAAATCCAAACATGACCAAGCTAAGTGCAAGCAAACCAGGGGTGCTTTCCTTTCATTAGACTTTCTCCCTGACCTATGGATGACAAGGGCATAGGAAAAGGAAGCAATTTTTCTTCTGTCCTTGGGGAAAGAACATTCGAAAGAGATTTCCTGTGACTGGTCTACATCATCTCTCCGGTGCCTGATGTGAAACTCTGGAAGACCACCTTTTTTTAGCATAAATCACAAGCATTTATTCACTTTTTCTCCATGAAGGGCCCCGTGTGAAATTCACAAAAGCTTTAGGTGGGTACTGCAGGTAGCTGGATGGGATCAGTCAAAATATTTTAGGACTTTAGAGAAAAGAAATGTCTTACTGGAGCAATTGGTCCGAAGTCAATCCTTCTGATCTCCTTAAATTTTAAACGATTTCCCATCTTTCCCTTGCCAGGGGCTGTAAAGGTCAATTAATAAAGTTCAATGCCATATCCTTCTTTAAGTGTTTTGTTGAAAGTTTGAGAAGAGAAGGCCTTTTTTTACCTATGATAAGTTTAAAAAATGTATTTAACACCTCAATTTTTGTCATTTTAAGTTATCACATGCATTATAGAAATAACACTTCTTGTGTACTTCCAATCCTTTTGAGTTGTGGCCTGTTTAATCATGGTAAGGCCATATGTCAACTCTTTGTTCTCAGAGTCAGAGGTTCCCAGGGAGCCCTTGGTTACGATCAGCAAGCCAGAAGTCAGTGCTGGACCTCTCCAGATTTCTCTCTCTGGTGGTATGCACCTAAGGGCAATTTATGATTCTGCATTTCCTGCCGGAAGGCCTTCTTAGTCTGCAGCACAGCTTTTGTTCTACCTTTTGTTCTACCTGGATGAATAGGATGCCTCAGCATTCTCTATCCTCTTTCCTGTTGTGCAAGTTCTGTGCTGCAGGGAAGCACCCACCAAGAGTATCCTGGTTTACCTAAGTGTTTTACATGGTAACATAAGCAATATTATCTTACACAGAGCACCAGCTGCATGAAAAGAGAGGCAGTGAATGAGAGAATTGTGGGAAAACGATTCCTACACTAAACAATTGACCAAACTCTTTTAAATATGGGGCTCTCAGATGTTGCAATATTAATTATGAGACTAAGCGGGTAGTCATATTTCTCAGAGAAACAGACATGTATTACATTTACGGGTGATGTCAGACTACAGCTGTTAACAGGGTAGAATTTAGGATCAGCATTAGGGTTTCAAGGAGGCAAAGAAACAATAGGTAATGTTCACAGGCACCCTAATTTTTCCTTTCCTTTGTGCAAACTGGGAATGGTACGATCATAGTTTCGCAGGCTTCAGAGACACAGCATTAAGAATAAAACTAGTTGTGACTCTGGCGAGGGATTAGTATAGAGAATATGGCTGGGATACGGGGGAAGGAAGGACCTGAAAGCAGATTGGAATACATTGACATTTTGCGCTTCATATTGTAACGTGTTTCTGGAGCTACTTTTAGGAGTCAGGGAGATGAGGAAAAACTAGAGGTATGGTGAAATTGGGAAATCCAGGAAGGATCAACTGTGCTGTGCTGAGAGCTGCCATCAGCCTGGGTCCATATTCTCTGGTCCAAAAAATTGGTGTTGTTAAAGTACAATGACCAAGCATCTTCATGTGATTTAGGCAGCTAGAACTGAGTGGTCACTTCTGAAGAAGACGTTCAGGACAAGTTTCCAAAGGGAGCTGAAAAGAAATAGGCATCATTTACAGGGATGCTTTTGAGTCTTCCATTTTTAGTGGTCTGTAAGCTATGTCTGGGGGATTATAATTAGAATTTAGACTTCATAAAATTGATTAACTGGGGAGACAGACGTGTTTAGAAAAACTGCCCAGTTACATTTTTTTTTATGTTTATAATGGGATTGGTGTCAAGAAAGGGACTTTAAAAAAGTAAAGCAAATAAGGCATTTAAAATTGCCAGCTAATCCTGTTTAGAACTACTGGCAGTCCACTTGGTCCCAAAATTAGTTTTAATTCTGGATTTCATGTGTGTTGTGTGACTTGGAGAAGTGTCAGGTGTCAGGTGTTGGTTTAGGTGGATAATTGGAAGAAATTTTTTAAAAGATCCCTAAATATGTGGGAAGTTAGTATCGCCATTGTGCCCAAGATATTTTCCTCTGAGGTTCATTCATATCTATGACATAAGGTTCATGTTTAGAGTATTCCTAGTGTTGGAATTAGCAGTGTTGTGGTATTTGAAGGAAGGAACCATAGAGGAAGGGTTGATTTCTGCTTTCATGTCCCTGAACTAGAGTTTCAGTTTCTAAAAATCCTCAGCACAGGACAATGTTGAGGTTTGGGTTTCACAGAGGTCAGATGTAAAACCAGACCAAATGTAAAACTGTTGCTAAAACAAGGGCTGTGATTAAGGTTGAAGTTCAGGGTGGGAGAAAAACATGGAAGGAAAAGAAAAGTCTAAGAATAGTACAGTAGCCTAAGTTAGGATCTTGTGTGGCTTGCTGCATATTTTTATCTCTTAGGTTTGAGGTGTGGTGAGGCTTTGTCCTAGATTATTGGTGATAGTCTGTTAGGAGAAAAGTGAGTGGAAAAACTACAAAAAAAACCAAAATCAGAAAACACAAAGAGTCAAGGTCAAGCAGCTCATGGACAGTGTTTGAACCTGGGCCGGTGTTTTCTTCTTGCTGCCTTCTTCTACTCTGAAGCCTAACCCTGAGCGCCCAACACCTTTCCAGTAGTCCCATGGCTCTTCCCAACTCTTTCCTGGTGTTAGTGGCCCAGGCAGAGAGGATCCTGGGCTCTGCTGAGAAGCACACCTAAGGCAGATTGGAAGAGGAATATATTTAATATCTTAATATTCCCCAAATATTTATGGATTAAAGGTAATAAGGGGACCAGCTCTTGCCCTATTCCTTAATTCTGCCTAACTATGTGTTCTCTGCTTCTAACTCCAGTTTAACATTGTTCTTTGATGTCTGATCCTAGCTGTAAATTAGCTAGCCCGACATTAATTCAATATGTAAAAACTGAAAGAGAAGTGCTGAAGGAGCTTTTCTGTTAATTAAATGGCCTTTAGGTGTGATGCTGATGACACTTGGGACTTTTGTTTGTCACAGTCTTAAACCACGACATAACTCTCACAATACAGCTTTAGTCTCAAGACAGATGAGAATCTCAAGCCTAAAATATGACAAAGAGCCTTTTGGACATCAATCCTCAAATTCTCATTGCAGACCACTTACATTTTCATTGCCAGAGCCTTTGAATAAGGAGCCCAACATTCTGAAAATCAGAGTTAAAGTAACATAAACAAAAGACACTGTATGTAAAAAGGATTTAAAACAAATGCTGGGAAAAACACCCCACTGTGTTCCCTGCTTCTCCTTATCAGAAATGTACTTGAAAGTGAATGCTGGTTAGATACCCAAGCTTTGCCAATGGATGACAAGATTAAAACAGAGACCCATGTTGTGATCAGTCACAGGTTTCCTTCTTTAACATCTTCATGCTTTATGGAAATAGAAACCCTTATCAGGGTCTCAAAGCAAAGGAGGATAGGAAGTTCAAACTATTGCATGGACTCTTGTTGGAAACAGCCCCCAGGATATTATTGGCATTTTTTTGCATCGTAATGACTTCAGAAAAACAGAACACCAGTCTAAGGTTTTTGTTATTTCTCCTACAGTCTAATAATATCTAGAAAATCTAAATTAAAAAATCAATACATACACTTGTTTTGCAAACAATGGGGTTTTTTTATAAGGCAGGTGGTGTACTGTACAAGTAACAAAATTTGAGGATTTCTAGTATGGAGGACGCATTTCTCAGCCTACATTTAGGCATGAAACCTGGAAGCTTGAAAAAACTAAACACATAACCAAGTCCACATATGTGCAAGATCTCAAATTCATCTGTTTTATCCTGCATTAACCAGAACTCCAATTTCTCATAAACTGAACCCTCACTCTAACATGAAGGTTAGCCTCCATAGCATCGAGACACCTCCTAAGCTTCAGGGTGGATACGTGAGAACCAGGATGGGTGAAATGCCATTACTGTTTCAGTAAACTTTGAAAGAACCTTCTAAGTCCTCAAGGGGAGAAAAAGCAACTCGAAATCCTCCAGGGGGAAAAAAAAAAGCCAATTCAAAAAACCCATAAGATGCATGTCAAGAAGATGTACAGAAGATGAGAGGAAAGTTGTATTCCCTGCGTTCCTTGCGCTCATTTCTGTCCAACAAAACCAGAGAGTCCTCCACTGGGCCCCATGTGACAAGCAGCTTTCGTCCTCCCTCGGCAGAGGAGTCCCTCACTGTTGGCTGCCGCCATGGGTGATGCATGCTGTGAGCAGGCATTCTCTGCATCCCCGTAACAAAGCACATTCCCGGCTGGATTACTCATACTCCACTGGCTTCTGTTTTTCTTCATGTGCACTCATTTGCAAGCCATTAAACGAGAGACACAAAGCAGTCTGTAAAATTGGGTCACGTGTGTGTTGCCCTGTCTAGCCATTGGGTTTGCCAAAACCGGGATTTTCCTGCCATCACAATGGATTTTTTAAAGCTCCATCCATGACAAAATTAACAACAACAACAATGAAAATGAGGGGAAAGGGAGGAAAGGGGAAAAAAAATGTAACCCATCCCCCCCATTCCATAAACCTGTGGTGCCAAGAAATAAAGATGAAGTTAGTATCCCGTGACACTATTTTGGTATACCAAAGTACTGCCCTTCGCCATGACATTTAATTTCCAACACAAGCTGATGCTTCTTACTATGTTCAATTCTTTTCTAGCCAAGATGCATGTGGAAAGACAATCTACTTTTTACAGAATATTGGTTTTGTGCAGCAAAACCATCTTCTGGGCTGAACATGAACCGAGCCTTGGGATCAGAGAGTAGATAAGCATTTACCCGAGTCATGTCAAACTCGCCACTGCTGACATTCACCCAGGACTTCAGACTCTGGATATACAACATCTCTTCCTTTCCAGGAACTGCACATCCTTCCTGAGCTCAGGGATCTGTCAGCTTTTGGGAAAACCATGTCAGGTTCAGTGGGTTAAGAAGGATTCTGGAATGATGGATTCCCTGTGGCTGGATAATCTTAAAGGGAAGCCAGGGAATGAAAGCTTCCAAAGATGATGTTGTTGGAATATTTTTGTTAAAAAACAAAAGTTTTTTGCCCCTGATAACCGGAGATTTACCCTGATAAGTGGGCAAATCCAAGCAATTTGGCCGTGACCACTGCTGGCAAAGTAGGAAGGTGCCTCATACAGGGCAGAAGGGGAGAATGAGACAAGTCAGAGGTTATTTTGAGCCACACCTGGGAGATTTTACTTTGGGGTGGAGGAATGCCCTCAAAAGGAGAGCAGCATTGTCATCTCTGTGTACAGATCTAGATTTCACGAGAATTTGTGAGGAAATCATGTGTTAACCCAATATAAAAGCTTAAAAAACCCCAAACTTTTGCTTTCCCCTTAGGGATGCTGTCATCCTGCACCAAGAGACTGTGAAACTAGACATATGGTGGGAGCACTGGGTCTGGGCAGCAGGACCGATGCCGTTTTTCTCACCCAAGGTAAGGTAAGAGCCGTCAGTAAAAGTCTCAGCCTGCTTTGCTCTGAATGGTTATGTACTGCCTCGGTGCTGACTGTGAACAACACCACAAAACTACTTTTAAGAGCAGCAGTCCAGAACCTTAGCGCTGTCAGATGTGTGCCTGTTGCATCGCACTAAAGCCTCTCCTCTTTTCTGCCCGTCTGCTGTCTCTTCTGCAGCACACATGGAACAGGAATACCAGACAGAAACCAGTGAGGTCACGAGTGATTTATCCTTCCTTTCTGTGGCGCTGCACTCTGGCTGCTGGGACCAGCGATGGAGCACGCTGACAAGGTCTCCATCGTGAGCATGCTCTGGAGAGCCAGAAATGGCTGTTTCACATGAACCTGGGCCAGATCACAACCACGGGCAGAATTCATCTGAAATTTCAGAAGATATTTTGATAATTTTGATGACAGATTCAGCTGTAGGAAAAATTAAGGTCTTGCTTGGGTCCAAAGTGTGCATGTAAAAACCTACATTGGCATTATCCAATAAAGAGACAAAACAGAACCATCAATTTAGTTGTGCTCCTCCCCGAGGAGCATGGGTCAGTGCTCCTCCCAGCAAGGTGAAGTTGCTGTTGAGTAGGCATTTCAGCCTGAGCAATGAAGTAATAGTCTGCTTTGAGTGCCATTTTAATTAGCATTAATATTTTTGGCCTTCACTCTACCTGTGAGATATATTTGTTCTTCTATAAGGTAAGGACATGAGCTCCAACTGAGAGATCTATGTAGTAGGACACTTTGTACACATTATTAGTTCTGTGTTTTGGACATAAGAAGTCAGTTTCAGCTACTGCAGCTCTGCCTCTGTTGCTTGTGGTAAAGTTACACTGGAATAAACTTGAGTCAGTGTTCTTAGCAGAATCTCTTATATTCCTGCATTATTTGATGGGTGGGGCTGGAGGCATTATACAAGATACTTCATTTTCTCACTGGTTATTCTTTCATAGCTTTCCTTTGCTAGGTGGAAAAGCCTGGGAGGGCGGAGCCTTCCCCTACTTCTACTCTCCCTGGATTGAGAGCAGCCCTGAAGAGAAGGAGTGGGGAGTATTGCTGTGTGAAAAATTCAACATTACCCAGCCATGAGCACTCCCAGCCCAGAATGCCAGCCATGTCCTGGGCTGCATCCAAAGCAGCGTGGGCAGCAGGGGAGGGAGGGGATTCTGCCCCTCTGCTCCTCTCTGGTGAGACCCCACCTGGAACACTGCATCCAGCCCTGGGGTCCCAGCACAGGAAGGACATGGACCTGTTGGAGTGAGTTGGAGTGAGTCCAGAGGAGGGCCGTAAAGATGACGGCTGGAGCACATCTCCTGTGAAGACCGCTGAGAGCATGGGGGTTGTTCATCCTGGAGAAGAGATGGCTTCAGGGAGACCATATAGCACCTTCCAGTATATAAATGGAGCCTACAAGAGCTGGTGAGGGACTTTTAATAAGGGCATGTAGCAATAGGAGAAGGGGTAATGGCTTTAAACTGAAAGAGGGTGGGTTTAGATTAGATATCAGGAAGAAATTCTTTACTATGAGGGGCTCGAGGCACCGGCACAGGTTGCTTAGAGAATTTGTGGATCCCCTGAAGTGTTCAAGAACAGGTTGGGTGGGGCTTTGAGCAACCTGATCCAGTGTAAGGTGTCCTTGTCCATGTTGAGGCAAGTTGGAACTAGATGATCTTTAATGTCCCTTCTAACCCAAACCCTTCTATAATTCTATGATTTTGGAGGGACGAGCAAGCAGCTGAGCAATGCCACAGCATACCTGCAATATCCTTGCTATAATCCTGATTTGTCAGACTGCTCCTCTGGCTCTGCCACAGATGTGTGCAGCCATGGGAGGATCACACACTCCTTGCTGTTGCTACTTAATTCCTATTTTGCAACACTGAGCTTTGGATCACCTTGGTATTCATTACTGAAAATGTTTAAAGACTCCTCTGGCTGGATGGACCATCCCACAGCCACTCTTCCTTTCAAGAGAACATTTTCATTATTTCCAGTATCTACGATAGGGGTCATCTTCCCATGCCATCAAATAATAGACAGTAATTTGTTTTCTGACAGTGGAGGAGCCTGGATGAAATCTTTATTTATTTCTTAGAAATCTGATAACAGAGTTAGCTTCTAAGCATGAAAATACATATAACCTTAAGCATCATTACAGAATATTTCACAGGTATTCAGCACAACTGCTGACCCCAGTGTGTAAGTAGTCAAAGGGTTCCATATGGAACATAACCTTCCTTGGGAGTGGATGTGCAGATTGCCTTGTAGTTCCTGTGTAGTGGCATTGACAGTCTGGATATGTAACTAAAATAAGGCAACAGATTTTTGGTGAAAGAAACCTTATATGAGACTAAAACAGCCTCATGAACATAGATAAAATACCTTAACGAGGCAGAAGACCTGTGTCTCAATGTCTTACTGTCATATATATCTTTCCTTTGTTGTTGTTCAGAACAGAAGCCTGACTGCATGCATGTACACACACATATACACACATGGACACACAAATGTTTAACACTATTTCACCGTGAAATAATAGCAAACATGCTAGTGGTGTCCATGGCAAGATGGCCAAACCTGCTGCCAGGAAGAAGAAATGTTTTACATGCAGAAAGTGTGAGATGTACTTAACTTAGGAGTAAATCTTGTATGTCCAGGTGTATCTGAAATATTTCCAGGCAGATTTTGCTGCCACGGTGAAAAGTCATGAAAGTTCTGCTAATAGGAACAGGAACAGGATCAGACAGTGATATCTTACTATTTTGAGATCTACAGTGTACAGAAAATGATGCTTCATTACTGCTGTGAATCTGGACATCACGCAGGCAACAAAGGCTGGAAACTACCTCTTGTGCCATCTTCTTGGGTTCAAACACTGGTCAGAGACAGTCATTCCAGAAAAAACGCAGCCGCTTTAGGATAAGATTGGAGGAAATGGTTTTGTCTGAAGTTTGTCCTCTGGTCCCCAGAGGATTATTCTGAGAATGGTTAGGAGCTTTAGGGTCTCCCAAAACTGGTCCGGAGAAAGGTTGTTCATCACTTGCTTGGATCTGATAGCATTTGTTTGACACTGCATAAATTCTCGGCAGCTGATAAAATGCCATGGCTCAAAATAGAAATCTGGTAGTCCAATGAGATGGCCTGCTCCCCTTAAGTGGTTTAACAGGGCAGTTCATGGTAACCACTGAGAAACCCACTGAAACCAACGCGTTGAACTGTGTACCTCTCCTAGAGCCAGGGTACATTTATGAGCCTGGACCATATTTAGATTACAATTCTCTTAGTAGAATGGTTACAAAAACAGAAAAAACTGTCTTCGGCGAGATTCAGCACGACTTTCCAAGCCAGACTTTCTGAAACTGCAGAATGATGATGATGATGACGATGCAGCATAAAATACTCCTGTCCATTACTAAGCTCCTGTGCGACCAGTGATCTTCCTGCTCAAGTCCCTCATAAGGGAGAACTGGATGTGGGTGTGTTTGCAGAGCTCCAGCACCTGAGCCCAACTGCTCCATGCTCTGGGAAGGTTGTCAGGAGCCTCCCAAGGCATCTGGGTCTTCCAGAGGGAAAATATCAAAGTTTTGTAAAGGATTTCTCAGCTGTTCTTTAGCTGATTTATGACCTTTTAGCTGATTTACCATCTGCAAAGACAGAAATCTTTATTTTTTCCTAATTTTCTAATCTTACAAATTCTCCTGCTATTTTTTTCTCCTATGTCACTTGGCAGTTTTTATGCCTGCAGGTAATTAAAATTTGTATATATACTTCTGTTCTGAGCATGAGAAAGAATACAGGAAAAACGAACATCTAGATAAAATAGCCATTACATTATTTTTCAAATAATCTTTAATGGCATTTTTTTAACTCATTCAGTTTTTAAAAAGTATTCTCTTATCCTCTTCTGAGCCTCCCTCTCCAATTACAAATTCAAGCTAGCCGTTCATAATGCAACTTCTGTCTGAAAGGCCTTCATTTTCACATGTAAGACAAAAGAAAAGTAACATTCTCCCTTCTGGCTGTTCAGTACATTCCCACATATATTAAACATGTGTGGCATGTCCCACCAGTCAGCTGTCTTTCACATAATTGTGCGTGTGTTTGGAGCCACTGCTGCTAAGCATGTGTCACCTCAGTGTGACTTTACTGGCGGCTAACAGTGCAAGGTTTACTGGGAGGGATGGCACCTCGTATTAGACAAACACAGCCACTACTGACCAAAAAACAGATTAGGTGACAGGCACGCAAGCTTTGTCTGTACATCTGAAACCAAAACAACTGATTAGAAGCTAAATATATGTAGACATTAATGTTCCATTTCCATAATTAAAGACATTTTGTGTTTGTGGCACAGGGTAATGTCAACAAGATTACAGAGCTCTTAATGCCTGGGAGGGGACACGGAAAGAGAAGGGATTAATTTTTGCCTCTAGGCAGTCATTTCTGGAGTGGAGAAGATTGTATTTTGTTGATATTTTTAACAGAAATTTAAGAAGAATATAATAGTGTAGCATATATTCTCCCTGAGTCAGCCCAGTGGCTTTTGTGCTCTGAAACACATTTGTTTTAGAAGGGAAGCTGAAACAACACGAGTCGATCAGATAATGTCTCCGGATAGATCATGTACATAGGAAATGGGTCATTAGTCATCATTATTCAATGATCTTTGCAGGACACTCCTTTCCCTTCTTCATCAAGGCTGCAGGTTTCGTATGGCACATTCACTTCAGCACCATCCCGGGGTCGGCATTCCTGCAGGGTAATTGGAACCAGCTGTTTGCCTCCAAAAAAGAAGGAGGAGGTCACGAAAGTTGAATTTTTGTAGCCGGAGACATCCCTTTGGAGATAGGGATGGCTTTGACAGTGATATTTAACTTCTATTTGTCATTAAAACCACTGCATTATTTTCTTTTCCTGGACAGCTACAAGGTCCAGTGGCCTTATTTCTGTGAAGAGTGAGTGCATTTAAACTCTTTTTGGCAAAGAGCAATGACTTTTTTCCCTCCACAAAAGCAAACCAGTGTAACTGCACTGTCAGTGCAGTTAAGTGATTTTATATGCAAGCATTTTCAGGAGAGGTTGAAGAAGGTGTTAACAGTGAAAGAAGACACTTCCAACTAAACAGATTCAGATGGGGGACAAATCCCTCAAATTGCTTGAAGCTCAGGAAGCCTTGGCAGGAATGTGCATTTGCTTCCTCACTTTCTGAAAGACAGAGGCAAACAAAAGCCACAATAAAGTTAGAAAATATTACCTGACTTCTCCTGCAGACAACTGAGAGTGCTTAATTTAGAGAAGGTGCAATTGCACATAAAGTGTCAAAGAGGTTACAAATTATACAACCATCACTTATTTTGTGCATGTGTTAAGGAGATAGGAAGAAATGATTTTCATTTTCATCCAAAAACTTGAAGCCTGCCTAGGAGGTGGAACAGGGGACCTAGCAAAGCTGATGAAGTGGCTTTCAGAGGCAGTAGGAAGGAAATTGTGGTTTCACGGCTTTGTAGGGAAGCGCCTGCAATGCCACTGCAGTATTTTCCTGCAGTGACTCCTTGGAACTTGCAGGAGGCATCACAAAGGGCCAGGATGTTTAGAGCAAGTGAAGGTTGGGCTGAAACCCCACAATTCAGAAATGTGGGGAGAGACCCAGGATCTGAGACAGTGGGGGAGAAGTACCTGGGAGTGGATCTGCAGCAATCTGAGCTGCAGCAGCAAAGCAGGGGAGGAGACAGCTTTGTCTTGCCTGTACAGAGGAGAGCAGAGTGAGCTTCAAGCAGCTCTCAAACACTAGGTTGGACCACTCTTGGTCAGGACTAGACTAGGAACTTGTAGGCTCTCTCAGAGCTGGGAGTAATGCTTGTCTGCCCCTGAGGCCACAAAGTTTTGGTTAGCATCATTAAACGCATGCAGATGTCTACAGCATAAATCGGGAGGTTTTCCAGAGTTGGTTTGTTGCTGGGTTCCATCCTGTCAGGCGCTCTGTGAAAGTGACTTATCATGGCCTCCTTTTTATTTTAGCGGCTTGCCTTTTGTCTCTACAAGGGGACAAAACATTCCATGTTTTAATGAAGAAGCACCACTGGTATGTAGATTTCTTTAAAATTATATGATATTATCAGAGTCCTTAACGATATGACATTTGTTCAGAAATCTCAAGAAACTTCTAAACAAAACTCAGTCATGTGTACTTATAATGTAACTGAATGCTGCTAGTAACTTCAAGAATCTCTGTCCTTGGCATTTTCAGCAAGTTACAAGCAGCAATTACTTCAGCCTGATGACCCTAACCTCTTAGCTGGGGTTTCTGAGTTTCACCTCAAATTCAGCTTTAGACAAGCAAAAAATACCATGGGAAAGTTAAGGAAACACCAAGCCTACCTAATTGTTTTTTCATCACAGCAATGCAGGCAACAACTTTTACTTTGAAAAGAGGGTGAGCTGTATCTCCAACAACAGGCCTGTGTTTGATCCACTTCAGATGGTGCTTCTGGACTTCAGCAAAAGTATTCGTCCATTTTTTATTTTGGGTCAGCTGAAACTCGGAATGTTTTTATATCTTCTCTGCTTTTTTTCTTTAAGCGTTTCTTGCTTACCCAAACTTCACAGTTTGATATCACTCTGTAAATGAATTCTGCAATGTTTTAGAACTACTCTGTTGCTTTTGTGTGTTTTGCATGGAGAGATGACAACTGTGCATGTCTTGGACAAAATAGTTCTCACTTATGAAAAAGGCAGATGATGATTCCAGTACAGAAGGCCAGAGGCCTGAAAATGTTATCTGCAATCCAAGCAAGAAGTGACTCAAACCAAATACAACAGTTTTTAGATTTCCCAAATATCTTTTCAGTATCACTGAGGTCTGTCCATAGCTGGCCTGCAACAGATGATGAAACCATAGTCAATGAGATCGAACTGGAGTAGAGGGGTTTGCAAACCGCTCACCTGCCAGCAGTGAGTTACTGGAAACAGTGGTCAATGCGCCAAGGGATGCTGACATGGAACTTTTGTGTTATTACTGAGTAATGATATTGCCTGGAAATGGAAGAGTGGACATGAGTCATGTCCAATGAAACCCCTTAGAGTATCTGTCAGGATGACTGGTGCAGGCTGTATCAGCATATTTTCTGTGGTGCCTCGTAGTATGTCTCTTTCTTTGAAGGAAAATTCTGTTGGCCTAAATGATTTACGTCAGCAGCATTTTGATTCTGTCGTGTATGTTAGTGAGAGGAAAAGTCTTCAGCCTGGTCTCAGCTCTGCGACACATCCCACCGCAGGAGATCCCGCGAGTGCTTGCTGATGCTGCAGGTGTGCCCCAGCACCGGGGCAGAGCAAGCACGGTAGCACACGCTCCTCACTTGAGAAACACCAAGTCATTTTATCTACAGCAACCTCTTACTTGAAAAGCCTGCCTGATAGCACTTGAGGAAGGAAACAATGAAAGAAATAGTGTAAAATATTCAAAGGGGAAAGCACTAGACAGGAACTTCGGGAGCGGTTCAAAGCATGTTCCAGTTACAGTGGAAGTTTTAGACGGAAGTGAATGAAAATAACTACTCTAGCATTCTTTAGATAATCTGCATTATTTGAGAAAAATTATGTTGAAGCTATTTCTTTTAATTAAAAATAATAAGATTCCAGGGAAAGGAAACCAAAACCAATAACATCAGCTAAAAAAAAAAAAAATAGGAAGGAGGGTGTAAGCCTAGCTGAAGTTAAATATACAGCATAACCTAGGGTTTGTTTGCATTCCTGGAAGACTGGACATAAGATAATATAATGTGTGTAATAACTATTTAAGAGTTTCATAAAATAATGGGTTTGGAATAAAAAGATAAAATAATGGGAGAAGTGCGATAAACTCCTGGAGATCACTTAGCTCTGCACTTGAGCTGCTGAACGCAAGGAATACTTTATCAAATTTGGGACTGTCCTGGGTAACTCAAAATGTTACTGTATTCCATATGTCTCTGTGCTATGTCATATGCCAAAAAATTATGCCAAGTCTTTAAGACCTGGTGTCTGGAAAGCAAATTGTGGAGGTCAGGAAACGCCAGGACCTTTTTTAAGGCCAGGGCTGCTCAGGCAGGAGCTCTCTTGCCTTTATCTTTCATTCTTGTGGGGAAGCTGGGATGGTGCAAGGCACGAGCCCTTTTTCCTGTCTCCGCGCTCCTGAGGAAGTTGGTCTCCAAGTAGCAACCCAAGAAGCTGCACTTTGCAATCCCGAATGGTTTCAGGCAGATTCCACAATCCTTGCCTGCAGCTTAGAGCTGGAGTCGTTGGGGCCAGGCCGCCGTTCTTTGGTGCTTGGTGAGTCCATTTCTTTCCCCCCTCAACAGCAGCTTGGGAACCGCAGTGCCAGCACCGGCTGGGTCCAGTTGGCCGAGGGAGCGGCAGAGATGCTGGCACTGTGCATTTGATGAGTTCTTCTGTTCCTGACTTCCAGACACCAGACATTCCTCTCCTTATCGGTAAAAAGGGGAGTGGTTAAAGCTAAAAGGGGTGGTAAATCATTTGGGAGTGTCTGCTCCTTAAATTGTGTTAAACCCAGACAGGCATCCACCGTACCCTAAGAGCCCAGAAATATTTAACACATTATCCACATTATTACCCATTCTAATCCCTGCTATGCCTTGTGATGTTTTGTATGTCAGATGTATAGACCATTGCTGCTGCTTCCTTGTGACCAGCAGAGAGGTCACTTCCAGATCCACAGGCGACGCAGCTCCCACTTGTCCTACTTGTCGTCCTCTTGGATGCAATATTTCATAAATGAATAATGGGGTGGTGGTTGTCCTCAGGGCTGGATCATGAGGTGTACAAAGCTGACAGATGCTACACCACCTATCTGAGTATGAGAGATGTGATTTTAGGCTGTGTTTTGTAGTGAAAACATCTGATAGTGTTTTTTTACAAGGGTGTGGGTAAATCCAGTGCAAAGGAGAGAGGCTTCCTGCACTACCTCACACAGAAGCCTGTGGTGTACCTGGTGTCCTTTTACCTTTCTGGTGAGCAATGGTGCCAGTCGTGGGATCACATTCCCCTGTGCTCAGTGGTAATTTCCCACTCAAGCAAAGGCATTTTTGGCACTGTGACCAAAGGAAAATCCCAGCCTGGGAGTAACCCAAGGAGGAAATGGAACAAGTCCTTGGCAAATTATGTTGCCCATCGGGACAAAAACTGGGAATGAAAAAATCCCAACAAAACCAAAAACTCCCAAGAATTCAAGAGTTGCAACAGTTTCCAAGAAGCTGTGCCTCGTTACTGCATACCAGTGGTGGGTGATGAGGTTGTCAATCACATACCTTTTCTTTCAAAAGTCACTGTCTGCCATCAAGGCATGTTACCTGTTCTGGTGTCAGCGTGGTGTCAGTCCTACCCCACGACCACCACCACTGCCCCAAGGTTCTTCTTCTTTAATTAGTGCTAATGGGGTAAATTGCACCAGGCCAGGCGCACACACTTTATATCACTTAACACAGGCTTGTGTGGGCGGGTGCCTCTCCAGCCATTTCTGCACTGGAAAGGAGTCACAGTGACCTCCTGGAAAGGACCCTCTTAACTGAGTGGCTGCATTCAGGGACGCTAGAAGGCAAGTAAAGCAGATACTAGTTGATCGGCTTCTTTGGTCTCTCCAGATTTTTCAAGTGTCACTCTATCCAACCTACTGTAGCAGACATCATTCCAAAACATCACAAAATCCTGAACAAAAGCCTCAGGACAGCTAGATTAGAAGAAAACACCCTCAGCAATTTTTGGTACTATGTAGTGATTTCCCTTCTCTTGATTTTACAGTTGCTAACCTTGCAGCAATCACTTTACTCAGATTTTTAAGCTTTTTTGCACCGCTGTGAACAGTAGAAACTTGGTAAAAATGCATTTCCTGGGGCTTCATTCATGTTCATTCATTCAGTGTAGCCTCAAGCAAACAGCTGCATGAGACAGAGGATGAACAAGAGAAATACAACTATTTGATCGAAAAAACACAGGAAAAAGAAAGCCCCAACAAGAATGTCAAATTGTTATTTCTTTTCTCCTTTTAAATATGAATTTTGAAGTCTATTTATTAACCACTTTTTCCCACTGCTGCATATCATTATGAAGACTACAATGGCAGCAGCAATACACAGTCTTGTGCTACAGCTGCCTGCGAAGTTCAAGAAACAACTTCGTGAGCACAGATGGGCTCAGGGCCGTGCACGGTGATCCAGAAAAGGTGGCAAACTCACTGTTGTGATGATGGCAATCAGCTCAGGAGCATAGCACCACAGGGTTCTTCTGATGAAATTACACTAATCTAATCAAATCCATTTCTTACTGTGTCAAAACCTTTGTGAGATATTTAAATTTTGTTCAAATGGATCTGGATCTAAAGCAAGCCCTAAAAGAGACGTAGTCTTAGTGGGGATTCATTTTTACGATGAGATCTAGGAATTGCTGAATTTTCTGAAAATATTTCTTACCAACTCTTTTGAGTTTTGATCAAAAAGCTGCAGGACTGAGATGAGACTGATGTCTCCTGATTTTTTGGTGCCCCTACTAGTTTGTATTCAGTGTGAGATAGTCAGGACATGAATTGATGAAGTGCTGTAGTCGCACACGTGAAAATAAAAGACACTTTTTAAAATGCAGAATTTGGTGGTCAATTTCTCTGAAAGCTTTGGCTTACACAAGGACTGTCATGATTGTTTTATTACTCAATGCCAGGTTTGCTATTCCTTTAGCCCACTTGATCTTAATGAGACCCACATTGCAAAAATGTCATGCAGTCTGTAGGGAATACATACAATACAACCTTGCATGTTTAGTTAATGTTAGTTACTTCAAGACCACTTAGGATGAGGAGAAAGAAGGCTTGGTTCCTGCGTGTGCAAAAGTAAAGGCATATACAAGCTGTGTTTTGAGATTAAGGGCACACTTGGAATTAATTAGTTTCTGCATTGCTTTGAGAATATTATATGCTGGGCTTGAGGAGTGCTGCTGATGTCATCTGCCATGAAAGCACAGCTGGAGCGCAGCGTGAAGGCAGCAAATCCCTGAGACAGAATCACACTCTTGGTATTTCAGCCACAGCCACGTGCGGTTTTCTGGCAACTGGTGCTGTCTTACAGAAAGGAAGTTTGTTTGGAAGCAGAGACATAGATCTGTCCCCACAGGTAGGAGGGATTCGTGCCCAAAGGCAGGGTGGCCCTCAGAGCCAGCTGGAACAGCCATTCACTGGCTCCACACGCTCAGCCAAGCCATGGCCCCTTGGGTCTGCCTGCACCTGCACACTGACCTCCGCATAAAAAACGATGAACGCTTCTCACGTCTGTGCTATGGAAATGTCTCTGTACCTGAGCAGGACAGAAGTACTGACAAAGCACATGGAACAATGGACTGAGAGCAGCAAGAAGGTGAGGAATGATGGTCCCAGTTTAGGGGAAAGGAAAGGAATGGTTTTGACTAAAATTATATCACTCCAAGTCCTGCATATTGCCTTGAACCACAGGCTGGGAACCTGAGCTCCACGTGGCGGTAAAATCCCCACTTGGCATATAAATCCTAAGCCGAGAACCCTCTCTGTTAGGGTAGACCCTAACAGAGGAGTAGAGAGAAATACCTGGCTGAAATGAAGGCTAGCTGTACTCTGAATTTTCATGGTTCGAAACTTGGAAAAGGAGAAAAAGGCACCAATTTTATGTCAAGTAGCTCCCTTTCCTTGTGACACTGCTGTATCCTGAGTCACTGTCTGTGAGTCCCATCTTCTTAAGACTGGACTTCCTCTAACCCCAGTGCAATAAAGAAGCTTTTGCCCAGGAGTCTATTAATAATGTAGTGATCTTTTCAGAAGTGGAGGCAATTTCCTCCTGCTTCAGCCCTTTCATCTTCTAGATCTTGGGCTAAGCATTCTCCACACTGTAATGTGAAATGCTGTTAAAATTCATGATATTGCAGATATCTTTACTCATATCGATGGAGTTACACTTTCTCTTTCCCCATTCCTTCATAAAAGAGCAGCATGTTATCTGTATTTACAGCTCGGTAAAGGCATTGTCATCTTTCAGCTGAAATTTGGCTGCACTGTGAATTGTTTTGCTCTCTTTTCTCTTTCTCTTTCTGCACAGCTGGAAATGAATTCCTCTCCAATCCTTTTTGGGATGAGGTGAAGAGTGGAGAGAGGAAAAAAAACCAAAACTGGCAAGGAAAGTGCTTGTTCTAGATAAAGTGAAATAAGCTGAAGTTAAACAAGGCAGTGTCGCCTCTTCAGGGTTAAGCTGTCACTTGCGTCAATACTGGACTAGGGGAACAGCGGCTGAAGTGTGGGGAGCAGGAGCTAGAAATGCTCAGCACTTTGCTGAGAAGGGGCTGGCTGCTGACTGAAGGTTTGGGCACAGGTCTGTGAAATGCGCACACGCCCTCCTTGCCCTAAAATGGGGGACAGAGAGAAACACCCAAACTGTGGCTGACCCCTCCTTTGCACTCACTAGAGGTGGCGAAGCTGTGGCTGGGTGTAGTAACGCAGCCACCTCCCTCCCTCCCTCCCTGGGAACGGGGTAAAATTTACAGCTCTTACAAGGCATTTGACACAACTGCAAATGATGAGAACACACACTCGCAGCGAAGCTGAGATGCACAAGGCTCCTCCTGAAACACAGCTTGATGCTGCAAACAGCTCCGAGTGTGACTCACACCCGTGACTCCTCCCCGTCACCACCACTTGGGCTGCAGGACGGCTCTGCAGGCAACGATAGACTGAGTCACCAGCTCCCCTGCTTTCATGAAGCTTGCAGGGGAAGAAATTAAATCAGACCATTAATCCAGTGAGGTTTTATTGGGGTTTTGCTTTTGGAAAGTATGCTGTGGGTTTCTGTTGGGCCTGAAGTTTTTCCACAAGCCCATCTCAGCAGTTTCCCCTCTATTTCTACCAGCCTGCTCATTGCACATACACATAGCCTGAATATGTATTCTGCTACCAGCTCAGAAAACATAAGGCTTCCAATTATGATTTTAAACTTAAGAGCAGCAGAAGCAAAATCAGGAAGGGAGAACCAGTGGCTTAATTACCCTGAAGCTGTTCAGAGCAATGTTAAGTGATACCACTTGTGAAGATTCATGAAGGTTAACCGCACACCTCCTAATTGCTTTTAAATTCTACATTGTCCCTGCAAGAGAATTCACGTCTGCAAGGGCTGATAGAAGGAAGTCTGAGGAGTCACAAAGAATGAAAGGCAGGCTAACAAAACGGGGGAAAACTCTTGCTTGTGCAAGGCGGGACATGGTAATTAACAGGAAATCCCTAAGGTTCCATAAAGACCAAAAAATACCAACTCAGACCTTCAGATGCAGAACTGTGCTGTTTTCTTCTCTTTGGCAGCATACTACACGCTTCTCAGGCCAAAAATCCTCTCATATGTAAATAGCCATAATGTTGAGTAGAAGCTAAATAGGAAAAGGTATTACAGCTCTTTGTTCTTTCAGTAGCTCCTTACATTGGGAAAATTCCCTTGCAGAGAATACTTGTTCTTAAACCATACACTCTTGTTTTGTGTATGATCCTTCCTTAGGCTGTTGGGTAGAAATGGCGCAAGAAGAAAAAAAAAAAAAAGGCAAAATAAGCAGAATATAAACAAGACTCAAACACAGAGGCTTGATTTTGCTCCCTGTTTGGGCTATTCCAAGCAGTGAAAGGAGAACTAGAAAGTCTAGAAGTAAGAGACTGTCCATCCTTCTTATTTAGGCATTTACAGAGGTTCTATATTGATTTAATTGTTTAATTAAAAATACCCACCAAACAACACTGGCCCAGGTTTCTATGTATACAAAACCTACAGAAAAGAGGGAGAAAGAACAAGAAGTTACAAATACTAATCTTTAATTAGATTCACTGCAATGCAAAACCCTTTAATGGTCACAGAGAAGAGGTCATCGGTGAAATCTTGAAAGGGACTGAGATTCTCACTTGAGTTGACTACACTATGAGAACATATTGCACCATAGAGTGCTTTCTTGTCCTTTGATAGAAGTTTCTTCTCTTTGTAATCGCTCCACTCATTCATGTTTAACTTTATAGTGTCAGTCATAATTTCATCTATGTTCTCACAGTTATTTATTCCTGAACATATTGATTTGCCTTTTTCCCGGAGCTCTCCAACAAACCACTTCCATTCTCAGGCAGAGTAACATACCCACAAGCCAATATAGCCATATAATGATAACCATAACTTAGAAGAAATCTGACGATCACTGGCGAGCCTGTGATAGCTATCCCCTGAATGCCAGTCTAGCAGGAAAGGACAGGTACTTGCTTCTGTGACCCACATGTGACTGCCACACCACTTATTTAGAGTCCAAAGAAACGAACTTACAGTGCACTCCTGAATGTAAAAATGGCACAATGTGATGGTTTTGGGGTTTTTATTCTTTACCCACTATCTTAAAATCCTCACTGCATTTGCAAAAGCGCTTCAGACCTACAATTTCACAACTATTTCAGTTCCTGTGTCATCATCCAAATTAGCAGTTTAACAGGTGAAACTGCTCAGCTGTCACAAAAGCATAAAATAACTGGCATCACCCATGTGTGTGTGCAAGGAGATATTTTTCTATCACCGACTGCATTTCCAGTGTTCTGTCACTGTGTGAATGCCTCTGGATTCACTTCCAGTAGAGGGCAGAAATCAACATAAGGCACAAACCAGGCACAAATTTGATATCCTCAGTCTTTGCCAGAGATGTTCAGCAGAGATGTGCCCAGCCCAAGGTTTTGCATCCAGATGAGATTTGAGAGAGTTCGGTGCTGCATATGGTGCTAAATTCAGTGTTCGCTGCAGTAGCCAATGCTCTAATGAAAAGTTCTTCGTCCAAACATCATCAGCCTTTGGGCATATTGCAGTTTGAACTTGATCCCTGTCATCCAAGTGTCTCTCAGCTGCACAGTTCCTTATTTCCAGAGACGTGAAAAGCTGTTGTTTTTTGAAACACTTATTGTAGTTAATGTATTTTTAAGTTCTTAGACATAATGCCATTGTATGGTCTGTGTAGCATACTGTTCAATGCCACCTTTCAGGAGTATGGTACTTGTAGCATCTAGATCCTAACAAGTCAGAAAACAAAGATGGAATTATATTTCAGAAAATAGTGTCTGTGCAGAGCAAGTGCTACAGAGGCACAAGCATTTTTCATGCAAACGATACCACCAGAAAGCAAAGTTGAAATACATATGTGAGAAACTCCACTCTGGGAATGAGCCGTATTTTGAAGCCCCTCTTTTTCCTCTCCTTTTCCCATGAGATCCTTTTCCCATATATCTTTGCTTTCATCTCCTCCCTACTGGTGGTGACCCTGTCACCCTTGCACCAGAAAAATAAAAAAAAACCCACAGAAGGTGTTATTACTACCTCCAAGGACTACTGATGACCTCAGAGAGGCCCGAGATCCTCACAAGGCAGCAAATTCTCTCACCCTCTTCCCTGAAAAACATTTATTCTATGATCTGGTTAAAAAATATGCACCAAGGGTAACACGTGACTTGTATCACCTCAAAAAAACCCCGAGTTTGTAAGTAAATTATATTCCTAAAAATTATCATCATTTTCTAAATGTTCGGTTGTTATCCTTAATATTGCATATAATCTAGGGTCCCTGTGGCTCTTGGTTTTACCTTCTCTGTCATCTCAGTCTTGCAGGCTTCTTTCACAAGAGCACTCTCTTGTTTAGGCTCAGCAAAATATGGGATGAAAGATGAACCTATGCATTTGCTTTGCAACTTTAATTTGGTGAAATTCTTAACTGCATCTGTTTAGCTGTGGTAATGGTGGCTAATGAAAAAAATCAATAGCTGAATACTTTCAGCAGCTGAGGTAAGAAAAGGCCTTCAGACAGGAAGGAAAAAAAAAAACCTAAAATGTGTCTAAAATAAGAGAAATGAAGATTTTTCTGTTCTGGAATATAAACTGGGTTCCTCAGTTAAAATGAGGAGGAAGCATCACACCCTTCAATAAAAATTCTTACTTCTTTATATTTTACAATAGTTTTTTCTTACTTGCATGTACACAGCTAGTCACTGTACACAGCTATGTACACTGCATGTCAGATCAGCAGTCACTACTCTCGCCTGTAAACAGAGAAGTGTGGGTCAACAAGACATTTTGGAAGAAAAACAGGGAGAGAGGTTTTTCTTCAGCTCTGTTTCTATGGCTAAAAGCTTATTTCTGACAAGCTTGATTGGCAGTGGTGTTCAAGCTGAGGACTGCCTCTTCTGAAATACTTTGCAGACATGTGTTTCTGGGGACAGCTGCTGTTTGGAAAGAGAGGCAGGCAAGGCACTGCTCCCTCACACCACACACCCTCCATCCTTATCAATGGTTTACAGACCTCGGTGACTGCAGCTCCAATTTTGCCAGGAAAACCATAGTCAGAGGTGAATGTGGAGGAACACTTTGCCCAGGTTGACTCACCTGGTTTAGTCTACCTATCAGCACAGCTGAGAGCAAGGGTCCAAGGCCGCAGCTGAAAACACCTCTGCCGTGATATTAAAGACCACAGAAGCCACACTGGCAGAGGAACTGGTACCTAATGTGACCTGAGCTGTTGCAGCCTCAGATACACAAGACTTCCTTTTGTGGTGCACGGACTCATGCTGCAGTGCAGCTCTGTGTGTGGGGAGTCCACTGTGGCCACGTAATAACCATAAGCAATTGCTTGGTCACACCTCATTTTGCAAATGAAAGCCATTTTTGTTCTCTGGTGGTAGTAAGCAAATGAGATGGCAGGTGATTTACCAGATGATGCTAGCACATTTGGAAACTTGAAATAGAGTCTTATAGAGTCTGAGAAAATTTACCAATTTCATGGAATGGGGCTAAAGGAGGGAGTGGTATGACATTATGTGTCTCTATCTCCTCCTGTCTCAAAGTCTTCCTTCCTTCCTGCCTGCCTGCCTGCCTGCCTGCCTGCCTTCCTGCCTGCCTCCCTGCCTCTTGTAGTGGCTGTTAATATATGAGGTTGTATGTGCTTAACATCCTGCACATACTTTACTTCCCTGGTTCACACCATGTGTCAGACTGGTCTGTCCAAATCCACGATGCCTGCTCCTCTTGCTTCTCTGCCCCTTCTGATGTATTTCACCCTCTGAGCTTTCTTCTGAACACAGGACTGGCTCCATGGCAGCCTCCACTCGAGTGGGACTGCCTGCCAGGCTCCAGGAGCCTTCCAGCACCGGTTATTTGCAGGGCAGCAGCCTTTGTTCCATGGTTGTATGAGCAAGAGAGTGCTTTCATTGACTGCCTGCCTCCTCAGGCAATTAGCATGGCAGTAATGACAGTTGTAAGGGTGAGCTTCTTACAGGGCTAGAGTGAGCTGTAGAAGGGACAGGCCTGATGACAGCAACCTCAAGATGTCTGAAATACCACAGGGATCCTCTAATAGGATACAGGAATGCCTTTATTCTCATTGACTGGCTACAACTGGAAAGACATATGATTTTAATTTTAGCTGGCTCTGCCCCGTTTCAGAGAGATATTTACGAGAGTATAAATAGACAGAACAGCTCTGCAGACCAGCACATTGAAGTACCCCAGAGCACAACCCCCCCGCCCCCAATGCCACAATAGACACCTACAATAACACCTGATGGAATAGAAAAAAAACAACCACAGAAAGGTTTCATGCTTAACACGTGTGATTTCGTGTACTTTTTCCTGTCTGAGTGCATTTGTGCCTCTTCACTGGATAGCCAGGGGAAGAAAAATGCTGAACTAGGCATCCACAAGGTTGGTTTTTTTTAAAAAAAAAAACCACACAGGCTAATGTCTTTATAGAAATTATAAATTATTAATAATAATTTTGTTGGATCCTATAACAGATATTTTATTTGGATTTTTGTTTGTTTAATTATTTTTTTAAATTATTTTAGCAGGTATTCTCATAGGGTTGGTATGGAATTGGAACACCATTATTATACTGAAGGAGACAACTGAAATAATATTCATATTTCATGTGGCCAAAGAAATGATAGACTCTCTTGAGGAAGATGGCCCTACTAGTGCAAACCTGAAGGTTTCTGAGTACAATAAAGACAGAAGAGAAGCATAAAGTAAATCAGTAGGATTAAGAGGATCCCAATTTGGAACAAATTAGATGTATTGCATTAGCAGAACAACTACGACAATGTGTCTGGAGGTCTAGAACACCCCCCAGGGACAGTTTGTCATTGGTGTACCTCCTGGTGTCCAGAGCAGTAAGGATGCCTTATGCTTTGTGAGTTAGTCCTGTTAGCCAGAAACAAGGCACAGAAGGGAAAACATCTAAGTCCCGTGAGACATTTCTCACATTTTTTTTTAATTTTATTTTTTTAACTGGCTGTGTTTTGTCTATGTAGCCCAAAGCTACAAAAACAATAAATACAGTTTTTAAATAATGTGTTGAAAGCACTGGTCAGCTCCCTCACTGTAGGAGTTTCCAGTTTTTCAGTCATGGCTGATACATCTGACTGTGTAAATATGATATGGCTTCTTGGTAGGGACTAAACACTCTTTTTAAAAAAAAAAATTTTTTTTTTTAAATCTGGCAGTGGAGAAACCCAGTGCTTCAGGGAGAAGACAAGGCTCAATGTGAAAGATCACAATGGAGCTGGATACTAGGGGACATTGCCTCTGGCTGCTATGGTGTTGCTTGCAAAGACATTTAATTGTCCTTAAATTTTATTATGAAGAATATCTTGAAACTGTGAGGGGGAAAAAAGAACACAGCAGGAGGACATTTGGTTCATACAATCTCTCAGTAGTCTGGCGTTTTGCAAAAAAATGCAAGCAAACAGGGATAAGGGGATTTTATTGGTCTTGAATTGCAAAGATCTCCTTTTATATCCAATATACTTGCCCGCACACTGTTCTTTCTCTCCTTATCCTTCTTTCACTCTTCATTCCTGGAAAGAAGAGTAAAAGAAGTATCTATTAACCCTTTGATGCTTTTTTGGCAAAGTGCCACCCCACCCCCAAGCTTGGCCCCTGCAGCAAAACTTGACCTGATGCTGTTGGTCACTGCTTTCTGTTGTAGAGGTCCCGAGTCTCCATGACGTACTTAGAGAGGATGACATGAAGATTGTGCAGGGGCAGGGCACTCACCTACTCTGTGAACTCGTCTGGCAAGGCTCTTACTCTTCAACATTCCCATTTTTGACTGCGCAAGAAGGGCAGTGGTACTGCGCCAGTGCGTGCAGGGCTGTGAGTTGAGTGACATTACAGGCATAAAAGCACTCAGGCCCTGCAGTCAGAGAGGTCACAGTGCTTCAGACAGGTCAGCTAAGTTGAAAATCTTAAGGGAGATCTTACCATGTAGAGACTGATAGGGATAAATAATGAAGGGCTGCAATTTACCTAGATATGGGCAGTGTCTAGTGCCATATCTGTCCCTACAAAGCAGGGAACAAAGCAGCAACATACTCTTTGACATGTGATGTCACATCTTAACTCAGAGTTGTAACTCAGTGAGAGGATCACTGTGAGAAGTTTGCTTATGCTTTTGTTTTGTTTGAATGTGGAGCTTGTGAATGTACTGCCTCGTGCACACCGGTACATATGTGTGCATTTCAGAAACATACTTGTGTTCCCAGGAATGCTGTGACTTGTCCAGCGGAGCCAGGGAGTCCCAGACCACTCCCAGTAACCCCATTCAGCAGGCAACAAGTAAGTATACTAGTGATACTAGAGAATTTGCTTCATGGAACTACTGAGTTACTTTCACTTCATAATTAGTCAAATTTACCTTCCTGAAGTCCTACTGCAAAAGTCAACAGAGTGTAAGGGGTTTGTCAGCTTATGCTCTTCCAAAGGGTTATTTGGCAAAGCACAGCACCAAGCAGGTAGCTGCCTCCCTGAGCCCAGCAGTACTGAATATCAAACAGGAAAAGATAACTGAGGGTGACTCAGTACAGCATTCTACTTGCCACATCGGTAATGCTTCCGTGAAGACAATGTTCTGTCTCAACAGTTAAATTGCTGTATTATCTGAACACCAACCACTGCCAAAAACCCAAAGAGAAAGTCACTTTAAGCTTTCACTACTCACAAACATCGACTTTAGCCACAGCACTCCCATACAAAGGATATCATCAAGATATCCAGGGAATATCTTTGTGGCGCTCAGGTAACGGTTCCCTGGATGCAGGGAGCTTACTGCAGAACAGGGTCCTGCAGCACTTAATGGGTGGATTGTAGAGGAAAGCGCTGGGTAAAGAACAACAAAATTATGTGGAGAAGTTGCATTTTGGGGATCCTTCCTCCATGCCTGACCACAAAGCTACAGGTCACACTACCACCAGGGTCCTTCTGATGGCCATCCATGAAAGCCACTCAAAGGAGTTCATTTGTCCAAGACAGGAAACACTTAGATCTAGAAGATAGAGAACAATTACATGCACTGGCAAAAATCTCCATTGTAGCCATTGAAAAGTAACTCAAGAGACAGCACAGCAGTGAAGGATCTCGTAAGAGTGTAGGAGAACAGTGTGGGAGAATAAACTCACCAGACACTCAGGTGCTGAAGCAGTGGAAGTGCAAAGATGTGAATAGGAACAACCATCGCCCATGAGAACAATGCCACCAAAGTATGGCAGGTCTGGGTCAAAGGAAGGGGGAAGCAGCAAATCCCATCGTAGTTTTAGACATAGTAATTCCTGAAGATATTCGCAAGGAAAACCTGCCTCAGGTATTATCTATATAAGAGCAGCATTTATGAATAAAAAATATATTTACAGCCTAGTGAAGTAGAAGCTATAGAGCGAGAATTGGACTTCAATTAGATAAGAGACCTCGGATGTATTGAGAACTGTACCCATGAGGTTTCTTACGGAGAAGATGGGAATTATTTTTCCACAGGGCATGTACATACCACCCAGTAGGCTGAGGCCTGGTGGCAGAGCAACAGGAAGAACTGCCCAGCTACACAACTGACCACAGAACAAAACTATATTGGTGAGGATAAGCACAAACCAAAAATTGGGGTAAACAGAGATACATTCTTCCTAGGGGAAAAAAAAAAAAAGAAAAAAGAAGAGGAACTAATTAAATACAGCTGCTTATGATAATACAAATCAATAATAATGATTAGACAGTGAAGAACCTCCTCTCATCCGGAAAAATATTCTTCTGACCTCAGGTCCACAGCATGCTGAGCTTCTCAGCAGCAGGTACACTGAGACCCCTGCTTCCTTTCAGAAAAAGAGAAAGATGCAACTGTAAACAAAATAGTCATCTTTCTTCATATTTTGAAGCTTCTAGGAATTTAATTACTGAGTTTAAATTCCTTTTGTATATAAAATTAAATTTCCTGGCTATTTTTTCATTAAATATTAGTATTCAATAACTGTAATCATTCTGTTGTGTTTCCCAATTATCTTTTCCAGTAAAGATGTTTCAAAGTCAATTCTTTAGAAATTAATCATAGAGTATTTCTGGGACAAGCAAAATTAGGTTTATCAGTGAAATAATGAAGGTGTCACTGCTTAAATTATGGCTGGAATTAAGATTAATTTGCAACTTGTGAAGGTCAGGGCTGTAGAGCAAAATTAAGCGTGCCACTGCAGAGCAGATCCACATTAAGTTTACCAGAGTAGACACTAGATTTTGCAATGAAAAAATTAAAGATTCTGTATCTCTGTCCCTAGAGCAAGCATAAATTTAGGAAGAGAGTTCAAGAAGAAGCAATCAGCATGCCACTCACTAGACTTCACAGAATAAGATCTTAGGTCTTACAATAACAAAATTAGGAACTAGAATAGGAACTCCATTTGAAAGGTTCGGCATTAAGTTTATAGAAGAAGAGATCATGCCAAATAAATGTCGTACAAAGCTGCACCATTTTAAGAGAGGAACTGCAGAAAATGGAGCAAACTATAAAGCCAATAGAAAGGCGAGGCGAGGCGAGGCGAGGCGAGGCGAGGAGAGGAGCCTACAAGCAGAAAGGGAGCTTTTACAAAATATGGTATTAGAAGCCAAAGTAAACTGTGTACCACTGCTCCAAAAGAAAACAAAGCAAAACAAACCCTTCATCGTTCACAGTCTGTAAGAGTTAAAAAGCTTTCAAAAGGAAAACATGACATTTAAAAAATGGAAAGGTTACTTAAATGAAAACAACAGGAACGTTTTGAAAAGGGATTGGGGCAAATTGACAAATGACAAGTCTGTCAGTGGGCTCTATAGTGCATAGGGAAGTGCTCTGGAACATCTCTGACAAAAGCAGATATGTTCCCAAGCCCCACCTCAAAAAACTTAGGGCAGTAGATTTCTTTTCTAGAGTTTCTGAGAAACTTCTCATAGTCTTCTGTTCATCAATCAGGCAAGGGTTAAGATAAGGGTTATACTCAGTGAAGCTGAAGCAAGGGGATATATTCACAGTATTCTGCCCTGTCCTAACACTCTCTACACATGTAAAAGCTCCTCTCCCTGTGTCTTATAGCCTCCTTTAAGTACTGGAAGGTGCTATGAGGTCTTCCTGGAGCCTTTTCTTCTCCAGGCTGAACAACATTGACCCTCTGAGCCTCTCCTCATAGCAGAGGTCCTCCATCTCTCTAATCACCTTGGTGGCCTCCTCTGGACTCACTCCAACAGGTCCATGTCCTTCCTGTGCTGGGACCCCAGGGCTGGATGCAGTGTTCCAGGTGGGGTCTCACCAGAGAGGAGCAGAGGGGCAGAATCCCCTCCCTCCCCTGCTGGCCACGCTGCTTTGGATGCAGCCCAGGACCCGTTTGGCTTTCTGAGCTGTGGATGCTCATGGCTGGGTCATGTCCAGATTTTCATCCACAAGAATCCCCAAATCCTTCTTCACAGGGCTCTTCTCAATGAATTCTTGTCCCACTCTGTACCCACATCTGGGATTACCCTGAAGACAATCCTTCAAGTAGAAGAGGAAGAAACTTCATTCTACAGGATACCACTTCAATTCATGCAACCCTTAGGACTTATTTTTTAATTTACTAGAGTAAATGAACAATGGCCGCAATAAGGAGCAAGCAGTAAATGCAGGACAGTAGAGTTCTGCTTCCAACAGATAGAAATACAAATTTCATTAGGCATCACTGAGTTACGTCTGTGTCTAGTGTTGGTCCAGGTACATTAAAGAACAATCAGAATAACAACAGTAAGGGTATCATGGGAAGGCAGAACCTTAGGTGAAAGGCTTGAGATGAGAGATATGAGTGATCCATAGAGAAGACTATGCCAAACTCCTTTTGTTGACTAGTCCCCACAGTACATTAACAGTAAATTGTTTCTTAGTATCATGTGTTTCAATTTGTGTTTCCATTTGAGTTACACAAAATGAAGAAATTCCTAGAAAGTCACAAAGGTTAAGCTGTTTGCTATGAGAAATCCAGGAAAGTAAAAAATCATGAAGTGGCAAAATTCTCTTTTTAAAAACATATCTGGGACACATGGATTATTCCCATGGATTACTGTGGAGCACCAAATGGGCGCACTGGATACTCCCCATAAAGAATTCCCCACACCACTCCTCTGGGACATAAAGCAGTGCTGCATTCAGATGGATGGCAATGTCTACCTTGATGAGGACAAAACTTGCTGTTGGTGAAGTATATCCTCAGTAGTGGAAAAAGCTACACAGCTTCATAACGGAAATAAATGGCAAAATTCCCAAAAGACCTGGATCTAGTATTTGCTTCATGTTTCCTGAAGCTGTCTTCCTACTCCAAAGCAAACACGATTAAGATGGTTATGATGTGTCTCCATGCAATTTTCAGAGCAAACTGCTCTTAGTTGCCTCTCTGCCAATCTGTGACCTCAAAAGATTACTTTATCTTTATATTTCGCTAAGACATGGAAGCTCTGTTGCACCAGTATTTACATACTCTCAATAACTCTGCAAGCAATTGTGTTCTTTGCCGTGTGACATAGCAGGGTAAAAGCCCAGGTTTTTTTATTCCTGAAGCCCATTTTGTTCTCTCACAGCAAAAGGAAAAATTTTAACTCTTTATCAACTGAAACTGGTCCTTACTATATAACTAATGCCTTTATTAAGCACAATACAAATTTTTTTGGTTCTGTTGTTTATTTCCCTCTTGACATGGGAAATGTGAGCTGGATCTTCAGAGTAATTTTTTCTGGTATTGAGGGAAAACTTCCATCTAGGGATTAGAATAGAAGGGCTGTGTATCCAATTTAATACAGAGCTCCCCTTACAGTTTGCATCTAGTATCCACTTGAGTCCAGACAGGTCCAAAGGGGGGTTGTAGTAGCAGCTATTTCTGTTGAAAAGGTTTGTGCCATACACACGGGGAAGAGAATTTGGATGGAATGGATTTTTATTTTCTAAAAACCACCAGTCTTGTTTTTTTCACAAAAGTATCTTGTGTGACTAGAACTCTGGCTATGGAATTTTAGGGCTCAATAGGGAGCATGGAGAGAGTCTAGAATATATTAGTCATGGAGCTGCTCAGTTGTGGATTGTGAGGATTGATGAGGTTGTTGTTATACCAACAGTTTTCTCAACACTCCTTCTCCGAAGCATTTCTTAGATAATGGCTGCAATTCTAGGGTGCCTCAGAATGGGCAAGAGTTTAAATTAATATTGGATGAAGAGGACCCAGGGAGCTAGAGGGATTTGAACTTCTAACAGGAAAAAGAAACTAAATTTACTCAGAAAGTTCTCATGCTGAAATTCTGGAATTCTCCTAGGGTTTTCTTAATCTTTTGAGTAACTTCAAGATGGGAATATGAAGATAAAGAAGGGAATTGTTTCCATTAGACAGGAACAATTTGTGCTTCCAGACAAATAAGTCTTATAGAAAAGCCCAATAAGGAAGGATTTGTTTCCATCACTCCTATCCCAGTTTTCCAGACGAAGAGATTCTGTTAGGCATCTGGATATTTAACTGCTTTTCCAAACACAACTCAAAGGTATTGAGGCTGCAGATTACTCCACACCATATACAAATTGCTGCTGAAGTCAGACGGAAACCTGCTGCATTCACATTTGCAATTGCTCCATGTCCTCATGGAACTGTGCAGCAGCAGGACATTAAATGGCATGAAAAGTATTTGTGGAACTGTGATTTGTTACACTCGTTACCTCTGACCTGCTCATAATTCATGCTGAAGGCATAGAGCTCACTCTTACTCATGAACCTTTCCTGTGGCAAGAGTCTTTGTCCTGTGTTTTACTCGCACGCATGTCTTATTTTCCCGGTACATCAAAAATATTGTTGACCAGATGCAAAATATTGAAATATCACAGTTCCTGAAAAGCATCGCATCCTTTACTGAGGAATCTGGACCTGGAGATTGTTCCATCCTTTCTTTGCATGGAGTGTGACTTTACTCTGGAACATGAAAAAATGTCATCTCCATTCCTCCCTGCTCTGTTCCTGGTCTGAACTTAGAGTCATGTCAGGATGCTTTAGTGACAAAATCATTATTTTTCATTGGCTTTCATTCCATTCAGCATTCATGAGCCACCCAGGGCAACCAAGAAGGGGCCATCTTCAATTATTTTTTCTACTTTGCTGCACAATAGGTGCTCTGAGGCACATGCTGTGAGTCTTGGGGTTGGTGCTGAGCAGGGCTAAGAGCTGGTCCTGATGATCCTTGGGGGTCCCTTCCAACTCAGCATATTCTGTGATATTGTGATTTTGTTACTTTTTTCATTAAATCAATCACATTCATACCAAAGTGGCTGAATCATTGAGACAAACTACATCCAGAGAAACAGACTTCTAACTTCTTTGTGCATGAAAAAATTTGGGTTTGTCTTCTTGGCTCTGAGAATACGGAGACAATTTTGACTAATGCACGTGCTGTTTAAAATACTATTCATCTTAGCTGATGAAAGGAAAAAACGGTGGCTTCTTTGCTGGAGGAAAATGGCATATGCCATAAAGGACATACAGCACTCCACTGAGTGGAAAACTTCTTCGTGTTAACAACTGGCAGCCTCTTCCTGACCTCCCCAGTTTTTGATCAACTAAAGAAAGTATTGCTAAGGCACTTGAGCAGTTATCACGTTTTCCTGGTGTCTTGGAAACCTGTTTCAATTCATTGGCGGTACAAGGTTTCCTCGCAAATCTGTAGTGCAGAAGCTGCTGAGGTCATGCCAATACATCAGAAATAGTTCTGCATGCATGCAATAGGCAGAGCTTTGCTCTTTGAGCTGAAGAGCAAGGCAGAAAGGAAGGATTGGCTTGCTTCTTCATGGGATGAGCCAGAGAAATAAAATTATCCTGTGTACACATTATGTTCAGAGCAGGATCATGAGTGACGAAGAGTGTGGGCTCTTTTGGTGTTATTTGCATGAAGAACAAGCAGAAGGCTTCTTTATTTGACTTCTGTTTGCAAACTGTAAGGAGATTTTCCTTTAAGAATCTGGGTTCTGGAAGATACAAGGAGAGGCTGAACAATTCAGACCATTTTCTCTTCTAAACAAGAGTTTCCTTCCGCTACTGACTGATTAAATACAATGGTTAAATACGGCAACCCAACTGTTTGGAGCTCTAAGGATTGGAAGGATTTAATTAATTTTGGGGTAGTCAGTTATACAAGTGCAACCTATAAGTGATAATTAGTTGGTAAAAAGCAGTGAAGCAAAGCAGGAGGAGTTCCCTTTCTTTCTCCCTCTGCTGATAAGCTTCCACAAAATGAAAAGACTCAAGGCTGAGGAAATGTCCATTACAGAATGTGCCCACCTTTCCTTGCAATATCATGTTTGTCCCACTAAAGCGAATCGGTGGTTTGGCAGTGTATAACTGTTGGAAATACAAATGGTTGCAACGGCACCTCTGCCTGTTGCTTCAGCACAAGCAGAGCTTTCAGTCCTAGGCGTGACCCCACTATTCCCTCAGGGTCTGCTGTCTGTATCACAAGCTGACAGAGGAAAAATATCCATCAGGCAGAACCACCTCCCACAGAAGTCCACATGTTCACCACATGTTTTCCTGCCTCACCCTTTGAAGACTCTGCTGGGAGCATCTGTAAATGTTTCTTGTCCATATTGGAGGAGGCAGTGAATTCTCATATCCTTGAGTCAAACCCTGCAAACTCTGCAAGAATCTCAACCTGCTACTGACTTAGACCTCCAGCGTTAAGCAGCACCAGCAGAAGGGCTGAGATAACTTTTCCCCAAAACTATGGACCTTGTTACAAATGCCAGTAAGGGGTTAGCTAACCTGGCGCACTGAAGTGATCACAAAATGCATTTGAGGAGCTGACTGTCACATCCTATACATGTTCACCTGTTCTGTGAATTTACAAAAAAACTCCTGAGAAATGCCACGTTGCAAAATGGATGGGAAAAGCCGTGGGATGAATTCAAAAGGACATGAATTCAAAATCCATGACAATCATGCTCTGTAGCCTAGCTTGCTAAAAGGCAGTGAAGAAGAGCCTTAAGAGCCATCATGAAGTCATGGCAGCTCACCTGTCAGTGACTTGTGGTAAAGAAATCAGGAGGTGTTTATGACAGTGTCCTCCAGGAGAATCAGCACACTTCCATTGTTTCTGGCAGAGGAATGCAAACAACACAGTCAACTAACAATGGCTGCAATTTAAGTCTTGTTTGGACCTGATAATATTTTATAACCAGAAAATGCGTCTGTCATGTGAATAAGGAGGGGTTACAGAACTCCCCACAGTGATAGCAACTTGATGTGTGCTGCCGCCACAAGATAAATATGTTCAGCCTCCTATCAGGTGCATAGTGAAGAAGAGGACAGTAAGGAGTAACTTGCATGTGTTATTCTGATGGTTGTCTGCCCTCTAGTTTCTCCCAGAGGCCTCTGAAAGCATTCAGGAACTTGGCTCTGCATGTGCAGCCCAGTCAACTTGAGGATGCACAATGGTCCACCCCTTCAAGGAACTGCTAGATGTTGAGCACATGAAAAAGGTCTGATCACAGGTCACAGCCATGGCTTAACATCTGCCTTTCATCATTTGGCCAGAAACACTGGAAATTTTAGGGTGGTTATTTTAGAGTGCATATATCCTTCCAAAGAACCATCTATTTGGGTTGCATGTACTCTAAGCAACCATGCAAACACAGGCTGCTGAGACCAGTTGAATGAGGTTCAACAAGGCTGAGTGCCAAGTCCTGGTCTTGGGTCACAACAACCCCACGCAGTCCTACAGGCTGGGGGCAAGAGTGGCTGGAAAGTGGCTCAGCAGAAAAGGACCTGAGGCTGCTTGTCAGCATCCATCTGAACACGAGGCAGAATGTGCCCAGGTGGCCAAGAAGGCCAACGGCATCCTGGCCTATATCAGCAATACTGTGGTTAGCAGGACCAGGGCAGTGATTGTCCCTCAGTACTTGGCACTGCTGAGGCCGCACCTCAAGTGCTGTGTTCAGTTTTGGGCCCCTCACTACAAGAAAGACACTGAGGTGCAGGAGCGTGTCCAGAGAAGGGCAAGAGAGCTGGTTTGAAGAAGGGTTTGGAGCACAAGTCTGATGAGAAGCAGCTGAGGAAGCTGGGTTGTTTATCTTGGACAAAAAAGATGCTCAGAGGAGACTTTACCACTCTCTACAACTACTTGAAAGGAGGGTGTAGCCAGGGGAGGGTCTCTTCTCCCAGGCAGCAAGGGACAGTACAAGAAGAAACGGCTTCAAGTTGCACCAGGTTTAGATTGGATATTAGGAAAAATTTCTTCACTGGAAGGGTTGCAAAGCATTCGAACAGGTTGCCTAGGAAAACGGTGAATTCCCCGTAAACGTTAAAAAAATGTGTGGTAGTGGGACTTGAGGACATGGTTTAGTGGTGAACATGATGGTGGTGCTACCTTCACAGCTGGATGATCTTAGAAGTGTTTTCCCACCTTAATAGTTCTATGACATAGCCCTTCTTTCTTTCATGGCCACTCCCGAGAGCCTGGGCACTATGACACGTTGTGCCAATGAGTTGTACTCAGGGACATTTGTGCTATCAAAAGTGTGGAGGCAGCGTCCACCCTTACACAAGATTAATATTGTCAGTGCACACTGACACTGTCCATCCATGACAAATCCTAATATCAATGGAAGGGAAAAACAGCCACATTTTTAAGAGGTGTTTGTGCAAAATCACTGTTTACTCTTTCTCAGAAGCACTTAACTTTTCTCGTCCTTATAGAACAGCAGGCAAGCTTCTCTAGGACCAAAAGAGTCAACAACAAAGATTTCTTCAAGCTATTTTGGGAGCTTTGAAAGCCAATGATTTGTTTTGCATACATCTACAGTGGGTTAAATGAATGTATCCGGTCTGTGCAGGGCTGAGCCTCTATCCAAACTGTTCCCAAAACTTCCCATCTACTGCTCCTTTTACTTCGCGGAGTGCAGCACTTGCAGAAGACTTTTCAGATAAGATACAGTTCGTGACTTGTTTCCAGACAAGTTTCCAGACATGGATCTTGCAATCCCATTTTGGAGCATTTTGACAATAATTTTGTGTCTTCAGTGTGCTGGAGGGATCTCTTTTCTTTCTCAGGCATCGCTGCTGAGCTCTGACATGGTTTCTTTTAAGTTGTGGATGTCACATATCCTTAGCATTACTGCTAGGACTTTTTTGACTGCTGCTCTGTTGTTTTTCATCTTCTCAATTGCAGCTTGTATTGCTGACATTTCTATTAGAGTGATATTAATGATATCTTGGCTATGTTCCCACATTTCCCTGAATGTTGTATTAAGGTGGAAGTAACTCTGTTTGGAAGTTCTGTGTCTTCTATTTCTATTTTTTTCCTGTGTTGTTCTACCCAAACCTGAGGATGTTTTGCACCTTTGCTTTCCAGTCACCCATTTCTTCTTTTGCAGATTGTCACTTGGGAGAAGGCTCTGCATTTACCCACTTCACTGTAGTTTCTCCTTCAATCTTTAGTTCTTCACTTACTCTTTTTGCATTGCATTTCCCTGCTCTGTCTGCTTCCTTGGGCACCTCACTCCCCCACTTGGAGTTTTCCAGTGGGCTTTGCAAGAGTTTTCATTGTGTTTTTTTTCTTTCCTGAGAAGTTCTCCATATCTCTCAGTTTCTCCAGTTCTTGCTCACTAGATCGATATCCAGCTGTTCCACGAACACCTTGATGTGTGCTGTATCTGGATAAAGTCAATTATTCTTCCAGTGTGCCTCTCCTCCTTTCTCTCAATCCATTCCTCAGTAAAGAAGGAGCTTTCTGCATCGCTGTCTTTCTTCTCCAGTACATGATCTGCCTTATATTACAGCACCTACTCTGCATTTTCCATGATCTGATTTCTCTTTGCAGGACTCTAGCTGCAGCTCAGCTCTCTCTGCTATGCAGCACTGCTTAAAATAAAATCAAATATTTCTGAGAACTGACTGTTCCTCTTACTGTGACTGTAGGAACAAAAGCGCAACACGATCTTCTTCGTCACAGGAATTATAATGCCTTCTGGCTGAAGGGCAGGAGTTCTGTTTCTGCTTTGTGGGTCCTCTTGCCAATGTTATTTGTGCTGAGTTGTGTCTTGTTCAGCTGATTCTGCTCTTGAAATCAAAAGAGGAACCACAGAATGAGGAAGGGCAAAGGGATTGGTCCTAGTGTTACACGTTCATTACTAAAGCTTTTGCCCAAAGTACTGGACAATCTTCACAAACCTTAAAAAAAAAAAGAAAAAGACCAGAAACACTACCCCAGAACCAGAGCATTAGGAAACTGTTCCATTAGGAACTCAACAGGAAGGTGAAAAGTTTAAACGAGTGAAAAACAGAGTAATAGACAGCCATTGTAGCTTGTGGCGTAGATGCGTTTGTACAAAAATACTAATGAAGTACATTGTCAAAGACATCACACCTCTAACTCAGCCATATGTAAGCAGGCACAACTCCAGGCGAGTAAACCAAACTTCACCCACTTAAGCTCCAACTTCATCTTCGTGTGTGTCTGTACACAGAGTCTGCATTTGGGAAAGGAGGGGTTTTATTGGTGCACATTTTGATACACATCGATCATAAAAATCTTTGAGTTTATTTTTAAAGTATATTTTCATTTTCTGTAATCAGAACTGGGCAAACTTTGGACAAGTCTAGTTTCTTCATTCTGGCACTTGGGAGCTCCAGAATCCTGTTTCCAATTGCTAGCTCTGACAGCAATTACACGCACAGCTTTGAGCAAATCACTAAATCCCTCATTTCTCAATGGAGAATATATCCCTACCCTGTCTCCTGCTCTTTGCTTATTTACAGTGAAAGCTATAGAAAGTATGGATATCTGTTCATATCTGGCACAATACAGTCCCGATCCCCTTGGGTGGAGCCTCAGAGGCAGGAGAGGTGCTGCTGCAGCAGAAAGAGTTTCCAGATCCACCAGCAAAGGATGAAGATGCAGTGAAGGGTAAGCGAGCAGGTGAGCAAGAAACAAACACTTTAGTAGCCATGACTCACAAGAGCTTTCATGCAACCTGTTGCTCACTACAGCACAAGGTAAGAGCCACACAGTTTAAGGTTAAGCAAAAGAGCAGAGATGTGTAATTACTTCTCGGTGCATTTGGGTTTGGGTTTTTGGTTTTTTTCAACATAGACACAAGCCTTTTAACACGGCTACGATTTGGTCCTGTTTATATGTTTATAGCTATGGCTTCCTCGCTGCTGCTTATAAATGATCCCTTCTGCCAAGTTCAGTACCAGTTGTTTCTGTCAGAGCACACCTCTCAAAGACACAAGAAGGTGGTTTTGTCTGTAAACAAAACTGAAAAACTTATTACAAGACATATCCAGTATGACAGAGGTGTTTATTAGACCTAGCTTAGAAGTCTCCTACGTAGACTAAACTGACTGGCATTTTGAAGTAGACACAGATAAGAGACAAAGGAGGTCAGTGTACTTCGAAAGGAAGAGACTCAAATGAGAAGGAGGAATGTGTGTCCTTTGGCATGTACATTTCTGCTTCAAGCAGTTACCTCAGCTTCTGAAAGCTGGCCTACCTTTTTTCACTGAAATGTTCAGATACACAAGCCATGTATTATCAAATCTTAATCAGAAATCTAAAATCAGTCACACCCACGGGGCAAAACATGTCTTTTACTGCTGGCAGGAGAGATTTATGGCATCACTGATGACTTCAGTCTTAAGAAAAATGAAAGAGAAATATGCTTGCTTTTAAAACATTCATCTTAGGTGAGGTCTTCAGGTATGGTCAAAACGTTTTTTAAAAAAGGCACAACTCATTTTTCCTGCCCCCACGTTCCTGTAGCATATGGATGACTGGAGACAGCCACAGTTCTTGGACTAAATGGAAATTTTGTCTGCTCTCCAGATAATGTTGTTTGCAAAAGGAAACAATGAAACCCATGGGATGATATTGAAGACAAAAGGCATTTTATTATTATTATACTAGACATTTGGTTTTGCCAGCTTCAATTTTCTTGCTTTTTAATAAATTTCTGCTCTAAAATCCCAGAACATTATACAGCCTTTCAACATTTCTGCTCTATACCCAGTCTTTTCACTCCATATGATTCAACCAAATGCATCTTCTTAGCACAGGTTTTCTGAATGGCAGCAGCACCCTGACAGTGGTGGAGTTAGAAGGGGGTTTGCATCTTTGGTGTTGTCCCCAGTACCAAGCTATCCATATTTCAAGTGCCTCACGGACCAGAGGAGGACGAATGTTCCGAGTTAGCCTGTTTTCAGATTTGCTACACGGTGGAAGGGGAACTTTATGGGTCACAGCTGTGCTTATTTGATGGTTTCCTGGCTTTTTACAGTTCTGCCACCCGTGAGCCACCAAGTCTGCCATCACACAGCAGTGGGTGGAGCTTTTGCAGAGTGGCTCCAAGCTGTGACATGATCATTTTAAAATCCCAGCACAGGATTTGTTTTGCTGTTAGAGATTGGCCTCCTTTTGTCACAGAGGCCCCTGTTTTACCCCCGTGCTCCCTGGCCCTGCACCACACGTCCTGTGTTCTGCATCACTGAGAGCCGGGCGTGACATTTCCACTGCCAGCTGGCAAAGCCAGGCCAGTCTCGTGGCTGTGAGGTCATCAAGGAGCTCCAGTTCACGTCTGTGTCATTATGGCAGTGACATGCTAGTTTACACAGAGCTGGAAGTGTGCGGCACAGACCGAAACCAGGACAATGTCTGTGTCAGTAAGAGTGCATAGCAAGGCGTGGTAAGCAGTAAAGATACTCTATGCCAATGTACCTTTTATGTCATTTGAAACTCCAGGCCAGGAGTCACATGCTTCCAACAGCTAAAGATGTATGGGGTGGCCGTGCACCAACTGCATTTTTGTTATTTTTTTTTTAATTATAGGAATTGTAGGTTCGACTTAGAACTCATGTTTCACTCTTCTGGAGACCGTCAAAGCCCGGTCTCCGCCTCAAAGTGTTTACAAATCCCTACTGTTGCTTTCACCAAGTTTTGCATCAATGAATTTAAATGGAACATTTGAAACAAGAATATATTTCTTTGACTACAGTTATTAATTTCAAAGTTTTCAAGGCTTCCCCCTCCATTCCATATTCTGAGGGACTCTCTTCTTGAAACTTCTGACCCTGGCATACTCCAGAAATCTTGGGAGCTGTTCTGGACTGCAGGAGGTGCCCAGCTCACAGATGGATACCAGAACTGCACAGCCAGCCTCCTCCCCCACTTCTCCTGTCTCCAGCCTAATCTCCACTACTCCATGTTGATGAGAGTTTCTAAGGATGGTGACATTTTAGAAAACAGATACTTTTTTTACAACCAACCATTCACTATTCACCTGAAGATAATCCTCCTCCAGATAAAATTCGTATGTGCATAGAAGAGCAGCAGATTCACTGTTCTAGGTAGACTCTTGGAGGCAGAGTGAAACTAGAATGGGATGATACATGTTCTCATCATGCCAATGATGCTGAAAGGAGCTTTTCCTGCTCTGCACAGGCAGCATACTTGCTGTGAGAGATAATCTGCTATTTCTTGTACTCAAAGTATTTTGTACTTCCAGCAATGTAAAGCCAATAAATTTTTGGCGTAACAAAGCCCAAGCTCCTGACTCAGTAGGAAGCAGAATAGGGAAGTCCTGCTGCCTTTTATTCTCAGGCTTCATTCCAGGGAGCACGGGTATTTGTTCTGCTGAATGAGCAGTGTGAGGAGGTTCGCAATTTGAGGAGCAGCGCTGTGCGCGATTCTCGCTTGAACGACTGACCAAAAGAGCATCTGGAAACCAACCGTCCCGAGTCACAAGGAGCGCGTTGCTCCAGGCTTCCTGGGAATGTGCTAAAATACAAGGCTGTGCTCCTATTTTGGATATGAGGGATATTGTTCTGTCACACTCCTTTCAGGTACTAATGGGAGTCACAGGCCAAGCTACCTAGGCACGCAGACAGTGGTGTGGACCCCTTCATATAAAGCCACTTAAATTACATTAGCCCTTTACTGACAATGAGAACTTGATTTTGATACAAAAATTAACTCATCATTGCCTGTACAACCTTTGTACTTTGTGACAGTGACTGAATTCTGGAGTTCACACAAGTTATGCATATAGCTGTGTGAATGACTTCATGGTCTTCTTCCTATTAGGTACTATTATTATTCTTATTATTAGGTACTGTCTCCCCAAAAAATGTAATCTTTCACTTCCTGTAGTAGGTAAAAGCTTGACTGAATCATACTAGGCACAAAGAATGGGTCACAGTTCAAAAGGAAAAAGAGAATAATAAGGTCCAGAAGAGTTTGGCTGAGAATATATTCTTTAATGCAACAAATTTAAAAGCTATCCTAGCAAAATTCGTGAAGGCGTAATAAATCATGGTACTCAAAAGGCTTACTTAGCCCATTATACAGATTTTAATTTAAAATTTAGAGACTGTACACAATGCCAGTCCTCTCATAAATTTTTTTTTTAATCATTTTGCATCAGGATTTTTCAGCTCTCTCACACAATAGGTAACTTCACTTAATCAGTGCTTACAGGACCACATAAACTCACTTACCTGAGTTGCAAGACCATTTACTACCATGCAACTGCCTTCCCCCTTGTCTGGGAAGAACCCAGGGTGAGGAGCGGATTTCACTTGACTTATTCAGCTTCTCATAGTCCTCAAACACGCCTTGAAGAAGAAAGGTAGACTCTTTGCAGTCACATAAAGGGAATCCTTCTTTTTTGTCATTGCAGTTTTCAAACACATATATTTTTTACTTTGTGTCAGAAAGTAAGATACATTGCTGGGATGATGGATCAGTGACTCCAAATGGTATCTGGAGGATTTTGTCTGAAAAGAAGGCTTATTTCTGCTTATTTCTTTTCAGGTTATGAATCTTGTTCAATAGATGCCAGCCAAATGGAAAGAGGCACAGTGATACTGCTGTTTCCAGTGATTCAAGCCTTACTCCACCTGAGTCAGGAGCCATTTCTTTGACCAAGAGATTGGGTCAAATCCCTGGCTTAGGAATTTCTTCTCAACTAGAAGAAGTTCTAGAAAATACAACAATCCAAACAGGTCATATTTGTGGAGCCTCAGTGTTACGTAGCTTCAGTAAGTGGCCACGAGTGTGTGCAATTCAGCAGTAAGGCTCCCAGGATATAGAGGCAAACAACCTTGCACCCTGACCTATTTCTTCTCATTCGATCTCAACATTTTGCAACTTCCATGAGCGTTTTTTGCTGAGAAGGAAAAAAACCCAAATAATTTCAATATATCTGTGTAAATGCTAAAGACCAAATTTCTGGTTGAGCAATTTAATAATGTGGGTTCTTAACTCCACCTCCCTGTAGGGCAAATGTTTCTGCAGTTCCCGTTAACCTTCACAGGGCGTCTGCACCTACCTCAAAGAAAGAAAAAGTCTTTGTTTTCAGACTTCATGAGCAGCTTATTGTCTGTAGACTGAATTTTGGCCCAGGGTCTTCTGTGGACAGGTTCCAGAACAATTTGAAGAGATCAGTCTCAGGTGGTATATTTAAGATTTCCTTTTGCCTTTGATTGTTGCATCCACTTGATGATCATTCAAATGGTGCATGTTCCTCTTCATTAACTATATTATAAAATCATTTTAAAAATCATGTTCTTAAAAATAACCATTATTCTTCTGTTGTTAAGCTCAAATACACAATTTCAGGTTTGCCTCCTAACTGCTATGGGGAAAAAAATTAATGCCCATTTTAATCACTCACTGTTGAGTTTCTGGTTGTTAATTCAATCCCAAAACTAGTGAGTACCTTCCTCTATTCTACTCTCTTGAATAGTAGTAGTGGGCAAAACCATACAGCATGGCCCGTTTCTAATTACACTCTCATGTTTCCTCCTAATGAACAAAACCTCTCCATTTGGTACATTGCCTGTTAACCTCTGCAGAGGTCAGTGCCTTGTTCCTGTAATGCAGCACACCTTTTTCCCTTCCATTTAACACAGTTATTACTTTCTGGAAGGCAGGATGTTTCTTGTTCAGACGGATGCACAATCAAGCTGGCCCTTTCCATTCAATGCACTACGTACTTCTGTATTCGAAGGCTCAGGGAAAAGTAATTAAGTCTGACCACGAGTGTAATAGCTGCCACAGAGGTTGCCTTGGCTACTCATCCTTTGTGTGCAAAATTGATGACCGATAAAACATGTTTTCCATAAAAATATATACATGCTCTTGGCTTGAAGATCTTAAGCCATGGTCTAGCAAGGACTTGAATCCAAATATTGCTAGTCCTGAACAACTTGATATCCATTACTACCATCAACAAAACTATGGGTATCAGCAACCCATATCCTTTTGCCTACCAAACAGCTTATTTCTGTCATGGTCTAAAAACTCCAGCTCTGTGACAGGAAATTTCAACCAATATACTCTATGGCTAATTAACAAGCTGCTAGTTACCAGTTCTGCACTGAGAAATAAAACAAATAAATGCACAGGAAAGCATCTCAGCTTTGCGCCTGACACCTCTCCTCCTCCCTTTTACTCTCTTTGTTGCACTCAGCCCTTCTGACATGTGACTGATGACACAGGGGACTTGATTGTTGTTCCTTTACTTTTGCTTTTCTCATTTCTGATTTCACTGCCCCAGGACAGGGTCCTGCACAGGCTATATGCCCTCCGCAGCCTCCTCCCTGCCCCTCCTGGGTGACTCTCTGTTCTGTGCTGCCTGACAGGCTCCTGAAGGCAAAAATTAAAAACCAAAATCGGATGAGGCCCCAGGTTTGTTTTATGGCACAGCTCAAAAGCCAGAACTGGAGCTATTTTTTGTTTCTTTCAGTGATGAGGAGGTCACCATCAGGGCAAGTATGTCTCCAAAGAGTTACTATGGAAATTACCATGCACTTTGAACACCTTTTCCCTACTGAAAGAAAGGAGAACTGGGCACCTAGAAACCTTGGAAAATCACAGTCCAAGCTAGCCAACTTCTGGCAGCTGGCCAAAAAAGTAGATGTGCCACCAAGAAAGGTGTGCTCGTATTTTAAAAATATGGGGTTAGACTTCCATCAGGTTTAAAGTGGCTTTAGTTGATGGGGTCACGGACTCTGTCCCCCGCCTTTGCTGGCATTAAACAAATGGCTTTCTACTTGTTTTCCATTGTAGCCCTTACTCTGCCTGCCCTGTGAAAGAAACACAAAGGAACTACAAGAACAATTGCAAACAAATGCTGCAAATACTATGTGTGGGATTGTAAACACAAGCAGTGATTCAGACCTAAATGGCAAAGAGAGTAGCAGGCAACCAGGCCTTCAATTATTAACTAACAAGGCTGGACTGACCCCAAGGTTTTCCTCCGTGCTTGTGAGGCAGAGCAGGGGCATTTCACTGCATGCACAGCATCAGCCTGATTGGGAAAGCAGTGCTGTGGCAGCCAGCCAGCAGAGCACTCCTAAGGGTGCAGCAGCTGCATTACATGGGCTTTGCTCCTGTGGAGCTGAGCAAAGCCTTCAGACGTCTTGATCATCCTAGCTCACTCTCTCTGGGCGAGGAACTGAATCCAGACCTACACATCTCTTTCCAACTGGGGTGCCCCAGAGTGTCCTCTCCCCCTATTCCAGAAAGATACGGAAGGGTTTCCTGCAGCTTCCTTGTGTGCCGAACACCTACAAGATGGGTGTTAGATAGCCCTAACAGTGTCTGTGGAACAAGTAACGAGATGATGTGAATCCCATTCTTATAGGCTGGAGATCATTCCCTGTTTTTAGTGTCCCTGAGACACGACGCTGAAGTTCAGGAGAAGCAAATCTCACAGAGCGTCCCAGGAAAAACCTGGGATGTTCTTCTTAGGGAAATGGAGTGCCTAGAGAAATGGGTTTCCAGCTCTGTTATCTGGTATCCGTCTCTCCTGCCTTCCTGCTAAGGAGGGTTGACATGACAATTTCCCCCACCACCTGACCTCTGCTTCTTTCTCAGCGTGGCCCTGCCCCAAAAAGCTGCATCAGAGATGACTAATCTCTACCAACACCAGCAGAGGTTTGGGGGAGCTAGGTGAAAAAGGAGACAGAGGAGCCCCAGGGAAGAGAAGAAAGCAGAACTTGCCTCCAAGTGTCTTGTGAGCAGTCTGCATCCACACTTGTCTACTTCCATTTTTTTCCCTCCTGTTTGTTCTTAGTTGTTTTGGGGGGTTTTTAAAAATTATTTTACTCTAATTTTAGCTTTCTTAATAAGTGCAACCTCAAAAGGGCTGAAATGGAAGTAAAACAAGAAATAAGAGACCTGATGTCACTTCCCACACTAGCGATTTGAGCCTTTCCAGCCTCTCAAAGACAAGTGCATAGCAGAAGCCCAGCTCGGGTAGAACGCCTTGGCTTGCAGCCAACCTAATCCTAGATTTGATTTTTTTTCTTTTTCCCTGTCCATTGGGTCTGTTCAGACGTGAGGATCAGAGACGAGCCACACAGGACAGAAGTATGTTTGTCACCTAACTACACCAGGCCTTTTTGTGACAAAGGGTGTCTGCAGAGCCACAGTGAAGATAGAGCCAGTGTTGGAGTTGAGTATTGGAGCAGAGAGAAAGAGGAGGTGTGTAAGCCAGAAAAATTAATGTGCCTGTGGTAACATACACAAGAAGTGGGTTCCTAGACTGTTTGTTAATTAACCTTGGAGACCGGAAAGATTATTGCAATAGGAATTATGCTTAATAAAGGAGGCATCTGCTCTGGAGGAAAAGTGTATCTCCTAGTGCCTGACATTGTTCCTGTATTTGCACATATCAGGAAGGAATTTCTCCCTATGTACCTACACCTATGATTTTCTTTTGTCCTACATATTCATCACAGGATAACCCCGTTGACTATAATGGAGTGTCACCTGGCATGAATTTTCCTGTGCCTTGGAAGAATATATCGTGCATGGATCCTGCATACCTTATTTAAATGGAGGAACTGAGAAAACAGCGTGAAATGTATTCATCAGCTTGACTGACAGAGGTGTTGCACACCTGCAGGTCAGTGGAAAGTGGGGACAGAGGCATCTCCTCTTTTGCATTCTGAGGAATTCTGAGGTTATTGAAGGTTTTTAATGGTGCAATCAAATCATTATAAGCAAAAAGCTACAAAATCAAATTCAGAACAATGAATGCATCAGTTCATTAATGGAACAGTTCCAGCCATCTGGTATTCATATGTTCTACACGGGGGCTGCTATTGTGCAGACATAAATGACCCAATCTTACCTTCCAGCAACAGCTTTCATTAACTAAATACATCCAAATTCTTTATTGTTCAGCTAGTATTACAGGCCCTGTCCTGTGTTTTGGAAAGGTTGGTGGGTGGGGGTGGGTTCAGTTCTGGTCAGTTAAAGCTTCAGTCCCACAGTATTTCTCCTTTGGGTTTGTGTGTGTGTTACCCATCCCACTGTGGACACGGCACATCTTGGAAAACTTTTAGTGACTTCTGCTGGTGAAGCTCTAGAAGAGAGAGAAGGGGTCAATCATTATTTCAGTAAAAATACCAACACTTGGACACTAGTAAGAAACACTGTCTCTTGAAGGAAACATGATTCTAATGTAGGACTGAATTTTTCACATGCCGTTATTTACTTTTTTCAAATGATAGCTCCAGCAGCTCTTCAAAGCCTACAGAATCACAGAACGGGCAAGATTGGAGAGGACCACAGTGGATCACCCGGTCCAGCCTCAGGGTCATCCCAGAGCACGTGGCACAGGATTGGGCCCAGACACTTCTTGAATATCTCCAGTGAGGGAGAGTCCACAACCTCTCTGGGCAGCCTGTTCCAGTTCTCGATCACCTGCACAGTAAAGAAATTCTTCCTCGTGTTCAGGCGGAACTTCCTGAGCATCAGCTTTTGTCCATTGCCTCTTGTCCTAATACTTGGCACCACTGGCACCACCAAGAGGAGCCTGGCTCCCACCTCTTGGCACCCTCCCTTCAGATATTTTTAGATGTTGAAGAGGTCCCCTCTCAGCTGTCAGTTCTTGAAGCTGAACAGGCCCAGCTCCCTCGTCATTTCATTGTAAGAGAGATGTTCCAGCCCCCTTGTTGTCCTCTGCTGGACTTGCTCCAGGAGCTCCGTGTAAGACCTGGCATTTAAACAGACCAAACTGATGTGCAAAGTTATGTACAGCACAGAGGCATCCATCTGACTTTTTCCGAGCAATTTATTTTTTTTAATCCTGTGAAGGGGTATGGCACTCAATTTATTGGTGGACAAATATCATCCAATTCAAGGTGAAAGGGCACAGACAGGATAAATTATGGATTTTAGATACTGTCTGTTGACTAAGGATCTCTGTTGGAGCAAGATTTTATATTCATTGGACCTTGAAGCTATAGCCAGAGGGACAGGTGCTGGAGCAATGCACCCAACGGCTGCCACTGCACTTGCTGAAGGTGAAGCTTTCTTTGTTTCCCTGGATCCTCACGAGAAGGGGGATTTCAGTCATTTCATGGCAGCCCAGGGCCGCATGCTTGATGAAGAGACAAATCAGAACAACATTCACTACCCAGTCATCCCTTAACACCCTAAAAACAAATGTTTTTTTGACAACCTGGAAAACAAAAGGCTGAATGAGCAGGCGTGTTCAGGCAGCATAAATGCACAGCTGCCCTGAAGCAGCAGTGGTGGCCCAGCCCCAGGCTCCAACACAGGTGTTCCTTGGAGCTGAAGGACCCGTGGGGGAGTGTTCAGTGCTGCAGCCATCCCATGGGAGACACCCGCCCAGCCTACCCCCACTGCCTCCCTTCCCTCCATGGAACCTGCAGCCATCCCTGGCTCTGAACTTACCACAAAACCATAGCTCCTCCTCACTGTCTCGCCTCACCTCACCCCAGTGAAGCCACAACCATCAGCTTCCATCCGGGAGCCTCCTGGCAACCTTCTGCCCCTATGCCTGCCCCAGAAAAACCCTATGTGCTTCACACAGCCATCAGTTCCTGTTGATGCATCTCACGGCACGTGATTTGTAAGCCTCCTAACAGTAACAGAGAGGTTTATGGCTCTGTATGAGTTGTTACTGGATTAGTTACTAAGGCGCTGAATTCCTTTGCATCTCTGACAGTAACTGCCTGAAGCATCTTGCAAACCCTGGTCCAGTCATCTCAGGGCAACATGGATGTTGCAAGTGCCAGGACAAACCCAAACCTTCTTTCACAAAGAGCTCTGAGCCCCGGTCACCTGGACAGACACTGCTCTCCTGTCTGGCACAGGCATTGTCTAAACAGCCTGATCTGACCCAGATCTTGCCACAGAGGCTACAAGGAACAGCCATCTCCTCTGCTTTTGTGGATACATCCCTAACCCTCAACGTGCTCAGGCACCTATGGGCACCCATTTTTCCTTCAATCCTGGCCTTGCAGCCCAGCTGTTAGGGGCTGGGCATGGGCAGAAAGCCTTGAAGAGCCAAAACTTGGGTGCCAGGAGCACTATGGTCACATCAGCTTTTCAGCAATGTGCTACACTTCAGAAGGATTTGGATGTCTTCAGGTCCAGGCAACAAGAGGCTGAACCAGGGAGAGAGAGACTTTCCACGGAAAAAGCTGCACTTTTGTCTTGAGAACTTTAGAGATTTTAGAGGAGTTTGTGGCTCACAGAACGTCATGCGCTGCTCCTGCATCATAGCAGGAGCCCCGAGGAGACTGAACCGGGGCAGAACCACTGCCAGCTGGCACAGTACAAAGATGACCTGGCTTTATGGATAGGGCTGCTTTCTTTCTGTGAGATTTCTGATGTGTCTGAAGTTTCTCTGGAAAACAGCATGTTTTCTAACTATAGGTAATGTTATTTGCTCAGATTCCTCTGCATCCTGTTCTGAACAGGATGCAGAGATCCCCAGCACGTGAGCACTGGGCTTCAGATAGTATATATGTAACAAATGAGCAAAAAGTCAAACTCCAGAGAGTGCTTTATTCCTTGTGAATTTTTGGAGACGTTCTTTGTAATACAACACATGCTTTAGCTATCTACTACAAATGGTGAGACTTTAAGAAATAAAAGCTTATCAATAAAAAGTGAAAATGTTGTTCAAGGTCTCTAATTATTCCTATCTCAGATAGTGCTGAAGCATACCATTTTTGTCCACGGTAATTAGTAGTGATCTCGTCTAATGTTTCGTTCAAAGCATCCATTGCACTGAAAATTTCAGCACATTTCCAATTTCAGCACATTTCCAAAATGAAATTATCCATTGCTATCTACATCAGAGTACACTGCATAGAGAAGTGACAGGGTGAAGAGACATTTTAAGTGTAAATTCCCTGAATTTTTATTTTTAATTAAAAACACCAGAGGTACTTTCCAGGCCAAGACTGAAAAGGAATTAGATGTTTAACTTTTCTGGGTTTGTATGACTAATCTTGCAGCCACTCAGTCGAAACTGTATGAATGCTGAGAATTAAATATAAATATATCAATGTCTGCACATGTTAAGCATACTTATGATTTGAATCAATTCACTAAATTGAGCACATGGAACTTAACATGGTTTGTTCTGGAAACAGAAGTTTTTCCAGACTGAAGGATGTGAAAACTACTTCCCTATCGAATGCAATTCAGTACATCTGTGTGTGATTACATAAACACGTCTCAGACCACAGAGCACCACAGCCAAGTCTCATAGCAGTTACATTCATTAAACGTCAGACCATGTGATCTTCCCTGGACCTTCAATATTTGCCTGTTTGTAAGATTTACTGAATATTCCCTATATTTTCTATTTAGAGCAAGAGTGGTTGACTAAGAAATAATTACATTATCCTTGAATAAATGACAAGTCCATGTTTCAGGGCTGGGCACGCGTGCTTGAAGTCACTAACAGAAAACAAAAGAACTGAAAAAACACTGCTGCTTTACCTACATCAGTTCACTGAAAGTAGACTCAAAAATACTTTTCTTTTAAATGTTTGTGATCATTTTACCTTCATATAATTCCCTCTCATGCACAGATCAGCCTTTCCCCATGAGCTCAGGACTGCTATTCTCTGCTATTTTCCTTCAGGGCTCAGTAGCTAGAGTTGCTGCAGAGAACATCCCAACCAGCAATTTTTGAGTAACCATACGGATGCTAAGCAGTGGTGATTTCCAATTTGCAGATGCAGTAGCTCTTAGCAGCAAGCACTGTCCTGCTGAAGAAGGCTCCTGCATGCCTGACGTTGTAGGTCTCACCCGCAGAGATGTAAATCTTGTCATATCACCCTTTGCTTGAAGCTTTGATTGCCTTTAAGTTAATCTTGGTTCTCATAGTGGTATCTGGGCAACTGGCTGAGGACAGGACAGACTTTCTAGACATGTACAGGCAGGTCATGTCCCAAAAAGATGAGTGAAATCTGGTTTATAATGAAGCTACAGAAGAAATACTGCCACAGGACTGGAAGAATCAATTTTGCATTCTGAAGACCGGCTCTCCAATCAGTGGCTCATGTAAGTCATCCCTTTTCTACCACCAGGGGAGGACACATCCAGTTTGAGCACACTGTTTCAAGCCTGCAGTTGTCCAGCCCGGATGTGGCCTGAGCATAAGTGAGAAAATTACTAAGATCTGTCACCATAATTGGTGTATAGATGCTAAATCATGTATTAGAGCTTGTAACAGAAAATGCTTCTTGGTCACCTCTTGCAAACACTTGGTAGCTTGTTTTGAACAGGTAGAAGATGAAACCCAGCATTTTCCAAAGTTAATAGCCTGCTGAATACTTAACAAAACTTGTCAGCATGTTGAAGTCTAGTCTTAGAGCAGAATTACAATGCTGAGTACAAAAACAAGGTCTGTGTGGTGACAGCAACTTCCTAAAGAGAAAGCACCTCACCAGCCATGACAGCAAGAGACCTGCTCTCACTGATGCCAGAAACCTTCCTGATAACCATACCCATGGTGCAGCAGCTACTGCCAGTAGACAGTGTCATCACTGTGCTGATGGCACACAAGCGAAAATCAGAGTTGAGAATTGTCTCTGCTGCCTTCTGGTTCCTTGGGAAATACAAGTGCTTTAAGTGGGCTTGGTGCTTCATTACAGGCTTTTATACTGCTGGAGGCATTGATGGCTTGTACAGCTGCGTGTAACCTCCCTAGAAATCTCACTACAGGGGTTAGAAACGTTTAGCCATTTCAGCCACTGAACACTAAGTGTTGTGCAACATACGTGTTTTCACTTGATGCATGTACGTGCAAAAGTGGCCTCTAGATGCTCCTGCAATCCAATGAAATCAGAGTATTTCACAGTAAAAACTGATGGGGGGCAGGGGTTGGGGAAGAAGAAGTAATTTGAACCTGGCTTTGTATAATAAAATAATTTTTCTAATCTGGAAAACTGTCTATTGTGCAGCCCTGTCCCTTTCCAAGGATGAGTGCTCCGTGAACCTGCAAACTGACTATTCATTCCTATGACTGAGGTTCCCAAAGGGCTCTTCTCGACATCGGCAAGAGATTCGAAAGTTTCACAGGACGAGCACTGCGGCTGCTCCAGAAGCACCTGCATACCACGCCACGCAGCCCCAACCCCACGGCCCTTTCCCGAGGTAGCCTCCGCGACCGACCAAGGTCTGCTGCAGAGAGCGGACGACAGCAAGCGGGGCGG
>VZTA01000056.1:0-22999 GCA_013398855.1 Mohoua ochrocephala | reverse complement strand
CCAAGAGTCACACCATGTGCTGAAAGGTTCCCTTCTGGATTGGCATAGACTATCTGGAGAAATGGCTTGGTATTGTCTATTTTTGCGGGGTTTCTGAATGAAATGTTAATTTCTTGTGCCCTCTGTTATTAGTATTGTTGCTGTTACCGTTTGTTCTCTTATCTCCTTGCTGTTTCCAGTAAATTGTTCTTATCTCATTCTGTGATCTTTACCTTTTGTACCTCCAATTCTTCTCTCCTGCGCATAGCAGGGAGAAGGGAAGGGAAAGGGGTGAACCAGTAAGTGGTGTGTGGTTTGGAGAGTCTCAGTGGGAGCTCTGCACCGGAGAATGCCATACCCAAACTATGACAATCTCCCTCAGCATTGCACTTCAATCCATGTATTTGGTATATGCACTTTGCTGGCTTCCAAGCATTAGTGTAAAGATCACCCTGAAATTCTCCCGGTTGTTGAGGATAACTCCTAGGTCTTTCTTTAGTACTTAGAATAACCGGTGGTAATACTCATTGTCCTACAACATTCCTCTGAACTGGAACATGTAAGACCAGTAAAGCCAAGCTGCATTGCTCAGGTCAGAATTTCTGTATTGGACTCTCAAACTGTTACAGAATCACACAGAATCACAGCATGGTTTGGATTGGAAGAGACCTTTGAAGACTATCTAGTCCAATCCCCACAACTGTTNGTTCCTCAGGTAGAGAACAAATTCTTTACCTAACTAAATGTAATTATGATTTAATTCAATGTTATTTTGCTATTGTTGCAATTTTTTTCAACATGGTTAATTTTTACTGCATTCCATGTGAGACAACTGCAGTATTTTTCTTTGCAGGAAGTTACCCAGGGTATTCACGTGTAGATCTTAAAGTTGTATGCAAGTGAGTTTGACATAAAATCATTTCTGTATTTTTAATGTGAGGTGCTGCTGTGGACGGCTGATTGGAGAACACCCAGGAGTAGAATTCAGCTGGCCTGTTTATCAGGCTGGTTCACAGAGTGATGGTGGAGAATGGTCTGTGCAAAAACACACAAGGATGAGTCCAACAGATGCATTCGGTACAATCAATTTTCAAGATGGAGACCACACTTACCATGCCAAGGTAATAGGTGCTGTGTTTATATGTCTGACTTATTTTTGTAATTTCAGCATAAGAAAGGCAAAAAGTGGATTTGGGTGAATAACAGATTGATTGTCTTAAGAGGGCAGGGGAATCTAAAAGTAAACCAGATTAAAATGTGTGTATATTTTTATGTTTAACCTCACAGTGATTAAAGATACACCCTGTATTGCTCACATTTTTTTGCTATCATGTTAGGGTACTATGATAGCTCTAATCCTTCACAAGATCTGCAGGACATTAATGCTTAGAACTTTGTAATGTGTTGCAGTTTCTTCTCCTGAAGTGTTTAAAATATGTTTATTTTACCCATTTTTATTCTTTCCAGTATATTAGGCTTTCTTATGATAGCAATTTGGATCAGCTGTTGCACCTGATGGTTAAAGAATGGCAGATCGAATTGCCAAAGCTAGTGATCTCTGTTCATGGAGGCATTCAAAATTTCAAGCTTCCCTCAAAGGTCAAGCAGGTTTTCAGCAAAGGGCTGGTGAAGGCAGCTGAGTCTACAGGAGCATGGATAATTACAGAAGGCATCAACAGCGGTAGTGTAATTATTTTTCCTTGTTTCACTTTTCCTTTTGGTATTTTTTCCCTGCATAACAGCATGTACATTTAGGTCAAATAGAGTGAAATTGTTTGAAACTTGATGATATGCTAATACAAAATATGTTTTATTTGAGGAGCGGTGCATAATTCAAAGAGTGAGATTGTGTTTGTTTACTGTTGACAGACATTCTGAATATTTTAATTAAAAAGCAGAGTATTCTGCATGTAATAAAAAACACTGCATATAGCCAGAACTTATTTGCAGTAAATTTATCTGCTTCATTAAATTATTTAGGTTCTGTGGACTCAGATTAGTCTTTTTGAAACAATTTTCAAAGCTAAATTTAACTTGTGTTTTATAATTGAGAAAGTGTTGAGTCAGGATAATCCATTAATTAGCCTATTAGTATCTGAAAATCCCTTTAGACTCCTCTCAAAAACTCAGAGGGGTCAGTAAACTGTGGAGCTGAAAGTTTTACTTCTTTAGCTGTTATTCAATCTGGTGACCTTGCAGGAGAACTGTCCTGTGCACTTATGTAACTGATGAAGTTTTATGGATGTGAAAAGCACCATTAGCAACATGTAAGAGTATTATTAATTAGAAATATGTGCTGAGTTTGAAGCAGTGGTATATTACATCTGAGCTCTGAAGTGTACATCAAATATACAAGTTGGATGGGATGTTTTGCTTTTGATTAAAATATAACCATAATATAAATTAAGTGATGGGAAACCTTTCTTGGTGTCCTGTAGCAGGTCTCTGAATATAGAAGAAAAGTTATCATTTCATTATCTGTTTAGGAGTGTCCAGGCATGTGGGGGATGCACTGAAAGGCCGTGCCTCACCACACCTGAGAAAGATCTGTGCTATTGGGATTCCTCCGTGGGGTATCATTGAGAATCAGAGGGATCTCATTGGAAAAGATGTGAGTTGGATGCTTTTTAATAATAAAAGCCTTCATGTTCATGGGATGTTAGAGTTTTATTGCATACTTGATTTTCTTCTAGGTTAAATTAACTGGCTTGGAATTTTTTCTGTAGAGTAGAGGCTTAGATTTTACTCAGCAATAGAATTTTGTGGCATGTTGAGGCACTGTATTTTGCTTTCTGTGTATAAATGAATAGTTTTAAAATACTTCTCTTCTTACAGGAAATTGCCATTCCTTTTTTAAATTTTGTAATTATTTAAGCAAGTCTCTTGTGGTTGTAAATAATGTTTTTCTATATTAAGATTCAGAATGAACAGTCAGGTTAGTGGTGTACACAAATAAGCTATTAATATGTGTATTATTTTATTCACAGTCTATTTTATATTCACAAATGATAACTTTATGTGAGGGCATAATCTACTCAAGTGTCTAAAAGCACTTAAGTAGTAAGGTGAAATCATTCCTGATAAATGTTAGCTCATGTATTTTCAATGGGAATACAAACCAGGGAAACTATGCCATGATGTTTCAACTGTTGCAAAGAATGTCAGGCAGTGACTCTAAGGATTGCAAACCTAATCAGAAATGTTTTCTGACGTATTAATTGAGGGTTTGTTGCTCTTGAGAATCAAATGCTGTAAATCAAATGTTTGAGGAGCACAAAAAGCATGATGGAGGATTTCAAACAACCACACTGTAATGAAGAAATACATCCAAGTGAGGGAACATAAATGGTGGTGTTTTGTTGGTTTCTTTGAGGACCTTTTTGTTTTGGTTTTCTCAGGTAGTTTGCCTGTACCAGACTCTTGGTAACCCACTCAGCAAGCTGAGTGCGCTCAACAGCATGCATTCTCATTTTCTAATGGCAGATGATGGGACAGTAGGCAAGTATGGGAATGAAATGATGCTCAGGAGTAATTTGGAGAAGTACATATCACTTCAAAAAATACACACAAGTGAGTATTGCTGTGGTCAGCTTTATGACAGAAACACCTATCCTAAAAGTCGGGGAGGTACTTGATGTTTTTCTGTTACAATTGCATCTTGATTTGCCATAGTTTTCACTGAGGTCGAATGTTACTAATTGCATGTGTCTTCACATTGCATGTGTCTTTCAGTCAGGAAAATGAAAAGGACAGCATTTTCACAAAGCATTATGCATTTGGATGAACTCACATATTGGTTTCTCAGTTGTAGAGACATCTAAAGGACTCAGATTATTTAATAAGTATTGAGCTTGTGCTCACTTTACAGTTTTATGTGGTCTCTGTTTAACCATTAAATACTTTCCCATCATTTTATGAGGTGGGAAGATTGTTACATTCGGTGGAATTCAAATTCTCTTTACCCTGTTAACTACTTTTGTCGTCATCACTCTTCCCTATTGCAAGCTTGTGACCTCAAGTACAGCAACAAAGAGTGGTTGCAAAAGTAAAACCTTTAGCCAGTGTTTGACAGATTGCATAACTTCCACCATTTATTTATAGAGTACATGAGTTCTGGTAAAGAAATAATTAAATAAGTATTTATTACATAGACAATTATTTCCTTTTATGCACTAGACTGTACAAATTATTTGTGAAAGTTCACTCTTACCTAGTCATTCAAATCTTGAGGTATGTTAGAAAGGCATTATGATGTTGATGTTTCCTCCTTTATCTGCTCACGTTATAGAATTGACAGACTTAGAAACCAACCCAATTGTTAACATGGTCATATATAGAGCTTCTTACTTGGACTCTTATATTTTCGTACCGTGAGATTTTGCGAGTTAGGCTTTCATTTTCATTTCCATTGCATTGTACTTGAAATTAATTTCTGTTTTTTAAAACACCTGCCCTGCTGCTGTAACACTTGAAAGAGTCTCTGAAGAAATACCCGATTACTTTTCTATGCGTGTAGGTAAATACATGTATATTGAACATGTTTCAAATGTCCTTGAATGTGACAACTATTACAAAGGGAAGAGGGATATTTCAAAGGATGTTTTTTCTTCCCAATGCCTACAGTTTTTTCAGTAGTTTTTCATGGTCTTTTTGATCTGTTTGCAGAAGTTCTGTGAAAGCCTTAAAAGGTGTAAGTCAAATTAGAGATGGTGAAGGCATGATTTCCTCTCCATTGAACCATGTTTAAGTATTTATTTCCCAGATGTTTGATTTTTTTTGTGTATGACTGAGCTCTGTTTGTAACTGGTTAGGTGTGTTTTGAAACAGGAATGGGCCAAGGCGTACCCATAGTTGGGTTAGTGGTGGAAGGAGGCCCCAGTGTGATCCTAATGGTGTGGGAGTACGTGAGGGCCAGCCCCGCTGTCCCGGTGGTGGTCTATGAGGGCACTGGCAGAGCTGCAGATATCCTGGCATTTACCCACAAGCACACGGGTGATATGGGGTGAGTAGTGGCATAATGCTTCTCCTCCTTGGTCTGTCCTGTTGGCAGGCACCTGCAAACAACTGTCTCAAAACTGCCGAGATAATTTCCAGTGCTTCTAGTAGTGATGCCACTGTGGTCTTTTGCCAGCTTTAACTTCTGTGATGGGAGAATGGAGTTTCTTTCTTCCCTGTCTCAAACTAGTGCTGAAATAATTATTCTGCCAAATTTACTAAGCCTTTTTTGGAAGAGGGAGAAGTGCATGTGGCTATTCTGAGTTATGAAATTTCTCACTTTTGGTGAGAGACACTCTTGGATGGCCCCCAGTGTATTTGCTGTTTTTTCAACTCGGCCATGTCTCCAGCTGTCAAGATTCTGTATGTGGGCTTGGATTTGGATTGTGCAAAACTTTCAAGACTAGAACTGGGGTTTGTTGCTGTAGGATCCTCAGGCTGCAGTAGGAGAAAATTTCCTCATGTTTGGCTTTGGTTGACTCAGTGGTAGCCCAGATTTGTTATCCTTCTCAAGCTGTAACTCTGTGTCACCACCAGTTCAGTCTCAGCTGCAGGCTCTATTGAACACACCCTGGTGAAAATTTTGCATCCAAACTGGAAATAAAAATATATATTTGTATAGCCAATTAATATATGTGAAAGTTCTTCAGAGTCAAAGAGCTTTTTATATAAAAAAATCGAATTTTAAAGAGGTGCCCTTGGTTCACTCCCATTTAAGAAAATGAATGATTTAATAAATTTTATATCCTAATTGTTTACTTATTGTCTTTTCTGAGTAGACTTTTGGATAGGTGGTACTTGCCCCTAGTGTGTTGTTTGAGAACTTTGTCTTCACTTGCTTTTTTCTTCATATTTATGGTATTAAAATAAAATAAAAGTCCTTGTAATTCAAAAGAAAAGAAAAATATGAATGAAAGGTTAACAGAAAGATAAAGAAGAGAAAAAAAATGGGAGAGATATGAAGCCTAATGAAAAAGTGGTGAGGAATTTCATTTTACTCCTATTTTTCTTTCTTTATTGAAAGAAAGAAAAATCACTTCCAGTGATTTTTAGCTCTATGTTCACAGAAAATTCTTTGAAAATTGTTAACTTACTCGTGTATTGTATTTCCAATAGTAAATATGTCTGTCAGAACAAATGCGTATGTGATTAATAATTTATGCTATGGGGAAACTTTGCTTTGTGTTGAAAGAAGGATTAAGTCAACTGAGAAGTAGAAAAAAAAGGAAATTTCTCTTATGTTTCATCTTTTCTGAAGTGTCATTTGGGTGGGTATCTAAAATATAATTGTCATTGATTATATGTCTGTTTTCCAGGGATCTGTGCCCTCGGGTGAGGGAGGAGATCTTAATGATGATTCAAAACATATTTAGATTGGAACAGAAACAGTCCAGTCGTCTGTTTCATGTTTTGATGGAATGCATGAAACACAGAGAGTCTGTGAGTACGGTTCATATGTTGAGTTTGGAAGTCTTCATTTCCTGTTACCTTTTTTGATCTTTCTCTGGTGGGTTGGCATGAGCACAGGTGTTATATCTAATATAAAGATAAAACAAAGGTGTCTGTGCCAATTTCTGTTTTGAGTAGCTCTACAGAGCCTGTTAACTTCTCAGGTTTCAGTGTTTGTTTATGAACTGAGAGCCTTTCTGACTTTAGTAAAAGACCAAATATCTTTGTTTTCACAAGAAAGATCAGGTAATTCCTATTTTTTCTTCTCTAGTAGAGTCTTATTTATAATTTAGAAAGGTTTCCTTCCATTCTTCTACTTCCAACAGAATTGTGCTAGAACTTTTCTCTGTAACCCTGCTATTAACTGGAAATGCCCTCCCTCCACCTACTGGCCATGCTGCTTTTGATGCTGCCCAATAATGGATTGGTTGTCTGGGCTGCTAGTGCGCATTGCCATTTCATGTTGAGCTTTTCTTTCATCAACACTCCCAAATCTTTCTCCCTAGGGCTGCTCTCAATTCTTTCTCTGACTTTATTAATTCTTGGGGTCGCCCTGACCCAGGTACAGATCTTTGCACTTGGTCTTGTTGAACTTCGTGAGGTCTGTACAGGCCCACATTTCACACCTGTCGAGGTCCCTCTGCATGACATCTCTTCCCTCCAGAGTATTAACACCACTCAGCTTAGTGCCATCGACAAAACTGCTGAGTGTGCATTCAGTACCAGTATCCATGTCCCCAACAAACACTTTAAGCAATACTGGTCCCAATACCAACTCTCGAGGGACACCACTTGTCACTGGTCTCCACCTGACATTAAGGCACTGACCACAACTCTTTGAGTGTGACCATCCAGCCAATTCCTTATCCGCAGAGTGGTCCACCAATCAAATCCAGTTTGGTCCAGTTTAGAGACAAGGATATTGTGTATCAAATGTTTTACACAGGTCCAGGTAGATGACATCAGTTGCTCTACCCTTATCCTCCAATGCTGTAACCATGTCGCAGAAGGCCACTAGATTTGTCAGGCGTGATTTGCACTTGAGTAAACCATATTGACTCTCACCAATCACCTTCTTATTTTCCATGTGCCTTAGCAGAGTTTTGTGCTCAACCTGATTGGCCTGTAGTTTCCCAGGTCTTTCTTTTTAGCCTTTTTTAAAATAGTAGTTATATTTCCCCTTGTCCAGTTACTTTGCCAGTCTGTCACAACTTTTCAAATTTGATGGCATACCAAGTATATATGTAAGTAATGGTAATTGTACTAATGATCACTAAAATGGAAACTACCCAATACATTTTTAGTATTTTTTGTTTTACATTATTTGAGTGTCTCTTTTCTAGTTGAAAACTGAGTGAACATCAACCGTGTTGCATTTTTACATTTCTCACGTTTAAAGGTTAATCAAAAGAAAACAGAGTCACGCAGACCTGTGCAGTAGGTTTATTCCAGTTTGCCTGGGATGCAATTGCATTAAAAACCAAAATGGTGCACTTTCTGTCTGAAACAAAGGAGAGTTATGTCTGGACCCTTGCCATTGCTTGTGTTGAAATATGTATGATTTAATCTACCACAGCCCATACAAAGAACAAATAACTACAGACTTCTCTGCCTCACCTCAAATAGTATACTTCTGCAATTCTAACAGATAACCGTACTTGATGCGGAGTCAGAAGATGAGCAGGACATTGATTTGGCAATTTTGACGGCACTCTTGAAAGGTATTGAAAAATACGTCCTGTGTTTATCCGACATACAGTCTCACTGACTTACCTCTTCAAAGTAAGCGAGTAACATAGATGTGTAAAAACTGATAGGTCCTTTACCTGCCTTGTAGGAACGAATATGTCTGCTTCAGATCAGCTAGATTTGGCATTGGCCTGGAACCAGCTAGATATTGCCAAGAAACATATACTTGTTTATGGACAACAGTGGAAGGTACTATTACCTGTTATTTCTCACTCTGTCTTTACACTTCATTTTGATGACTAATTTTCCATGAATTGCATTTGTCAAGCTTTAATTAAGGAATAGTTTGATGATTGGACTCAGTCTTCTGTAATCTGCTTTGATTTTGGAGGGGCATCATCCCTAAAATAGCGAAGTATTCAACTACGCAATTTATCAGATTACATTTGGTTTTCCAGAGAAGTGATGATATCCAAAATTCCTGTTGGTTTTGCTGTGAGCTTTTCCAAGTAGTTTCAGTGGTACTTCTGGATATGCATTCTTCAAGCCTTTGTTGACAATCATCGATGGTTAGAGATATTTCATTGTAGCCTAGAATACTCTTTTCTCCACAGATATAAACCCCAAAGTGGTGTTGCATCTATTTTCCTAGTGCTAGACAGAAACACAGAAATCCCAGTGTAAATCACCAGATAAAAAAAAAGTAACATCATTATTTAAGATATTGTTTCTTAGGAATAGCTGGAATGAGGGAGTTATGATCCAATTATAAGAGATGTGTCTGCTCAAATTAAGGTGTAAATGAGACCATATGTGGAGTAAATAGTAGAAATTTTTTTTTAACAGTAAATGTGAGGGATGGGGAGGGGGAAGAGAAAGAGAGTGAGTGAGAGAGAGAGGTTAAACGAAAGATGCTACCACGTGGATTCCTGCAGTGTCCTGCTGGTCCTTCTTCACCCTGGTCTTCAGTGGTTAGGGTCCCTGAGTTGTTCTTCTGGAGATACCACCTTTATACAGTCTAAGTCCCGGGTATTCACGGAATGTGCTGTTCCCATATGGGAAATCCCATTCCCATAACTTGAGTTAGCATGTGGATAAGCACTTGCTTCCTTTCTCAGTTTGCCACAGTGCGAATTTTTGTCCAGATGCTAACCAAACATTTACCTCCCTTAGGTCTGGAATTAGGTCTTCCCTGCTCTGCCATCTGTGCTAATCTCAGGTTTTGTTACGGTGACTTATCTTATGGGGACAGTGTTTTGAGACAGCCAACAGCATTCTTTAAGTCCTTACAGAAAGCAAGCCATGATTTAGACCTGCATTAGCTGAAGAACATACAGTAGCAATTAAATAAATTCATTAATTGATTTATTAATTAAATTAATTAAATAATTAATTAATCAAATTTATTAATGAAATTTAAATTGTGGTTTTCAAGTTTTCAGAGGTAATCCAGTATTTAAGTATAACCCTCCCTAAGTGAGTTTTTTGTGTACATAAGAAGATTTTTGTATATGGTAAATATAAAACTATGTGCCTCAACATGTTATTCCCATTTGTTAATATTTTCTTCAAGAAATAATATCTCATGGTCCCAGAAGTACTTTTTAATGCCCTGCCAAGAATTACAAGGTGGATTTTTTTTCAGTCCCAAGTATGCTTTCGTCTCTAAAATGTAAATTCTGAAAAATGGGCAGTTGTATATATATTTGAGTGGCCATAGCTGGTTGTTTGCCACGAGAGACCTGATTTTTTTAATCACCAGCCCATATTTTCCTGTGGTGCATAAGGCTGAATATATGGAGGACTATGCCTGGGATGTCTACAATTGAACATCCATGAATTAAAGATAGGATATTGGGAAAAATTTATTCAGAAAAGCATTGTCAACTGTTGGAACAGGCTGCTCAGGGATGTGTTGAGTCATGAACCATAGAACTACTTAAAAGACGTGTAGATGTGGCACTTAGGGACAGGGTTTAGTGGTGGACTTGTCTGTGTTAGGATTGACTTCAGATCTAAAGATCTTTTCCAAATTGAGTGATTCTGTGATTCTGTGTGTGTGTGTAAATAATGAATAACAATTTCCTGATCCCCACCTCTTCAGCACAGAAGGGTTTAGAGAACAATTGTGCAGTTCAGGCTCTTTTCTCCTGGCTTTTTCAAGCTGATTATCTGTTCTGTTTTTCCATATTTTTGACAATATTTCCTGCTCTTCTGTGTACTTGAATTTTCAGCTGTAAAGTCATCTTTTGGAATAGGTAGATCAGCACTCAATATTCTCATTTAGATATTTAGTGAAAAACTATTATTTTACACATTCTTCTATGTTAACCTAAGGATAAATCCTAATAGGCTGTACACCTTTTTTACATGATTTTAACTTATAGCCAGCTTATATTCATGATTACAGAAGACAGGTCCACTAGAACCTTTTTTCTGTCTGTCACTGCTGAAATTCTGGCAGAGTTCAGATTTCAGTCTACAAAGTAACTACCTTACTTCCACTTACTCTACTGTATTTTTTCATGTTGTTATTATTGTACTTCTGTTATATTTGTCCTTACAAAGTTCTAACTGTGTTGATATACCATACTTTGACAACTTCTGTTTTTTAACAATTGGTATATTTCGTATCTACTGTCTTCAATGCTGCTGTTAAAGGGGCTGATTTCAGCTGTATTTCAGTTCTCTGGGAACTCTTAGGTGAACACCACAGCGTCCTGACAATTTACCACTACCATTTTATGGATGGCTTCTATAATCTTCTCTACTGACATTTCAATTTGACACAGTTCCTCAGATTTTTCTGCCATAAAGAACAACTTTGATGTAGGACTTTCCCAGACTGTTCTGTAGTAAGCAGCAAGGCAACAAATTAGTTTGATATGTCTGCAATAGCCTTGAGTGTTTCTTTTATACCTTGGTCATCCTCTGGCCTTACAGATCCACTGGCAGTCCCCATACTCCCACGCGTCTGCTTCTGAAATGTTTGAAAAAATTTATGTATCTGTTTGTGTCTATTTCAGTACAATGTTCAGCACTATTTTGAATAAAAGCCTGGGGGTCAAATAAAAATTTTATTCTCCCCTTCAAGTAAGATTTAAAGATCTCAAAATAGACATACCTCACATCTCTTTCTGCTTCTCCAAGCAAAAATTAGGATGACATATACTCCTGAATGTTTTTCTTTTCTAAGCAGGGAAAAAAAACCCCAAACCAACTATTTTTTTTTTTGCACTGGAAAGAAAAAAAAAAAGGAAAATGTACAAGGATGGTTTTAAAGTTTGCCTTTAACTTAGTAGCTTTCTCAATTGAAGTGAAGCAACCCTCTGACTGACCTGCAGCTGCCAGAGGCTACAGCTTCTCCAGTGCTATTGCGGTTGTGTGTTCAAATTTTGAGTTACATATCTAAGGAGCAGTTTTGAGCTGTTTGTCTGAGGAGTCTTATAGTATTTCTGTCTATTTAAGTGTTTCAAGGAAACATGCACAATTTTGCATGTATTGTGGCCATTTCTTTTTAGAATTCTTCTCTTAGAAGTTCTTAGAAAGATCTTCAAGTCTTAGAGGGTAAAGGTTACAACCATCTGTGACTATGTTTCTGCTTAAATGTCAACTCCATCTCAAAGAGACTTCATACCAAAGAATACCATTCTGATAGTTATCAAAGGGCTGCTAACCTCATCAGACACACTGCCAGCTCAAGGACTGCTAGAGGAAATTTGATACAGGAATGGCCAGTCACTCTCAGATATTTCTGGAAGAAAACCCAGTAATTCAGCATCAATGCATAAGTTTTCTTTTTACGTGCAAGAATTCTGTAACATTTATTGGTCGTCTTTTAACATAATTTCTTTCAAACCTCAATATATACATGGAATGTACTATTTTAAAGTTAGCACTAGCACCTGCCCCGTTAGTGTGCTAGCCTCCTCATTCTGCTAACCCCACTGCATTTCCTGTGCATATGTGTTCTGTAGAAAAAGTTTATATGGATTTATATGAGCTTCATATGTCTAAATCCTCTGCCATTTTGCATGTATAAGCCCTGCTAAGCTCTGTTCAAATGCCATGAGTAGAGTGCCTTCACCATTTGGACACTTCTTGTAGGTAGATCTCTGCTTTATGTTTCCTTTGAGAGAGTTTATTCTAACAGGCTTTCTCTCTCATATTTGAAAAAAAAGTTTGCTTTAAAGAACTTGCAGTTCTATGGAGACTTCTCTACAGTACTTAGAAATAGCTTTTGTCGTGTGTCAAAAAAAAAAGGCTTTCCTCCATGCCCTGCATTATCATACGTTATCCTCTGAAGTGAATTAGAGAGTAGAGAATGTATTATCAGAGTCTGGTTGTAAAGTTACATTTGTAGAAGTCTCTACAGATGTTGGGTTTATGGAAACTGTTCTCCTTCCCCTCTGTTGGCTTTTTATACAGATGTTTCCTTCAGCATATTTTTCTTTTGTACTTGCACTTTAAATATACATAGAGACAAGTCATTGTGGTGGAGAGATTACTAGCTCTGGGAATGTTTTATTTATTTCTTAAAATAATTTTCTAATATTTTCCTTCAACTCTGTCCATCTGGAGGTTGGTGCCTTGGAACAGGCAATGCTGGATGCTTTAGTCATGGATCGTGTGGATTTTGTGAAACTATTAATAGAACACGGAGTGAACATGCACCGTTTTCTTACCATATCTCATTTGGAAGAACTCTACAATATAGTGAGTATTTAAAATCCCAGTGTACAACTTTAGATATGACAGCCTGGAAACAATACTGTTTTACTTAAGTGATCTGATGGTTAGGCCACATTTTTATGAAGGATTTTTGAAAAAAAAAAAAAAAAAAGGGAAATTAGTGGGTTTGATTGTTTTTTATTGTAATGTGGGGGTTTGGGAATGGTGGACCAGGTTGTTATTTTTGATTCACTGTCATGAACCAGATTGAGTACTCATTGGAAGCCGATGAGAAATATGTTCAGATTTTAATCTGGTAGGTAATATATGCTTACCTTGCTGAAAATTATATGTCGTTTAGACCAAAGCTATACCAGCTTCTTTCTAGACTATGTCAAGATAGTAGAGGTGTTGCAGATTGTTGTGGAAATATTTTTGAAAAGATTTGTGAGTAGAATGGGGAGAGTTCAAATCACAGTAGTTTATTCTGTATATTTTTTTAGCTGCTTTCTTATACCATATTGATTTTCTAGTGAAGAGTGACATGTTTGTTTACTGTCTTTTCTATTCCCACCACAGAAACAAGGACCATCAAATCTCCTTTTACACCATCTAGTTCGAGATGTGAAACAGGTAATAGATATTGTAAAGGCTGGGGACAAAAACACTAGATTAGAACTTCAGTGTCCACTAGCAAGCTGATATTGTATAATACAGGGGAATTTTAGTAATAGAAGTGATGGCTTCATTATTACAGTCCTATATCTGCTAAATGGTTTCATCTTAATTCCACTGACCCACTAAGCAATTAACCAACATACTGCTGCTAAGGCTCCCAAGGGTCTTGTACCTTAATTTTAAAAAGTAAGGAGTTCATGCAGAACAGACTCTCTTTCTCACATTACTAAATTGACATTTTGAAGTGATTGTACAGAAGACTTAGTGAGTTAGTACAGTAATTATGGTTATTGCTTTAAGGTTTTCTACTTTTCCCCCAAAGTTAAAGAAGTCTTTCCTTGTTAGAGCAGTAACAAAAAGATACTGTGACAAGAGATAATATTTTGATGTGCTACATTACCTAGGAGAACAGAAGGTGGCAGTGGATGACTACTGCGTGGAGCACTAGTTGCATAGTAATTTAGTAGCAGCCATGTTATTTAGATACATCATTAATTTATTTCACAGTTCTGTTATCTATTGTACCTCACAGCACCACTTAGCCAGGAAGGCATGAGCTGTTCTTTATGCATCTAGACTTCAATGAAGGAGATTCCTAGATCCAAATCTAGACTAACTGGCTAATTCTTTCCAGGGTGTGATTGCTAAGATAAAATGAAATGGTAAGTCTGACTGTTTGCAGAGTTCTGTTGGATTTGTGGTATGATTTTGTTACTGTGGGTGACTTTCATGTCAACCCCATTTATGGTTCTTTAGATAGATGTAGGGTATCCTGGTCTCCATAACAAACTATTTTCTGTGTTTTTCCATACTGATGAATATAGTCAAGATCTAATTTATGATATAAATCTGGGAGATCTGTATGTTGAAAGGTCTAAATCTTGAAAAAACACTGAGCTTTTCCAGGCTGAGAAATCTCTCTTCTTCACTGAAGTGATTGATACGACCTGTTCCCTAAAATCCATTTCTCTCTCTCTCTCTCTCTCTCTATATATATATATATATCTGTGTGTGTGTGTGTCTCTCTCTGTATATCTCAGGAAACTTTGGGAAAACCCAGTAAGTGATCTAAAGAGAAGCTTTTGACACTTGGTATACAGTAATGGAATTAGTGTAAAAAATGTCTGCACAATTTCAAAACTTTCTATGCCATTGTGTAAGCTAAACTTGGGACCTGCAAACAGGTCTAAATGCTGAAAAGCCTTTTTCACCTGAGCTCCTGTAAGTACACTTAAGTGCTCTGTGAATGGGCTGTGCAGTTGCAGTCTGATTAAATGTGGTGACACTGTAGTTGGGGCAGTCAGCAGAGTGATGTGACTATGGATTTCAGAATATTTTCTCCATTAGTGTGACGAGCTTTGGTGCTGCTACGTTTGAATGAAGATACCTTGCAGTCTCCTCTGATGACATAAAAGATGAGGATTAGTGCAGAGAAGCATCTACAAGTGTAGGTAGTCAGAAATAGTTGCCTAACTCTCAGTGACAGACCTGCCAAACTATTCTGAGATGTGCTTTTGCCCCAGAGTGCTCGGCATGTTGATGCCTTCTGTAATCTGGGGCTGAGTGGCCTTAGCTGACTGTACTGAGGCTTGCTACTGAAGTCTATTAAAAAAACACCCTCAGTCCAATGGAGAAAAAGATTTTCCACAGTCTGAAAGGCATACACTGCTAGGAATACATTACATCTCTGATCCCATTTATATACAGGCCCTTTTTTCACATCAAGGAGTTGCAGTTTAAGGTTTTACCAATAATTTTTAAAATCTGCATGGAAGATAATCTGTTCTTCAGAGACTTTGTCACAAACCTTGGGTCTTGGAAGGACAGTGGAGGTAAGATGGGCAATGGTGCTTTGAACAGAAGTGGTGAGAGACTCAGAAGGTAGAGCTAGTGCATGTACTGCTGTTGTCCTAGTTGGCAATACAGCCTTGAGCCTCAGCAAGATATTTCCAGTCTCTAGGAATTGCTCTGCAACATTAAATACATGCTTCAGCTACTTATTCAATTTTAAATAATCAAAGTGCTTTATCATACCATGCTAGTTTTCTCTTGTTATGAGAAGATTTCTCTCAGTCCCTCTGCTGTTGGTGCTTGTCCTGAAAAACTGTTACCCTCACTGTTGAATGCAGCTGATCTTGTGAGCATTGCAATGTATGTTGCTATGCAATGTGGGTACAGTGAACTGCAGACATCACCTTTTTCCCTCTTTTCTAGAGGAGTTCCATATGTGTAATGAATGTGCACATATGAATGAATGTGAATGATGCAGGAGCTCTCAGTTGCACATTTTCCCAATTTTCTCTTACAATAGGAGGGCTATGACATGGTTGAATGTTGCATGTAACAGCATCATGAAATGTTCATGACATTTGGTATTTCAGAACAGCCTTTCTTTGGATTACAAGATATCACTGATTGACATTGGACTAGTGATAGAGTACCTCCTTGGTGAAGCTTATCGGAGCAGCTACACAAGGAAGAATTTCCGAATTCTCTATAACGATCTCTACAGGAAACACAAGGTAGCTTCTTCCAAATCACTGGTCACCAAGAAAAGCCAAAATGTGACACCTGAAAATATCTCAGATTGTCATCATGGTTTGTCTGAAGAGCATCGTTTAATGTATGCCATGCTTGTCTGTTTGAGAACTGTGAAGAGGTTGCAAATAAAAGAGAAAAATCCTCAAGACTACTGGTGATTGTTAAATTATTTATTAATTCAGTAAATTTACCTTCGTTTCCAGTATCTGAGTTGTGTTTTGTCTATCATCCATCGATAAGGAATGACAAGATCGTGCCAACCACTGTTTTCCCTTTTTTGAAACAGTTACGTTTCCATTCTTGCAGCTTGAACCACATCACGGAAATACTGAATTCCACATCCTTTGAATTAGACTTAGGGCACGTCAGCATTCTCCCCGTTGGTTTTCCAAAATCAGCAACTTGAAAGCAGCCTAAACTTCTCAATGAATTATCTGAATGTCATTCCCAACATCACAGAAGGAGCAGATTTACTGCATAAGAATGATCCCCAGTTTTTGTAGTAGAACTGGACCTTGAAGTACTTCCCTATGTTTAAAAACAAACAACAAAACCCTCTCATACCCATGAGCTCTTTCCATGACTAAGAGAAGAACCTCATAATGATCAGGGAAAATGAGAAGAAATAAAGAAACCTGTAACTTGGAGTGAATAGAAACACCGAGACAGAGCTTCCTGTGTGTCACTCGTTTTTAAAAATGCCTAAAAAAGATGCGAGCAGTTGTAACACTTTTCACTCTTTCCTAATGAAGTATGACCTTAACAGGGGTAGGTGAAACCACATAATCTCATAACTAGGAATTGCTGGGAAGAGTATTAGTGATTCAGCTGTTAGTATTCTTCCCTCTTAGCCAGCACTGAACAAAATTTACAGAGATGTTAGATGTGCCATCCTTCCGAGGAAATTATCAGCAAAAAGTTCAGAGACTTCTGTCTTTCAAATGGCTTATGGCATGTTTGATAAAGGTCAACTCTCAGAAGAGCTTCCAGATTGGATGATTCCATCTGTTGCAACACTGTTGTTGCAATTCGGGGATGCTAAGTGGAAAATCAGTATTTTGAATTCAGAGACTCAGAAAAATATATATTTTTTAACTGAGATGTGAAACAGGCCATTTTTTTCCTTGATAGTATAATCTCCAGTGGTAGTTCTGGTGATTGTTGAGTCACTAGTTTTTGAATAACATCAGTTTCTACCTACACTATTGTAGTAAGCAAGTACCAGCAAACATTATTTCTAATTTGCATTTCTCTCCTCGTGTTTTATGGTTTGCCTTTGGATCTAGAGAGTGGTCTCCAGCTTGCCTCAAAGCCTGTCTCATTCCTTTCATCAGCGCAATGAGATGGATAGTGGAATGGGATCCACCGAAAGTACTTTGCATTCTCAGTTCTTCAGAACTGCACAGCCTTACAAATACAAGGTAATATTGCTTATTCTAGACTTTGCTTAGGACATATTAGGCTGATAATAATTTTATTGACAAATTTTAGACATGTTGGTCAGGCTCTTAGTTTTCATAATTCTACATAAATTGCAGCGAAAATGATGTTTTACTGCTCACTGCTCATGAAGTACAAGTCTTGCAGTTTTAATGGTGAAATCAAGCTCAGACTCCTTCTGCGATAGTTTTTTAACTTCCATCTATTAGTTGCTAAGGGCTTTGATTCACTGAAATGTAGTATCACCAAATTTCTGAGTATCAAGCATGTGTGAAAACTCTTCTGATTTGGAAGAAATGAATGAGTTCTCTGACTCTCCTAATGCTTTCTCATGACTGCTTATTATAGTACTAGACAAAGCCTGTTAAGAAGAGGTACATTTCAAATATTTGGAAAATGGAGACAGAGTATTTTCTTTCAAAGAAAGAATGTCAAAAAAGCACAGATCTGCATTCATTCATTCATATCTATCTATCTATCTATCTGTCTATCTATCTATCTATCTATCTATCTGACAAAACATAAAGTAGTATGAATTTAAATGGCTGTATTGGAATTAGTCAGAGCCAAAATTAACCTGTTATAGCACTGACACTTCCTCACATATATCAGTAAGATTTTTTTTCCTATACCTTTCACTGACAAATATCCAGATATGAATGTACAGCAAGTTTACATTACAAGTGTGACAGACAGTAAAAATAATTCTTAAGTTCCTAAGGTGTATATTTCAATCCACCGTTTGCTTTTTCTTCTATCATGACACATATAAAAAGGAGAGTAAAAGCAGGTTCTTGGTATCATGGGGTTTGGAGACTGTCCAACACTATGGAAAGGGAAGTTACGAAAGGCATGGATGCAGAGTAGGGTGTATTTTTCCTTTGTTAATGTTACCAGCTTCTTAGCATTCGTAATATGAACATGACCCTAGCTGTGGTTTATGACTTAAATGTATATAGCTATCAAATAGTTTGCTACTTGCAATTCGGATTTGCGTGGCGTTTCATTTTCATGAATCTGAACCTCAACCATTCACTGGGGTTTTTTATTTTTTTTTAAATAAATTTACAGGAAAGATCCAGTGCTTTCCCAAAGTATAAGAAGAAATCAAAAGAGGATATAAACTACACAGAGAATTATGAGTCAACTGGCTTCATCTACCCCTACAATGACCTCCTGGTTTGGGCTGTATTAATGAAAAGACAGAAGATGGCAATGTTCTTCTGGCAGCATGGAGAGGAAGCCATGGTCAAAGCTGTTGTGGCTTGTAAGCTCTACAGAGCAATGGCACACGAGGCTAAACAGAGCAACATGGTGGATGACACTTCAGAAGAACTCAAGAAGTATTCAAAGTATGAGTTTTCCCTTCATTTCAGTGAAAGTTCTCTGGTGCTGAGAATGGTTAGGCACTGCCTTAATTCGCTAAGAGTTAGTAAAGTTAGGGATGCCATGGATTATGGAGTATAAAAAAAATACTTTCGGATCGTCACTATTGATATTATATGGCGGCTCTATGTGTAGTGTGGTGGAGAGTTAAAGGAAAGCCATTTGCCTATTACCTAGATGCTTGTTTGAAAATATAGGTGAGTAATGTATAGCGCATTATCTGCTAAATGGTCAAGTGAAAGTCTGAAATTTCCCTTGCAGCTTCTCTTCCGGTTCAATTTGTTAAAAAGCCATGCGTCACATAGGTGTTGGACTGTTCAAATCTGTAACAAGTAGTAATGAGCAAACCAAAATCAGTGCTTAAATCCTGCTCTGTGTAAGACTAAGTGGAAAGTGAAATGCCTAATTGAATGAAAAGGGAAGTAGACCAAGAATTTTCTTTGAGGTTGTAATTTCCAGTTAGTGTTTTCTGGTAGTTTTTCTTGTTAGTAATATATTTTCTGTTTCGTAGATTTCATGCTTAAGATTCAGGTACAATAAATTGTACTTTGTTCTTTTGTATGCAGCTCCAAATCTTAATTTGATCGAGGGTATGTACCTTCCTCGAAGAGTCTTCTCTGCAGAGATGTTTTAAAGTCAGTCCAAAAGAAGAAACTTTCGCAACTGGCTGTAATGCTTGCCCACAGTGGTGATGAATCTGTTGTTGAAGCAAATACAAAGAACTTTGTAGGGTCCATTTCAATCACTGAGTAAGATTAAGAGCAAAACAAATAAAACCCGACAAAACCAGATGGCCCTAAACATTGTGATTAGGACTAAATAGTTAGGTTTACACCCCAAATTGTTTTTCACTAGGTATATTGTTAAAGCAATGAGAAAAATGGGAGAAGGCATGCTTACTGAGATTGATAGCAGAACTTTAGTTACCAGAGTATTCACAGCAGCCTCTTTTCAGCAGTAATTCTGAGTTTGGACTGATCCCCGTTATATTGACTGTTAATTCCTTTCTGTTTTAGGGAATTTGGGCAGCTTGCCTTAGATGTGCTGGACAAGGCATTCAAACAAAATGAGCAGATGGCCATGAAGTTGCTGACCTATGAACTGAAAAACTGGAGCAACTCCACTTGCTTAAAGCTGGCAGTGTCTGTGGGGCTGCGGCCTTTTGTGTCCCACACGTGCACGCAGATGCTGCTGACTGACATGTGGATGGGGCGCCTCAAGATGCGGAAGAACTCCTGGTTTAAGGTAGCATCAGTGTAGTTTTTTCTGAGCATTTATGTGGTCTTTAGATGCTTTACATGTGTTTTTTTGGTTACGAGCACGGCTAATGTAGCTTCAGACAGCTGGGCTTAAGCATGTGTTGGAACGTGCACATCTGGGAAATAAAAGCAAGGGAGGGAGGGAAGAGAGTACTTGCTTCTGTTTTATTTCTTTGCAAAAGCATCTGTGGGATGACATTAGGAGGAAGGATTTTTTTGTCGCTCTTCCCATTCTCTCAGCACTTTTAAGTCCTTCCTCACCTGCTCTTGCTTCCCCACATTGCCTGTTCCGTGGCAGAACTGCTGGGGGGAAGGATGCTTTCTAGACACAGGAAGCAGTATTGAAAGCATCCCCAGATACCATGACACTCTTCAAAGCCACAAATCAGCCAAGAGCACCATGCTTCTCCAGAGGCTGTTAGACTGTGATACAGATTCCCAGCACCAATGACTCCTTCCCCAGCCAGTGGAATTGCACTGGGTTTGTGCTGGTACCAGGCATGGCTGACTGTGGCCTCAGGTCTATGCTATCACCGCTTAATTGATCTTAATTGATCTCTCTTTTAGGTCATTATGAGTATTCTCCTGCCTCCAACCATCCTGATGCTGGAGTTTAAAAGCAAGGCAGAAATGTCTCATGTGCCTCAGTCTCAGGACTTCCACCAGTTATGGTATCATGGGGAACAGAGCCCAGTCAGCTCTAAAGATGCTTTGGTTAGTCTGTGATGATCAGTCATTTGTGTGTCAGAGTCTGTTTGTTCACCACAGTGCAGTTCTGAGGAGTGAGAAGATGGCCATCAGGTGGAACGAAATGGCTGGAGCCCAGTTCTCAAGAAGTATGGGTTAGGTCCCTAGTTTGGGTATGGACCCAAGTGAACTTGGTACAAGTCACTTAATCTGTCCTGGATGTTACTTCTGTACTGACCATAATGAGAAAATCCTTCCCAAACTCACACTTATTGCTAGTGCAGGAAGGGAGCAGCCCTACCTGGGGCAGATAAGAAAAGTGCTTACGCACATTCTGCTTAAAGTTAGCTTCTGATTTTATCTATTAATCTTTAGCAAAAGCCCAGGCTACTGATTTTCCTTAAAGACTCTTATACAAACTACTACAGAAAAATATACATACAGTGTAGCTGTGCCATATAGAGCATCTTTCACACAATGCATGTTAATTATTGCAAATGAGATGCTTGTAACCAGACAAAAGCAAGCTACAGTAATGGTTTGTGTATTCAGAGCAAAGTTTAGACATTTGTGCCCATCTTCCCTCTAAAACAACACTACCTTTGCAATAATAGACCATTGTTTCTTACTTTTAAAATGTTGTTTTCTTTTAAAAAAGGGTTATGATGTGGAAAAGGGTGTTCAGAAGTCTGATGAAAGCCAAGTAGATGGCGGACAAGGAAACCTGCCTGGAACTAGAAAAATCTATGAGTTCTACAACGCACCAATTGTCAAGTTCTGGTTTCACACGGTTAGTCATCATTCTAGAACTTGGATTGACAAACCCCTCCTTTGATCCTTCAAATGCCACTTAATCCTGCTTTTAGTTTTTCTAGCATGGATTTGCAATCACTTAGGGATGGGTATAGATGGGAAGCTATTTGAATATTTCTTGACAAGTGTAAAGATTGTCTGCTAAAATCATGCAGCTGAACAAAAAAAACCCCAACCCCCAACACCCAGAAAAACAATTGCAAGGAACTAAAGAAAAACTGAAACACAGGTTTTTGCAGTGGTCAATTGCAAAGGTTGAGATAGATTTGAAGGAAGCCTTACATACCTTTAATACGTCACTGATATTCGTATTCCTTTCTTTAAGAACTGTCTCTGGAAGAGTGAATATTCATCTATAAGAGAAAATTTTCTATAGGAAATGTGCATTTATTAAATCAGTTTTAGTAACCCTGTATCAGTAGAGCTCAGGATATTTAAGATCAGGCTGCTCATTAGGTCAGATCACCGTGTACATAAACTTTTACTCTTTTAACTGTGTGTGTTTAAGTGGTTTATAGGTTGTAATCTATTATGTCAGATACATTTATACCATGTTTTTGTACCTCTAATATATGTGTTTTCCACCGGATACCGTTCTTGTGTTTTGAAAGGCACTAATTAACCAGCAGTGACTTACATAACTTTGAGAATTGTTACTTGTTCCTACAGAAGGCTGAGATAAAAGCATAAGACTGCCCTTGCATTCAAGGAATGATGTGCAGATCACAGAATAGAATCATACAATACTTAGTGTTGGAAGGGACCTCTGGAGACCATCTAGTCCAACATCCAAGATAAAACAGTCTGTCTCTTATATGGGATGGGGCCTTGGTGGACATGTGCACAATTGTTCATCTTCTACTTCTATCTATTTTTTCAGCACTAAACTACCAATTTCAAATGATGTTTAGGGACATTCCCATAAAACCAAAGCAAAACAAAATAAAACAAAACTTTGGAGAACTGGAATAAAGATTTTGGGCTCAAAAATGTGGCAGTGTCCCAGCAGTTGGAGTACTGATAGTGAGGCCAATCACCTGTTATGTTTGCAGAAATTTGTTTGAGGTTTTTGTGCATTTGGATTATATACTGTGTGTTTTGCAGATGTCCTACTTGGCATTCCTCATGCTCTTTACTTACACTGTGTTGGTGAGGATGGAACCAAGACCAAGTGTGCAAGAGTGGCTTGTTATCATTTATATTTTCACTACTGCTATTGAAAAAGTCAGGGAGGTAAGTTTTCTCGCCTGTATTATAAACCAGGGAACACTTGTCTGAAGAATGCTAAATCCTGCATTATTTCTATAAAGAATTATACAGGGAATTTATTTATTAGAAGACCAGTTCTTGGGCCTTGAAAATGCATCTTAAATTTTGTCCTTAATTCTCTACTTTTCTGTGTAGAGCTGGTG
>VZTA01000054.1:117480-127777 GCA_013398855.1 Mohoua ochrocephala | reverse complement strand
TAAGCTGTAAAGCGAGAACTCATCTAAACTAATACCAGGGACATAGCTGCTTTAGAATTTTGGTTGTTCTGGGATTCCTCAGTAGCTGGTGGAGAGAAAGGCTATTCCAGTGAACTACTGGAACTACACTAAAATCAAAAGGATGGGATCTTGGCCAAATTTTTGGAAACTATATCAGGACCAACGTTATACAACCCAGCGTGTTGTACATCTTTGCAGTCCCACTTGCATTCTGCTCTGTTCAGGAATCAGGCGCATAGCTGAAAGAAGATTCCCTTNTTATGTGGCACATCTCCTCTCAAAGCCAAGACTGACTCCAAACATCTTTTGTAGATACTCTGTAACATACTCTTCCCCTCTTACTCGTACGTACTCATTCCTCTCCTTCATACATGGCTTATCATGATGAAGCCCATTGATATACAAACCATACACACCCTTATTTCTTTACACCAAATCCTAATTAATATGATTCTACTAAATACAGAAAAAGTAAATCAGACTGATAATAAATATGAACCAGGAATAACAGGGCATTTTTTTAATAACAGAACAAGAAGTAATATCTCTATACAGAAGCACTATTCAAATTGTTATTTACTTTTTCCTATNCTATTTGTACTGGAAATGAACCACCGAAACTACCTTTTCTTATTTTTTCTCTGGTTAGGAGCCAAAGCATGATGTAAGAGAGAGAAAAAAAGGAGAGGCAAAGGTCAGGGTTAGAGTGTATTAATCTTTTGTGCTTACATACATGGCCTATTTCAAGGTTTGACAAATTTCCAGAATTGTCCTCAGATCTCCTCAGATTTATTATAGTTATTTTTTTATCTACAAATATTTCTCTCATGTGGGGGTGTGTCTGTTAACCCTGGAATCTATTCTCATTCTGTGAGCCTGTCTTGCCCTTCCAATGCTTTGGTGAGATAACTTTTGCTCTCAATTATTAACCCGAGAAATTCTTTCCTTCCTAACAGTATGAAGTCCTACTGCGATTTGTGTGATGTGTGTCTGTTCAGTGCACAGACAAGCAACGATCTGTTGTATTGGACATGCAGGGTTTTTCCCATCCTTTTAAAAATATTTTTTTAAACTATACAGCTTTTCTGAAAGACCTTTGTCTAGTCTTTGAAGAATGTGATTTAGATAGAAAAAGCAGTTTTTCTACAGGGCTAACTGTCCCTTCACCTAGACCCAGTGGACAAAAAACAGAAGAACAAATGAAAAGCCTGAAATTATTTGGACTCAGTAGGTGAAGGCAGTGGAGTGCATAGCTCATGGATTTGTACCATAGCTGATATAAGGTTTTTTGGTGACGAGGTTTAGGAGGGGAACACAAGACTGGAAAGAGTTTATTGAAATCTCTCAGGGATGCTTAAGAAAATTCTGGCCCATCTCTGCTTTACAGATTAGCAGATTCTTTTCTTTTTCCAAAGGTCTTTACTCAAGCCTTGGGGACCGAGGACAGAGTTCAGAGAAGCTTTCTGAGCTCATAGGAAATTTGCATCTTATTACCCCTACCTATTTCAGGTGTTACCCCACTGTTCTTTAGAACAGACCACTGCTTGAATGATGGGCAGTGAAAGATTTACTTCAATTTTCTCTGTAGGATTTCATAAGCAGCTCTGCTAAATAGCTGACTTTCATCATCGTCAGATAAAAACAACAAACATCCAGGTGAGACTGTACTAGGTCTATGACACGATACTTCATAGGATTCCTCATCTCTAGATGGATCTCACTTTGTCCCTTCCCTCACAGAGAGACCTAAATCTCTTTTTCTGAGAAAAGAGTTAAACATTTTCTGCACACATACCTCTAAAACTCCCCTTTTTTTTCCTGGGGACGACGATACACTACGCAAGTGTAACATTGCTTGTTCCTTGTTTTTTCAAATCAACAGTTCCTCAGTGATTGTTCTAGATACAGAAATGAAGAGACTAGTACTCACAGGAAGCAATTTCTTTACTTCACATATTTACAAAATTCTATCCCATTCAATTTATTCTTGACTTGTAGGTCTGCAAGGACTGAAAATTGACTATCTATAAATAAATCTGATATTTTAAGACATCCTTTCCTGTTCATTTGGTCAGTTTATTATATTATTGTCAATATTACATCTCATATCATTCCAGATTTATTTGAAATGCAAATAGAGGAAGAAATGAAAACTTTAGCAACTTTTAATAGTTTTTTCCTCAGATAGAAATTGGTAATATACAGAATTGTAAAAATAAACAAACAGATGGCAGAACAGCTTTTTTGCATGTGATTGTTGTATTTTCCCTTTGTTGCAATCCACCTCCCAGAGGAAACTGTCACAAAGGGCAATTCACTAATTTCACGTGAAAATGCCATCACATGATTTGCTAATGAGGTTCAAACCATATTTAAGAGAGAGGAAGCATGAGGAAAGTTTTCTGCCAGGATTTTTTATATTTATAACATGTTAGTCCCAGGCTGTGATAATATTACCATGCTTCTGCTGCTGACTTTGCAGCCACATTTGCTGTACTAGCCATCACATGCAGCATCACACAACAATGAGCAAACTGCATGAAGCCAGATCAAATCAATCTACTGTAAATGATTCAAAACGTTTGTGACTGGTAACAGCACCTCATATCTGGGCCCCTTGCTGGTGAATTTCTCCATTCTTCTGTTTTATTCTGGTAGCCATACATGTAAAACTACCAGGAGATATTTTTGAAACACCGCATTGAACAGTGTGTTACTGACTCTCAGTTCAAACCATCTTTCACATCATACCCTAACAGCACTGCTTCCCATCTGCCTCAGTGCCTACAGGAGATCAGCTTCTGAATTGGAATTCAGCTGGCTGAAACTAAATCTGAATGAGACAGAAATGAGGTTAGAAGGAAAAGGGTAACATTTTGAAGAACTAGCCAAAGCCATGACAGCATTCTCAAACAAGGGGTCTGTTTTCTGACTGTCAAGAGACTTCACAGCCTCAGGGTTAGCTGACATCCTCCCAAGTATGAAATCTGTCAGAAATAAATTCTCCTATCCATGATGAGCCAGCAGGCTGTTCCTATGAACATCCTCTCAGATGCTGACTTGGCAATAGCATTGTACATATTCATGGCTTCCAGGCTCCACAGCTATCGTGTTCTGCGCTGGCCATGCCAACGATAGCCTTCAACGGGCAGCTGATCAAAACTCGTCACTCTGCTTGCTAAGCAAAATAAGTCAATTTTGGTACATCGTTTCAGTGCCGTGAACACTAAGTTGGGTCTTGAGTGAATGGTGAATCATATTTGTTGTTCTAATCCTAATCTTCAAAGCCCTAGATCCAGATTACTTTGAGGATAATAATTTATCTCTGTGAGAAAAGACCCACTCCTCAGGGGTGGTGGAGCTATCAGCTAGGCAGGCAATTGTGCTGACAGAAGGAGCTTTGAATCACTCTTCCACAGAGGAAAGATGTGGAATGCTCACCCATCTTCAAGTCAGAATAAAAAATTAATCCCTTCAGAACAAAACTAAATCTTGCGAGCAAACACCACCACCCCCACCAGCACCCCCCATACACAGCCGGTTCCAGGAAAGACAGGACTATAACTAAAAGTGTATAATATTACATTTGATTTAAGATAGTATCTCTTTGTAAAAGATTATGAAGTGTCTAGCTGTGGGTCAATCTGACCAGCAGTTTACCTGGAATTCAAGTTCTGTACCTTGATGATCTGATAACTTGTTGGAATATATGATATAAACAGATTACACAATCCGTGCAAAGCTTTTGATCTCACTGTGAGAAGCACTGTGTCCCACTGCAATTGTTTTAATGATTCAGCTTCCCAAACAGAATGTTTTGCATTTCTGAAGTAAACAACCACTTAAATAATCCTTGATTTGTTTTTCCCAAAGGTATGTCACATTTCAGCCCACAGCCACTCAATAAAAGAACAGAGATGCATTTTCTGGACTTAATTCAACAAATAAACCTAAAGTAGTTTGTTTTCTTTGCTTTTCATGTTAACTTATCAGGCTAATAAATTAATGAACCTGCTTGGAAATCATATGGCACTTTCAGGCATGCAACTGAGGACATAGAACAAGCATCTGCATTACAGTAATTAGCACTGAATTAGTACATCCTTACAGTCATGCTAAGACCCTGTGCCTAACATTATTTTTCTATTTTAATGGCAACTTTTGTTCATGAAATGAAGCAGACCTTTGTATTTTAAACAAAAGAAGTAGTGAGAACAGAGTTAATGAACTGTGTGGTGCAGACCAATATGACAGCTGGAAAACAAGTTTGGAAGTAGAGGGACAAATCTTCACTCGGTTCAAATTGGCATGCTTAAAGTCATTATCTCTGCTGTAGCTATCAAGCAAGTACAAATGTTTTAAGCTTTAACAAAAAGCAAATAATTTGGGGCTAAGAGAAACACATACATAAGCCTAAACCTGGCTGCCCTCAACCTCCTAGAACTCCACTCTCTGTCTGAAGTTCAATTTGCATCAAGTGTGCTCATTTCTCATAGACTTTCAGTTGTATTCAACATTTAGAAGGATTTGAGATGTACAAGAAAGAATGAAAAAGGAAAAAAAACCCAAGTTTTTCACAGGCTTCAGAAAATCCTTGGTGCTGTGGGCTTTGTATCTATCAACAGCCAGACAGACTCCAGTAGTGTGAGAAGTTTGATTTTCTTCTTACACATGTATAGTATCAAGTCCTCGTCAGGGTTGGGTGTTCTAAAGTGCATGAGAAAACTAAGGACCAGGGAAAACAAAGGATTTTATTTTGGTTTTTTGAGGAATGCTAGTGATTATTAACAAAAAATCCCCTAGAGGATATTGCAAATTAATAAATGAGAGCTGAATTTTGTATTAATAGCAGTTCCACTTGTCACAGGAAATAATTATCAGATTCTACAGAGACATGTTTCTCTATCCTTACTGCAGCTTCCTATGAAGCAGTTTTTTTCACCCACAACCAGGATGCTTCAATTTTAAAGCACAAGTATGTCATACTCTGTGAACTCTATACATTGTTTTAGATTAGAAGGACAGATGAAAATTTCCCCATAGTTTGTCAAAGAATTTTAGGACGCAGTAGTTGTCATTATCCACAGAAACTGCCAATCATCCTGGCGTGAAATGGCAATTAATGATGTATTCCTGGATTACATAAAAGATGTCAAACATATGGACCATTGCTGCAGCCAAAAGATATGACCAGCTTGCTGGAAGTATCACATAATACACTGTAATTTTCTGATATATCAGAATGTTTTTGCTAGTAAGAAAAAATTGCTAAATTGCAAACACGTAGTTAGTTTTGCTTTAGGGTACTGAATCCTGAACTGTAGAACTGTTGTGAATGTTCATGCTTTTAGTGAAGACATTGAGTAGCAATTTTCATCTTTCTCTCTGTTCATCTATGAACCCATTTCTTAGATAATTAGGTTTTTCCAATAGGGTATTTTAGGCTACTGCCATTAGTTGGATGTGAGTGTCTATCCACACAAGGCAAGTTTACAAGCACAGAGTCTTAATCAGCAATGAAAGGAATGACCGAGTGGGTGGAAAAATGAGCATCAGAAAGAGCATTTTAAAAGTACATGCTTTGCCTAAAGAAGACAAGCTTATTAGTATACACGTTAAATTAATTTCATTTTAAACTTTAAAAGACATAGAAAAAATTCAATTTAATGTTTTCCAATGTAAAATCATGCCCAAATTATGTACATATGTTGTTTATAGCCCATAGATACCTGATTTACAAATGGAATGTTCTCAGATAACTGAAGCACTTAAGAGTCACAGTTTCATCTACTCTATAAGCACAGGTTGGAATAATATCAGCAACAACACTACCACTAACACCACAGCCTGTTTGCAACAGATCACAGAGGGATTCTGAGCGTGTATCTGCAAAGGTTGCTCTGCCTCACAGGAAAGCACTCACCTCTGCTCCTGGCTGAAATTGCATGGCACAGTGTATTGGAAGAAGGAAACCATGCCTTGTATCCTCCATCCTCTAAGTCCCATAGCAAGACAGCAGATTTGGAAGTTTATTGATTAATTGGTAGAGGCGGGAAAGCATTTCTCCATTCTTTTTCTGTTGGTCACGTGAGCAAGGCAGGCAGCAATACACCATCAAAGTTAATCACAACTGCACAATCTAAATAAAATCTGAAACAATGGATTTAAAAGTCGACCAGATTCAGTTATCAACAGCGACTAAGTCTGAAGCACACCCATGATATCACAGACCAACTATGGTAAGTCTCTAGTCTGAAAATTTAGTATTATCAGTTCTGTCAGTGCTAATGAAACTCCTTTGAGACATAAGAGTGAAAATGAAACTTAAAGGTGCTAATTTTCTCACTAACTTGATTGAAGATTTCCCCTGTCTAAGAGATTTATGTTATGAAGGCACAGCTGCTCATTTGATTCACAATCCGCTAGTCGTAGTTGACTTACAGCCAAACCCAAAAGGAAGTTTAGTGAATCTAGGTAAGTTTAATAAGGGTCTATGCCAATTCATAATTTTAAGTATTTTTAACATCCCAGTGTTACCTCAGTGTTCAAATATACAAATACACACTCTTAGCTTTTCAGCCATTTATAGACTTATCATGTGACTTTATTTAAGTGAAAACTAATCACCTCATCTCACTTTAAAGTCAGAGGTTAGAAAGAGGTACCTGCAGAGGGGGATTCATAACTTGTGGCTCAGGATGATGTGAACTGCTCCCTGTGTATACCTCTCTCTCCATTCTCTGCAGAAGATGATTAGACAAAAAACTTTCAGACATCTAAAATTTGATGCGACGAACCTTCACTTGTGCACCACTCCTGAACTGAATTGAGCAGACTGGAATGTAATCTCAGTATAATCACTTTCTCATTGATTTCCTTGGAGTCACTACAGTTATATAGCAAAATAGGCTCAGATGCACAGGTGAAGCATCACAGGTGTATTGCACCTATCCTGCGCTGAGGTGCTAAAAGAAATAAGTGTATCAAAACCCAGCAAAAAATAACTAATATGAAGACAAAGCCAAGAAAGCAAGAAAGAAGCAAGCAAGGATGTGTGATAGTGGAGCAACACAAACCACACATTTTTCTAGGCTAAAAATACCTTTCTTCAGTTACTGAACACTTCTTTGGTTGAGGTGTTATTTAGCAGTTCCATTCCTCCTAAAATTGCAAGAATTATTTCTGTTCTACACCCAGTGCAATCAAGTCACGGTTTATAGGAAGCAAGTATTACCTGGTTTCTTTTCCTCACCCTGGCAATTCAGAAGAGCTTTAATACTGACAGATTCAGCTATCTGAGGATAACAGGAGGAATCATCAACTGTCCTAGAGGCAGAAACAATAGGCACCTTTACATTCTGCAGTGGTTTGAAAGATATTTCTATAAGCAGGGAGATTTTCACTATAAATTAAGAATATTATTTCAATCTTAACAAAAAGATGCCTCTTCTGAACTGTGCCCTGTATATTGTATTTTCTTGAGAATCACCATTACTTTTTTTCCTGCAAAGCCTGTAGAAAACAAACCTGTTACAATTCAATAATAATATGAGATTTTCAAAGATCCAAAAAAGACGACGGGATTTGTAATGGTACCTCTAGATTATTAACTGTCCAAAAGCCCTAGGTAAGATTGAGCTGACAGAAATGTCTGCACACAAAATAAAATGCAAGACGCCCCTGTAATGTTGATATGCAGTATATACATTTGCACTAGTCCAGTGTTTGGTAATAGGAAAAGGTGTAGCCATTGACTCAGGTTGCACTGTGTGCCCATAATAGCATACTGTCTGTGCAATCAAAGAAAACAAGAGTTGAGTCATTTTTTTTTTCCCTTTTGTACTAAGATGCAAAAGGAAATTTAAATGTAGATTTAAATGTATTTGCAAGGAGAGAAATGCCTGTAAAAAACAAAGTGCTTATGAATGTATAGCCTTTTTGAATTTAATAAGTTTCATTTAGTTTACTAGAAGCTAAGCCCATGCTTCTGTTATTCGTTGAACTTTGGGCACAGGAACTAGACAAAGCTATGAAAATTTGCTTTATCCCCATCAATCTCACAGATCTAGTCCTCTTATCTATATTTATTATTGCGCTTGCTGATATTTTGTCTAATTTAGTCCCTAATCCAAAGATACATATTTTAATATCATTTGTTTATAAAACATCATGGCATTTTAGATGAGAACTCAGTGTTAACTGAAGATTGTAGAATTTAACAAGTAAATAAAGGACTGCATAGGAGCCATCTTACAAGGGCTTCAAATTAAAGTCAATTATGTTAAAAGAAGAAGAAAATGGCTCTCTCTGAAGTTTATGCAGTGTGAGACTTTTTGCATGTTTATGTTCCTAATCCTTACAGTGAACTTTGCAGCCAGCCTTGTAACTGTTTCCTACCTGTTTAGGGAGTCATCATCAGATCCGTCAATGTTAACTCAAGTAAGTTAACAGTGATAACAGGAAACTTCTCATTATGAATTGATGAAAAAATAAATCCGTACATGTGGAAATCACTTATATTCACATTTAATAATAAACATAATGAAGCTCCACTCAATAATAAAGCATGGCCTGGTTTTAGAAGAAAAGAATCTAGTGTGCATACTAATTAAATACATAGCTTGTCTCTGGGAAACTTATCTATTGGAGACAGTCTTTTTACCTAACCAAACAATTAAAAATCGAATTCGAGGTTAGGCACTTAAGAAGAATATGCACTACCAATAGAAATTTGTCTCACTTAACTTCAACACTCAATTTCATTGCTCAGTCGTTCTTTCCACTCTTTACAAGGCAGATCTAAGGCGGCTGGACGGACCATGACAGGTAATTTTTTAAGTGCCAGAGTCAGGAGAGATTAATTTCACCACCTGTGGATAGGTAAAGGACTACTGATAGGACTTTTGACAACACAAAAAATGAGGCAAAATAAGACTGGGAAGAAAAAGAGAAACATAAAATATTGGACTGTTTATTTAGGCTATATTCCATATCTCCAGTGGCGTTTCACAGAATAAGGATATCCTGTAGAATAGTGGATAGTGGATTCCATATAATTTAGTGGCAAAAGAGGATGTTCATAACCACTCATCTGAAAATGCTACTCAGTAGATTCCCAGCTAGATTCTGTGTTGCTAATGCTCAGCATTAGAGGGATGGTTTTGACATCTCAAATGTCAAAAGCAAAATAAACAAACTTCGAAGAACCAAGATCCCAGATGTGGAAAAAAGAGGGAAGTTACATGAGCGAAGTCTTGTATCTGTATCAAACTTCACTGAAGCCACTGGGGGTCTGGGTTTAAGGTGCTGCATACCCTTCTCATGGTGGAAACAGAATTTTAATAGATTCCCTTTAAAAATACCCCAAAGTCCACAGTTTTCTCATGGGCAACATGATCATTAGACAGAGATCCACTGTTATCTGTTTTTCCGCAGTTATTAAAATGACAAAATGTTTTATTAAATTGAGATTTGCACTGAGCCAAGTCATAAAACCAACCAGAGATGAATGGACCTCTAAGACTTTTTATCTGAATATCTGTTGTCTGGTGACTATAGTAAAACTAACATTAATTTTCATTTAAGCCCACAAAGGGTAGATAAAATAAAAAAAATCCATATATTTTACTTACATCTGCAGATTATGTTATTTACAGATTTTTTTTTGTACAGAGTCTTGCAAAATCTTTACAAATTGTATATGAAGAAGAGAACCTATCTCCTGTAGTAAAGCTGATAAGCCTCAAACAGCATGTCTATGTGTTGAAAGATTTTGCAATAATCCCTTACTTTCTATATATAAAATATTCTAAATGCAAAGCTAATGGTTTTTTTTGGCTTAGCATTATACAGAAAATTCTTTCAGGTTTTTTTGGTTACTGAGGGGAAAAAGTACACAAGTGCAAAGCTAATGGTTTTTTTTGGCTTAGCATTATACAGAAAATTCTTTCAGGTTTTTTTGGTTACTGAGGGGAAAAAGTACACAAGTTAGGAAATGTGATACTTTTTATGAGGTTCAAAAGAAGTGAAATATCAGTGTTTTGAGTAAACAAAATACTTTGCTTCCTTTTCTTCTTGTAGTCCATGCTTTTTATTAAGAGTCTGCGGTTACTAACTCTCCGTGTACTGCTCTCCAGCTGAAATGGCATTTAGCTTTATGTGACAGTGCTTTGAAATAAAGTTGCTGGAGGAACCTCAATCCTTCCCACTCCTACCAGGTTGATGCCAGTGCCAGAAATGGATGCCCACAGCCTGGAGAGGGATCACAGGTCAGCAG
>VZTA01000054.1:96119-117086 GCA_013398855.1 Mohoua ochrocephala | reverse complement strand
AGGTTGGTGAGGCAATGGAACAGGTTGCTCAGGAATGTGGATGCCCCATCCCTGGAAGTGTTCAAGGCCAGGCGGGATAGGGCCCTAAGCAACCTGGTCTAGCAGAAGGTGTGTTCATGATAAAATCAATGATATAAAAATATCTCAACTTGGGATCTCATTTATTTTTCTTCCAGTGAAACATAGACTACAAATGACTGTAAACAGGACAGATTAATTAAATGTTATATATTATATTTCCCACTTCTTGATGCCATATGTAGTTTTATACACCAGAATACAACAAGTATAAAGAGTATTATTTCCCTTTTTTTTTCGTGGTGATATAACCTTTGTGACCTTCATCAAGGGATCACTCCTGGCCAAACAGTTCACACCAACTAAATGTATATTCTTTCCCTAAAGTTCAAAGCCTGAAACAAACCATTTTGTGTCCCACAAATAATTTTCCTTATCAAGAAAATAGTTTGGCTCTAGATTAGGGCACAGGAACAAATCAATGCATATGTGATGTGGATGTGATTTATCCCTGGAGCTAAACAGAGAGTGAACCAGCTAAAACATATATCCACACCAAGCCTGCCCCTCCTTCCCCTCATTTTGTAGCCTTGTAAATGTGCAATGGACATCATCATGCAAATCACTGAATAAATACAGTGAATAAGCAAGCTGCCTTGCCTTTGTTGAAGCATCCCTTGAAATATGCCAGGTTCTGCTCACTCTTGCTGGAGATGTTATTGTGAAGAATAAAACCTATAAATGACAATATGCTAACTCAGTATATTTAGAAACTAACTTGGACAAACCAAGATACAAAGCAGCTTAGAAGGAGCGAGGCATATTGAATAACTCTGAAAATAAAAATGAGGGGATAAAACACAACAGAATACTGAAATACTCAAGTCACAGACTCTGCAGCAGGTTTGACCACGGACTTAGGGGCTAATGGTGTAGTGCATTGAAGAGTTAATAATTTCCATTAAAAGAAAATTAAGACACAGAGAAGACAGTAAGACTCTGTACATAAGTCCCAAGGCACAAGAATATAAATATAGAAGGAGAGGATACAACTGCTGCCAGCACAATGCTAGTGAATATGTAAGATGGAGAAAGAATGTTGTTTGAAGAAAGAACTTACTTTATTCATTTGAAGCTATACACATTCCAATACTCTTTTTTGCTAAAAACAAGAATACCTGTCATGACTTTTTTTCTTCTATATTTGTTGCTGTTGAAAAACTGGATATAGCATGAAAGTTAGTTTGGTTTCATCATAAATCACAAGAGTTGGGTTTTTTTTTTTTTCTGAACTGGTGAAGTAATATTGATATTTTTACATCAAAAAGATGATTTTAAAAGATCCCAAAATATTATTAAAAATCAAATAAAATTCTTGGTTTACTTTTGGCATTTGTAAAGCTTCTATTTAACATCTCTTTTTTAAATTTAGGTTGACTTTTAGATGAACAGTGGGGTTTTTAAAAAAAAGAAAAAATCCCTGCAATAGTTTCCAAGGAACAATGTAAAGGAGCGATAACACGAGGTTTGGATGAAAGGAGAAGTATTGGGCTGAAGGGAAAGCATTAATTCTTGCATCACAGCCGAAGTTCTGTGGAGGGGTTAATAGGGAAGCTGATGAGGGAGATTTGATTGATATACTATACTTAGATTTCAAGAATGCAGTAGCAAAAGTCTGTTTCAAAGGCTCTTACAGAAGCCAAGCAACCACCAGAAGAAAGTATAGGTCTTTAAAGAGGTAAATAATTGATTAAAAAATAAGAAACAAAGAACACTCTGTCCTTGTTGTGGAGGCAGGACACCACTGGATACCTACAGAGATCTGTGCTTCAATCTTTGGGCTATTCAGCTGAAAAAGAGGGCGAAAACCAAGATGACAACAACAACTGCAAACAAAGTTTGCTGATGATGCCAAGTTTCTCACAATTGTAAAGATGGTGCTTGAATTCTGTGAAGAAGTGGCAAAGACTCTTGTGAGAGTGAGTGACTGGCAAAAAAATAGCAGATGAAATTAAGTAGACTTGAAATGTAGGTAAATGCAAAGTGACACTCTGTGGCTCCGCATGTACAGTATTGGGATACGAGCTGTCATCGCTGCTCCTGAGTGAGACCTCAGGGACCCAGGGATCAGTCTTGTAAATAATTTTGTTAAATACCATCATCCATGACCTTAGTACAAAAAAATAGGAGAATGTGGAATCTGGAGATTACACCACAAAAGACCAGTGATGGGGAGGGAAACAGCAATATGATGTACGAACAGTTGGTGACCTTGAGGACTAAAGTAATCCAAAATCTGTCAGGAGCTCATTCTCAAAATGGAAAAAACTGATCAGGGATAAATTTATCTTGGAAAATAAAATACCTAACCGTCAGGGGATTAAATCCTGGGGTAGCATTTATGCAACCTCGTGGGAACAAAAAAAAGTCCAAGCAGTTTTGCTGTGAAGCTTGATCAGCTAATAAACAAGATCTATTCCAAAATTATATCCTTGTGAATTAACTACCCAAAGGAATGGGGGAAGGATTAATTTCCAGAGTCATCCTTCAATTGTCTTGTAAAAATGCAAACAGCAACCCAGTATGACAGAAGACAGGAAAGTTTTCCAGGCATCTGAGGATGTAAGGGAGGTAGATAGACAGAGATAAGCAGAGATACAAGCCCAGCATAAAAAGACCAGATCAGTAATACTGATGCCTTGAAAAGCCTCACAGAAGCAGGGTCTTAAGGAGATGTGTGCAAAGGGATATACTGGTCCCCATGGTCCCATTAGGGGAAGGTTGTAGATATTTGCATTTCCCACTGCAGCAGTGCTTTCCAGGTTGCTCTGTACAAATGCGGTGGGGATAGGACAACAGGGCTCCTCTGCTCACACTTCTGCCAGTCAGTGCCATCCCGTAATTTATGTTGTCACATGAGAGTATTGCCATGCTCTAGTGCTTTAGTGCAGTTTGAGTCTTTTCGGAGTTTCTTATCCCTGGGACAACACTAAGCTGATGGAGCTACGTGGCTTCTCAGAACTGCTGCTTGGTGTCTGGCCAGCTCGGGGCTCAGCGATGAGCCTGTGTCCTTCCTTGCACATCTGTGCACACAGCCACACTACCTTTGACTTACCTCCCTGTGCACCAGGAAAAGGGCACTGCCACCAGTTTATGCTGGGAGAACTGAGATTATATCAGACAAAAAAGGTCCACGAGACTTACGGCCTAAACAAAATTTAAAAATTGATTCTCAAAGTCCTATGGTGCTATATTGACCACTCAGATGTGGTTTTTTTTTTCCTTCTCAGTGAGAGACATCCCCTCTACGTTTCTGAATTCAGAGAAATTTTTCATTTTTCTGTGGAAGTACTTTTTCTGTATTACAATACTTTTGTGGTGCCAATTACAGCAACCACACAGTGTTTTTTTAGTGTAACAGGAGAGGTTTGGAAAGGAAACATTTTGAACAAGTAACTAAGATGAGACATGATAATTTGGTATCAGCTTTCTATCTGTCAGGTGCAATCTTAAAGGAAAGAGAGATAAACGAGGGAATCAAGGGACCACTTTTTAGGGAAAATAATAAATTACTATCCTGATACCATTGCAAAGTATGACTGCAAAGGTTGTACATTGGAAGGTTGTACACAAATGTTCTTCATGCTTTCTTTCATTTCAAAATGAGGAAGATAAATGGTGCTGGCATGATCCTCTCTTGTTGGAACTCATATAACATGTATGTCAGAAAAAACCCATTTTTTTAAATAAACACAATGAGAAAACCAAAAGTAGTTAAATGGTGGTTGCACTTCAGTGTAGCTACACACAAAGTTCCCAAATATTTTGTTCACGATAGTTAAGCCCAAAATTTTCACTTTTCTTGATTTTGGTTGATCTTTTAGAAAAAAAGTGAATTTAACCTAATTACTCTATAGAATAAATGGCCAAACTGGGATGGAAGAGGAGGAAAGAAGGAAAACAACAGATAATTGATAATTGACAATTGATCTTTCACAAGTTAAAAAAAAAAAAAAGCCTAGAGAATTCCATAATGAAGAATCTTAGCTCTAGAACATACTGACAGGCCAATTTGATCCAGCTCTAGAAATGTAGCAGCTGAAAGGCTTAACGGTGGCTCTTCACAGGAACTAAAATATCAAGTCACTTTCCTTAAAATTCCTAAATAGACATACTAGTTCTTCAAGTTTCCTGTTTCACGGTTGATTCTTCATATATTACATTAAAAAAAAAAAAAAAAAGCATTTTTCATCTGTTTGGCTGATGCTCATGAGATGCTTTTTGTACACGTACCATGAGTTCAGTCAGAGCCTGAGCTGGAACCCATTTTGGTCAATAGAGGGCTCTCACTTACTCGAATAGGCTTTGGATCATGAGTGCTAGATCAGGATAGTGAGTATCATAACTCGAATTATAAATTTATTTTACACAGTTTTTTCTAGTGCTGCTTATTTTCAAAAATGTATCAGAAGTACTTTTCAGATTTTTGAGCTCTCAAACATGATATTTTCAAGCCTTAAAATATAATTAAATCTATCTTAAGCAAATCTAACTTAACCAAACAGGTTGATTATTTTGTCTTTTCTACATGAAAACTGACAGATAGAACATATTAGGTTTTGATCTTTTTTTCTTTTCAATTTTTTTTTTCTCTTGTAGTGCAAAATATACAATTTTTATACCAAAATTTCTGCTTTTTCCTTTCTCCAAATTTAGAGCACTGAGCAGCTAGCTGGAGATTTTGCAGAGAGAAAATAGGCAAGACTTTTACTTTTCAAACTGGTTGTTACCCTGAGCAGCTCCAGGTTCTGCAGAAAGGCAGTTTGACAGTTCTTAGCAGCTCCTGGGGACAGACTTCCTCCCCAGTGGCATACTTCCAAACCTTCTTTGGCTCTAAAACTGCATGCTGATGGATCCCTTATGGTATAGAAAAGCTCATGTTGTCTTTCACAGACAGAAGAAGGAACTAAGAGGGGAGGAAGCGTGACTGACCTGGACAGCTAAAAGAAGAATCCTTTAAAAAAAAAAAAGTGTGGAATAATGAAAAGACAGCCAGCAGAGGAGAGATGAATGAGGAACGAGGAGAGGAATTTTCCTGTTCTGGTACAGTTGGTGAGTACTGGGTGTGGGAGCCATTCCTATGAATGTACCTGTCTGAGTTCCTTGGCCTTTGAGAAAATAGCAGAGACAACTTCTCTTCAGACCATGAGATGGGAGCAAGTGAATCTTTCCCACAGCCCAGAACTGAAAGAGAGCTTTTGTAGCAGAAAACCACAGTGATTGTGTGCGTATTTATTTCTGACAGCTGAAGAATTACTTCCTTCGCTGCTTGCTGAACAAGCACTCTAAAAGTTTCTAACAATTGTCTGTGTCTGTCCTGTATATGATTGAATCTTCCCTTCTTTTATTTTGGGAGCTCATGAACACTCCTGCTTGTACCAGGTGCTATGAGAGTCCTTCAAGCCATGCTCCCTGTAACAGAAACATCCACTGCCTTTTTCAAACCAAAGGCTGTCTTCCTATTTCTTCATCTCTGATATACCCTGCACACTTCTTTTCTTTCACCTTCTCCCCATTTTCTTAATTTTATGTGTTATGTGTCTTTTACTTCTTTCCTAGTCCCATTTCTTACTCCCACCTGCCCTGGGCTGTACCACTTTCTGCTTCCCCAATGTTTTATGTAGCTTCATAATCTTTCCCCTAGTTCTGCTGTTCCACCCATCTCATCCTTATTGTTATCTTTTATTTTTCTCGGGGGCATATATCTTTCATGGTGCCAAGCTCATTTAGGATAATGGCAGAGATGCGATTGGAGGCCGTGTCACGCTGGAGGCTGTTTACGGATGCCTACAACTCATTCTATTTGTAGGCAATGACAGACAAACAGAGAAATGTCATCACGTGTAAGTCTCAAAAAAGAAAGCAGAAGGTATTGCAAGGAAGGAATGAGGCTGTTGACAGAGCAGGTGTCTTTAGTTGTGCTTCGAATTCCTCAGCAGAGTCTCAGCTCCCTCATCCTCCGAGCCCCACCAGCAAGAACCTTCTGAATGCTCTTACATCTGTGATACAAAGGTCACCGCCCCCTAAAAGACTCCTTTTATGTTTTCGATTGCTCAGGCTATTTTCAATGTTTTGTTCTTGTCATGTGTTTTGTATAGGGTATTAGTTACTATGGCAACCTTAACTGCAATTTGACCAAGAATATAAACAAGAAATATGTACATTACACAGTAATAGTTCTGTATTCATCACCTTCCAGATATTTCACAGGCAGAAGAAATTTTGAAAGACTTTTTAAGTGATCAGACAAAAGCCCTCAATTTATTTACGAAAACAAACTAATTGCAATACAAATTATTTGAGCCCTGCGCTTGTAAGGAATGAATCAGACACAATTTGAAAAGGTAACTTATTACAAATTATTAGAATTATATCTCTGTTAGTGACTCTTCCATAATAGTGACTCAAAGCAATGCACATTTTATATCAAACAAGGTAAAAGAAGACAGTTCAGATTCATATTGCAATTAACAGAGAGACTGGATTAAAAATCTGCAAAAGAGATAGACGGTTGTGTACTGCTCAGAGGAGCCCCAGAAATTAACTCGGGGGGAAAAAAATCCCCAAGGTCTAAGGAATTTGATAAAATACAAAATATTACCGTACCTGAATTGAAGAGCCTGGATTCTTAGCAAATTCTAATTTATGCCACTGTAAATCAGAATGAGTCTATGGAGGTCAATGATCACAAGTTACAGTGAAACTCCTGCTGTGCAAAAAGCAGCAGCTCGGGTTATGCATGCCTCGAAAGTGCATTGCAACCAGGTTTCGTCTGGGGCAAAAGTCTCTTGTTATAAAATCATGACGTAGTCCTTCCAATGACAATTTTCAGGTGGCACATCTGGAGCTGCACATACAGTCCTGTGCACGTGCCCACCTGCCAAGGTGCAATACGCAGGGTGAGAGATGTGCTCAGAGGAGACAGATCCTGCTAAGCCTCTCTGCAAGGGCCAGCTACTAAGAGGAACATGAGTTAATGGTGCTAACATGGACATTTAAGCACCAACTCAGATTACACTTCAATGACAAATATGTAATCCATTTGGAAAGTTTGGGTTGGGATTTTTTTTAGATAATTTGAGCAAGAGTAAATAAGATTAGTAGTCAGATTTGGTCATTTCAGTAGTTAAGGTCTTAAATGGCTGATAAAAAATAAAGATAATAACTTGAGGGGCCTTATCATTAATGAACTGACAAATGAACTGCCCTCAGAGCAATGGAGCTTCAACCCTGATCTCTCTGTACTAGGGGGGTTAAACCTAGTGGAATATTATAACATGTGTAACTCACATAGGTAAGTTTTCTGAGACCTCAGTCTAACAGAGGAACTTGGCTTTCAATGCTATTCCCACATAACCCAGGAGCATTCAATAATTACTTCAAAGGGGACACAACGCCAGAAGGAATGTGAATTTACGGTGGGGTATTTTCCTTATTTTCATGCTTTTGGAGCAAACCTAGCGAAATTATTGTTACAGAATATCTGGCTGTTTGAGTTGTCTGTGTTCTTCCAATGCAATTTCCACCTTTTAAACTTCGTGTCACACGTTCCTCTTAGTTCCATTCTTGCGAACACTTCAGCGCTAATACACAAACATCATGAATGACACTCCAGTAAAAATAAGCAAGTGCTTAAGTGCTTTCAAGAATGGAGAACTCGTGAACATCTCATTCAAGGGCAGTCAGAGCTAGACATAAAGGAGCTGATTCCTTTTGAGTATAAGAAATAAGTGTTTTGTATCATGCTAAATTTTAGGTGAATAGGAATTAAATGACAGCAGTACAGTGAGATATGCATTTAGAAAGCTACTGCCAAGGGATAGGAAAATTTTTTCCAGTCTATGTGTTTTGGGACAGGAATCTGCAAGTCACATAAATTAGCATTGTTCCTGAAAAATCAATGGATTTGATTTTTCAGTTTCTGTCACCTAAAACTGTTGTCCCTGCATTGATCATAGAAGCAGACTGGGAAACAAAAATGGATCAGAATGGTGTCTGATTTTTCTTAGAATTAGAGCATAAGAGAAATGACATATTTTTGAGGTGTTTTCCTGCTGTATCAATTGGAGAAGGCTATGAAATAAATTCCCTTAAGAGCAAATGGTCACAACTCCATTGATCTGAACTGCATAGCCCTCAATTTATACCAGAAGAGGCAATACCACAAATTCATGAAGGTGCTTACTGCTTCTTATCTGCACACAGAGCTCATGGGAACAGCAATGAAATCCACAGAAACTTTAGGTACGTAATGCTAAGCGTAATTTAGGCACATAACACTACCATTTTCAAATAGATGATTTCTGACACAGAAAAATGCTCAAGCCTAACCCCAAGGGCAATTTTTAGCAATTATGTTTATAGATGTGTAAAAACTAATAAACTGTCCCAGATCCTGAGGGTGGGTAAAAGTCTGCCCTTGACTGCACATTGTTTCACAGACATTTAAAAGCAAGCAGTGCTTTCACAGTATACAAATCATCTCCTGTTCTCCAGATGAGATCTATGCCTTTTTCTATGCCAGAAAAAGTGTAGATCTCCACATTCATATTTCTTAGTAGAAGGATTGTAAGAAAAGGTCATTCATTCTACACTTTTAAATCAGGATGCTATTCCAAACAGAAGAACTTCAAACTGATGTATCAGATATAGCTGCAATTCTAGGGAGATTAATCTACCTGAATGAAGCAGTCTTAGTATGTAAACAGATGAAAGCCGGTGGACTTTGTAAACACAGTATTTGCATATCTTTACATATAAAGTAGACATCAAAATGGAACTTAGACTTTACAGTAACTTGTGGGAATCACAAAAATGCTATAAATAGCCCTATGAATACAGCCAAGTATCCTTCAGTCCCATTCCCCACGATTCAGACCTGTCTGCATTGCAGAGTCAATGCCATTGAATAATGTCAAATTCTCCTTAAAAAAAAATCAAAATTAAAAAAATCCAAAAAGATAATTGCTAATTTTGCTTAGGATAGGAAAAATTCATAAAGGTACAGAAGTGTGAGTCACTTGTGACAGATAACAATATAGATCACCTTAATTTAATGATCAATAAAACCTCAGCTGAATGCAGAAGGTATTTCTATAGCTCAGAAACGGTGACTCTGTTTTCTTTGTATAAGAGGATTCAGGGAAAGCCTGTGGAAAAAAGCAAACACATCTTACATTTTAAGAAATAATGATCAAATTCAATTCACAACATAATTATGGTGCTTGTTTGTGGGTTGTTTTTGTTTTGGGCACTTTGTGTTTGTTTGAAGTTAAACTATTCAGAAACGAATTTTTAGACATGGTGTTAGAGATGTGGGTTTGGCAGTGTTAGGTTTACATTTGGGCTTGATGATCTTTAGGATCTTTTCCAACCTCGATGATTCTATGAAATATGAGAAAGAAGAATCTAACTGAATATTTTGGCTATCAAAACCTTGCCTAACCTTTGTAGAGCTCTCTGTGATATCAGAGTACACATAAGTTTCCACTATAGAACCGATCAACATCAAAGAACTACAGTTCCTCTCATGGTTCAAATAAATGTACTCAGGCTTACACCTCTGCCTTGAACAGTTGGTGCTGTCCAGGAAATGTTACAGTCAGAAATGCATTGAATCATAGAATCATAGAATGGTTTTGGATGGAAGGGACCTTCAAAGTCACCTAGATCCAACCACCCTGCCACAGGCAGGGACACCTTCTGCTAGACCAGGCTGCTATGAGTTCCATTCCGTCCTGGCCTTGAACACTTTCAGGGATGGGTTATCTATAACTTCTCTGGGAAACTTGTTCCAGAGCCTCACTGCCCTCACAGTAAAGAATTTCTTCCTAATATCTAATTTAAACTTACTGTCCTTCAGTTTGAAGCTATTCCCTCTTGCCCTATCACTACATTTTCTTGTCAAAAGCTCCTCTCCAGTCTCCTTGCAGATGCTCCAGCCTTTTGGTCGCTGTTGTGGAAGTAGCTGCATTTTCCAAGTATATGAGAAATATCTAGAACAGACGTTATAGAGAGGGGGGGGTCTTTGCAGATTGAAGAGAATCAAAAAAATTGAAGTAAACTTTTTTGTTAATTACTGTAAACATTGCCATACTTGGGTAGATTTTTGAGATATTAATAGCAAGAAGTGAGAAAATTACTGAAGATACACATAATTATTAGGCAAAACTTGGATTTCTACAAACTCTAAGAATTCTTGAAATTTTATAGTAAGGATATAGGCCAGCATGAATATATTAAGGCTCCCTGGAATCATGATCGGAAAACCTCATGACTCAGGTGCAGTGTCTTAGAAGAATGTTAGTCCATATCTGAAAAAACCCCATGCCCACTAGGATAGTCCACAGATGACCAGGTTATATGAAAATGTGTCTGCTCCAAAGGTGACCAGATTGTTTGAGAATGGATGGCCCACAGTGTGAGCAAGATGGATCTGAGAAAATGCACATTAAAAAGTAGTCTACTGAACTATGTATTAACAAAATCAAAGAAAACAAATCCATTTTGATCAATTACTTTTGAATAGGGATCAAAATATTACCATAATTTTAAAATACAGGTAATCATCAAAATTGACCGTAAGAGGTGATGCTGCCTCTAAATTGGACACATAGAGCTGAGGCAAACCCCAGTGAGCAGTGCAAGGGGCCACGTCTTTTCAGAATCAGGTGTGCAGAACTGGTACTGTGGTATCCTGCCCAGCATGGCTAATTGCACAAGCATTGCCTTTTCAGTGAGAAAGCAGCTGTACCCTAAAGTCAGATCTCAGGTTTCATCATTGGTGGTTGTTCTAGTTACATGCCCTTGAGGTTTGGTCCGGCTGTGAAATCTGAATGCAACAGTTCACTTAGTTTATCTTTAGTGACAATGCATTCTGCTGTAGCTACTGTTTGGTAAAAGCAGTGGGGAAGTGGAAGCTGCCCTTTCAAGGCTGGGATAGGAGCCCTGTAGCTTTTTTTTTGGTGAAGGATAAGAGAGATCATCAGAGCGAGTGAGCTGTGCGGTGCTGCATGCAGACCTACACTGTCTGAGGAGGCTGGCCTGTGGCACTGAGCCAGGGGGGTTTCAACCTCCCACAAACACCTGTAAGAAAAGGACTACACTTGTAATAAACAGAATTTTCCTTAAAAAGGTGAGTCTTGTGATTAAAGGGGTAACATACGGAAACGCCACCTACAACCTGATTCTCACAGAGACCTATTCCAAGCAACTGCAAGAATATATTATCAACATACCCTTTATTGTCTGAATAATTCTCAACATTAATGCAGGCTCTGTGAGTGCTTTAAGGCATGAATAGAGCCCACAGTGAGCAGAGGTCCACTGATATTTCTTTCTCTGCTTTACAAACTTTATTCTTCAAAGGAGTATCTTTTTAATAGTCAGAAAAAGACAGATTGTTGTAGTTTTTTTGTTGGTTTATCCATTACAATTCAACCACTTACTGCAATTCAGAGAAGATTTCAAAAGCAGAAATAGGCGGCTAGATGCTGAACATGCACTGAACACCAAAGGAAGTTTGGCTCCTAACTCCCTTGTGCCTTTGAAAATCTGCCCCAGAAGCTTTAAGTATAACAAATCAATTCAGTGCTGACTCTGTATTACGTGCGCTTGTTTTCACTGCAAACCTTAAGCAAATCACCTATTTCACAAAAGAACACAACATTTTCTTATTTTGCAGTAGACTGCATTTTAAAGCCAATGGAATAAAAGACAATGACTGACAGACTCTTTGGTGTACATGCAAAATAAAAAAGATAGCAGGAATTGCTCTCCTCCCGTGCTAGGGATCATACCTCACCCCCCAACTCCCAAGGTCTTTTTTCTGCTGTAGAAAGCACAGCAGTCCCGCTGAGATGACAAAGTACACGCTATCACTTTGGATGGATGACTAGGGATAGTCACTCATTCCCTTAACAAGAGGAACAAGGCCATCCACCTAATGTTAGCACATAATTCCTGCAAGCTACCTATACAGCAAACACAGAACACGCTCACAGATCATGATCAGACACTACCTGAATTCTTGCTGTCTCTCAGCTAGGGGCCTAAAATTGGGCAAAATGGGTCTTAATTGCCACATGTCTTCATTGATATACAGGCAGCAAAACCTCTGAATGTTGGGACATGGAACGACGTGAGTGCCTCCTGCACATACTATGAACTAGGAATACACTAACACCTTTATCACCCACTTCTGAATATTCTAAATGAAAATAAAGTAGTAATACATGACTGAGAACCAAAGTCCTGTGGGAAAAAAATTATCACACCACATCAATTCAATGAGGTCTTTCGAAACTGACACACCTATTTCCAACAAACTCTAAATTGGCAATATTCCATTAAGTTTTCAATGACTTTTTTTAATAACGGCCTGTAATGAAGTGATCCAGTTCAATCTCATGGAATTAAGGATCTCTATGATACAGCAGGTTCCTCCCAGACACTAACGTGTTTCACACTGATTTTAGGACACTGCCATGAGAATGTGGGGGTTTTTTTTGATCAAATCAATTTTGATCTACTTCCCAAAATCTTCGAAGAACTCTTATGCTTCCTATTTCAGAAGACTCATGTTCCCACGAGGAAGGACCACAGATAACCACACTCAGAATTTCTAGTTCTTGATTTTTTTCTAGCAATAATCACCACAAATATTAACAAAATTCTAAATTGATCAATGACTTAGTCATTTCCTTAAAAAATATTTGAAGACATGAAATTATTGCATGCTTAAAATAGATGCTGGTGAAAATCCTTGTTCTGATCTCCTTTCACTCCATTTTACTACCATATTATGGAGGGCTGAAAATACAAAGATTTAAGGCAATGCCAGGTAAATGTGACTTGTGTGTGCTACAAAGAACTGATGATAACTAATTTAATCAGAAATCTGTCCATGTGAAAAATGACAAGGATGTTATCTTGAATTCAATCAGAACTCATCTGGCTTTTTTTCAGATCTGCAGTCTGGGAGTTAAGCTCCCTAGAAACACAGACACAGAGACTTTATGCAGGGAAGGTGAATCTGACAAGCAGGTTATTTCTGTGGTGAGTTCTAATCTCAGTGTGTAGAAGTCCCGCAGACAGACTAGGTTACTGATGTTCTCAAGAGGAAGAGCCCCTCTTGCGCATCTTTTTTAGACAGAGAGGAACTCTAATTTAGAAGTTGGGAGAGGAAAGGCAATGGCAACTTAGAAGGTAGATGAACCGTAAAGGACTAACTAGGGAGGATAGATCATCGCTGCTTGGAACTCGCTGTTTTAGAACAGCTGGCTAAAATGCTGTTCAAGAAGGGAATGAGATGACAAAGAACAAAAAATTAATTCAGTAAAAAAGGCTAGACCTCTCTTAGTTTCATGCATGAAGGGTAGAACATGGTTCTGCCTTCTTTCCAAAAAAAAATCATGACTGGTTAAAGCAAGCAGGAAGATACTTAATTTCATTATTTATGAATATCATTACGCCTCTCTTCAGAAGGGCATTTTGCCAGCTTCGCTTAAGCAGCAGTTAGGCTCTTTCTCAAAACTCCATCTTTGGACGGTATTAGCAAAGCCAATCACTGTTCAGTGTCAGGCCATCCAATGGGAAGATAATTGAGGTTATGCTGATGGGTCAATGCTAGCAATGTTTGCATTTCAAAGATTTAGATGGTCCCTATCTAGCTAGGTCAATATGTGAGTAGAGAAATGAGAGTACATGATCATTTCCTAATGACTCTATTCTGTTGATGGGCCTCAGATTTTTCCTGTGAAGGGAGATATTATTGATAATGGGCTACTGCAGGAAGAGCACATCAAATTCTTCCTTTACAGGTGCAAAATTCCACCAGCAGGTTATTCTTGTCCCATACTTACACACAGCTGCTGGAGTAATGCTGCATTGCAACCGAAACTTCAGTGCAACCAATACTTTGGTTTTATAACTCCTTCCCGCTCAGCCAAAATCCTAGATTTATTACTCCTATAGGACACGATCCTGTCATCGCTGAAGTCACTGGAAAGGCTGTCATTTAGCTCAGGTTAGCAAGGCTTTGATGGATAATTGCAGTAGGCATTCATGTGTACTCTGTTACTTTGCAGTAACAGCGAGGCTGTTTGCATTAGAAACAAAGGGTAATAAACCTCTTTCTTTTTCCCCTCTACTGAAAGGTTAGAATACATAAATGGGGAAGAAATCATTTCAGTGTATCTGCATATGCACACCCCAGATGCAGCCACATCATAAGATTGAAGTAGGACTTAGAAGCAGATTAACATCTAGAAGAAAAAACACTTAAGGAAACAGTTTAGAGACATTTAAGTCATTTTTAACCTGACATTGTCACACAGCTTGCTTAAACCAGACTATCAAATTCTTTTTCAGTTAATACAGGGAGATAACTAGCTGTGAAATCTGGCAAGCACCTGAACAGACTGTCTCCCTCTGCAGGCCTGTACAGACCACTCACTGCAAGAAACTCCTGAGCCAGAAGATCCCTGAAGTGTGGATAGGTACAAATTCAGTGACTGAGGTACATAGGTGAAATTCCTCTACTCTGAAGAAAGATTTTGAGGTGTGGCAGAAGCTGTTTCTGCAACATCTGTTGGGAAAATAAATATAATGTGGACTTCACAAGATTATTTGTATCCCAGATGTTCTGCTGGGACTGTCACAGTTACTACTTTCCAGCTTAGCACATCCAGTGAGCCCAACATCAGAACTCAGGAAACTGCAGCAACATCTTCCCGATAAAAAAGTCACAGAAATCCTCTCTGTCTTTATGGCAGGACCCTTTCCATAGGAGCGGGTGAAGCGTACCAAAAGTTCAGTTAGCGTAAGCCAGACAAGCGCATTTCTTGGAACACCTGCCAAAGTGGATATATCTCTGGAGATTAAGTCACTTCAGTCAAGGACTCTTTGAGTCTAAGTGTAATTTGTTGATAGTGATTATTTTTAAAGCACTGATGATTGCGCACCTGGTTATCTGTGCATTCTCCCCACTTTCCTCTCATGCCTGTTAACACTTCTTGTGAAGACCCTGCTATTAAAACGTAAGCCAAACATTCAATGTCATGATAGAAGGACCGATTCTATCTTTGAAATCTCTTTCATCTGGCAACCTGGCAGAATTTAAGTCCAACCAAGTAGTCTCAAGGCAGGATGAAAAAAAGGGATGCAAGACACTTGACTAACTGCTGTTGCTGACATGTTTGATTTTTTATTCCAATATTTTGTTCTCTATTTATGAAGTTTCCACTACCACAAGAGTGGTCTAAACCTCAATTAGGAGCATAAGGAATAATAACCTAATAAGGAATAAAAACTTAAAATACCCTAGCCAGAAGAGGTGTTTATGACAATTTTGAAAGACCTACTTAAGATTACCCTTGCTTTAGCTTTACTCCTCTTTATTTCCTCCTTTAACCATTAACGCTTTACCTTTTTTCTTCTGACCATGGATTCAAAAGTTTCTTCTGTGTTTGCCTCGTTTTACTCCTCTAGCTGCTTCAATGCCTCCATTCCACCCAGCCATCTAATTTCTTTCATGATCAGTATCATAATTTCTCACCATTTTTCTCATGACGTGTGCTCTTGTCCTGTTTTCTCTCTTCCGACAATTTACCGCTCTATTTATGGATTAGTCTTTGCCATGTTAGAAATTGTATGATTTTACCTACATTTCCCTCTGTTTCACTTGCAGCTCAGCTATCAGCTCATTCTTTATGAAAGGAGAATGAGAACATGAGAAGAGTATTAGAGTTACAGTAACACTCTCAGAAATCCCTTTGAAACAACTTGTTTTCTCTGACTTAATCCTGCGCTTCTTCAGGACCATATGAAATTATTAATTCCTCAATCTCCCAAAACCAAAGTTTAGGAAGACACCATTTTCATCCACGTGGACCTAACTTAGAGCTCTTCTTAGAATACTGTATGTCCATATCTTCATCAATTCCCTCTTCACCTGATTACTAAGGTAGTATATTTGAGAACATACTTCTCATCCACTCTTCAAACTACTGTGTGGGTTTTCTGTCCTTGTTTTCCTTCTCTCTTCTCTCTACACCTTGTTTCTGTGTGATCTCATCAGCAAATACAAATTCAACTACCATCTGTTTGCTAATGACTCAGAGATATACTAGTCTACTCCAGACTAATCTCCTTATGTCCAAACTGAAATCTCAGCCTGCCTCTCTGACATATCCTCATGTATATGTAGCCATCATCTCCAATGCACCATGAATCAAACAGACAGCCTATCCTTTCCTATACACTAAATCTTTCTCTCTCAGCCAGTTAGCTCAAAATACGAGTCGAGGATATAACTTAAGTCTTTTTCCTGACACACGAGAAGATCTTTAGTTTCTATCAACTGGGTTGCGAGACGAAATGAGATGTAAGACTTAGCTCTCTTGGTGTGGTTTCCTCATGCTAAGTTGAAGCATGACTCTTCCAAATGCTTAAACAAATAGTACAGAAGAGTCATGGTAGCTCAAGTTAACAGCAGTTCACTAGATGCTAAACAAAGCACTTTCTTAATAAGTCAGTGTGTGCTCTTCATTAAGATGCTGCATAGCTGTGCATCATTCAGCACCGTGGTCACTCTTAGGTAAGACAGCTCGAGGGAAGTAACGAGACTCTCAGTACACTTGAGTATGGAGCCCTCCTGACAGGTATGACCAAAGTCTCCTCGCAACCAAACATCTATCCTGTCTCAATGAAAGCAGGATCTTTCCAGCTCTGACAAATGTAGTGTTGCCCTTCCCATATCCAATGAGATTTCTGCCAAGAAAAGATTGTTTTCTGAGCTATTTTTGGCCTCTCTTCTCTGCTTCTTCCATATCTCTCCCATCTGATAGGAGTTACTACTTTTTATTCTCAAAGCCTGCTGACACTGTCACATTTTACTCGCTGTCAAGATACTGACTTACTTGTCTGTTTAGACCATTATCCTAGCTACTGTTCTACACGTTATTAGCCTTGCATCGTCATACCTCATGCTTTGCAGGATCTTCTTATGTTTAACTAGAAAACAAATAATCTTTTTTCCTTGAACTACTTCAACAAAGTTCCCTTTTCCTCTGTTAACCCTCCAAAGCTAAAATGTTTAAACCTCTGAGAAACAGTTCCTAAGTGGAATAATGATCTTGATGTTGTCTCCTACGGGCACCCCGAAGGCTACTTACCTACAAATTCCACCTTTCCTCAAAGGCAGAAATGTCTTTCAGAAGTCTCATCTTTCTAACATCAATTATTAATGTCACCTTAAGGACAGATGGGATCAGTGTAGGTGCTCTGAAAAGAAAGTGTGCTAGAGCCTGCCCCTGAAGAGCTAAGTAACGCTTGAGAGTACTTTAAAACACGCAACTTACATTTTCCCCAACACTTTTGCCAACTGTTCCCCCTGAACTAAGCATTCCAGAGGGGAATACAATATAGCCGAGCAGGAGCAGGCCCCCCAGGGGGCCTCTTGAACAACACTATCATGATATCCTCTTTGCTGACCAATACTCCCTTGAGGTGTCCTACCTGACAGCCTGTAACCACCTTTTCCCTGTTCTCTCCTTCTTTCTCCAGCTTAGAAGACTACTGATACTCACATTTATTGGCCTGTGCCGGTAGTATATAAAACAATAATGTGGTTGTAGCTGATATTGCAGATGTCATCGTTATTGTAAGCCTTACAAGAGATTCTAGTTTGGACACAACATTACCACAAAAAGAAAGCGGAGTCCAATCTAAGCCCAAGCAACAAAATTTTTAACTGTAGACAGACTGCGGGTGGCATGGCCTCCTTTTTATTCTTTATGGTATAACAAATTTGGATTAGGAACATATGTACATATAAATATTTTTTCATTGTTCCAGCCTGGAAGACTGGACTTTAGTTATGACTAAAGAAATCATTAAATGCTTCAAGTCTGAAAACAGAGTTCTTGAAAAGAGAATGTGCTAAGTGAGAGTATTTGGAACTCTGGTCTCTGTTTTTGCTCACAACTAAAGAGCTTATGTGACAAAAAACCATGTGGATGAAGTTGCTCATGGAGAACACTGCTCTACTTTCTTACTTCCTCACACTAAATCTCTGTTCTGCTGAAGATTTATCTTCTTATAGACTTTCTTCCCCAACATAATATTTTGAATTTTTAAGCTTTCACATTTTGAACTTCACAATAACCTTCTGGCAGAAAGCTACAGACTTCTGTGTCCAGTGACAAGTACAGATTGTGGTTATGGGTTCCCACAAACATCCCTTTTTAATAAGTATATAGTACATTTTCAGATATGTTCTGAATCAGTAGTTTTGCTTAGATGGGCGCAAATATTCTTGTGCCTCACAGAAAGATGCTTCTTCCTCCCAGAAAATGACAACACGGAAATGTGGATTCAATATTATTAACATAACAAGCTGAAAAAATAAAAAGAAAAGAGAAAATCTAACCTTTCAGACCTTTGTTTTATATGGCATAGAGGAGCAAAAAGACAAGCTCTCAATTGAAAATAAATCCCTGTCAAGCTACCTTTAAATCACCCTGATTAGTACAAATAGTCTTGACATATACACTCCCCACACCGTCTATAGGGAATAGAGAGAAATATTGCCTCTGTTCAAACTCATAAATTCGTGGATTTTATGGTCGTACATTAGGCACTTAATATACAACAGAGAGATTACAGTCATTAGGTTAGATCATATTCTGTAATTACCATGTTTAGGTACTGCAGTTCCACACTGAGCTGAAGCCAGGTTGGTGGAGATTCCTCCTGGTATGCCATGCTTCAGTTCCACAGCCATCTTCTGGCTTTTTTGGTTTGGGGAAAAACATTATGTCACACAAGGCTTGTAAAAGTCACTGTGACAGCTACCCGAGTGTGTTGAGAGGCTGAAATCTTCTCGGGGGGTCTGTGCTGTCTTGTTTATCTCCGAAAGGCACTAACTCAGGTGACAAATGGTAACGTGCTAAAGGCCGACAATGTTTATGCATTATGGTTTGCTGTCATGGGATGGAAGAAGGGAGAGAAGGCATCTTTTGCAGTCATAGCCACTGTGGTGCTTAGTTATTTTACCTTATCCAGGTGCTATGAGGGGAAGAAATTAACACTTGAATAGCTCAAAAGAGAAGGAATTGGATCCCAAAAGCTCAGTGAAGCCCATAAAATCCTCAGAAGAACAGAAGGCCTCAGATACAGTACATCTACACTGTGTCAGTCAAGACCAAGAAGGCACATATCATATCATACTGGAGCTTTGGCAGAATCTGCCACGAATAGGATTAAGCAGCAGCTTCTCAAGAGTGCTTACTGAAACAGCCCAGCAAGAAACGATACCATCATTACTGCTTTCAACTAGACACAGGCAGCTATAAATGGTGTTTATTTATGACTTTTCAACTGTCCCAATCAACAGACAATACAACAAAACAAAACAAAAAATTATTGGGCCAGATGCAGTGCAAACAATTGCTCAATTCAAAAACCCGAGCCTCAGACTACTGGATGCCAGAAAGCAAGAGTCTCGGCTTAAGCTTAGTGCCCGTTTCCATCTTTCTCACAGTCTTTAGTGAATTCCCCCCAGTCCTCTGACAAGGATAAGTGGAGGAGCCTGAGCAGCTCTGACTGGGGAATTCTGCACAGCAGCTTGGCTACATGATGTCTGGTACTAACAAGTATTAGCATCATTTTACTTTCACGAATGGAAAAAAATGAGTCCCCGAGGTGTTCTTAAAATATGGATGAATGCTAACTGAGGCCAGATCCCTTCTGTGGAAGTGTTCGGAGGGCAGTGGGTTTGGGAGCTGTGGGGAAAGGCAGCGCAGGGGCTGCAGCCCGGGCCCGGCAGGGAGGGAGCGCTTGCCACGAGATGGCAGCAATGTCACGTCTGGCTCGGCAGCCTGCCTGGCTCTGCTTTTTGAATTTTTTTTTTTCCCGAGTGAGAACCACAACGTTTTTACATAAATACAAGCTTATTACAAAGTCAGCCTACCTCGTTCAGTGCCCATTCACCACCTTCATGCAACTTACAATGAGAAAACAACTTTGCATATTTCCCCACGAAAGAAAACTCATCATAAGTGAATAATTACAACCTTGAAACTACCTTTCCAAAAGGGCTTGTGTTTCTGTCTTTCTTTCCTATGAGCCTTTATGTTTTAATTACGGATATAGGTAAGCATGGACTCGGGCCCAGGGTGCAGTGGTGGTGACAATTCATAATGGATTTAAAGTCAGGGTTGGGCACTTTTTTGCCACCCGTTTGAAGGTAGGCCTGGCACAGAAACCCTTGTTAGAACCATGGAGCATAGGAACCTGTGACAGGCCAACCTTGGGTCACCATTTCCTTTCCCTCGAGCTCAAGGAACCAACCCTGCCTGCTCCAGGCTGGTGGTGGGGAAGCCTCTGTGTGCATACTGACGTCATATTTTGATTGGTTTTTCTTTAGTTTTGGAAAGGATTGTTAATGGCAAAAAATTCTCTTGGCAACAGGAGCTCTCGAGAATGGCAACATAAAGACAAAGCAGTGTTCCGCAAGGAGATACTGGCTCGTCTCCTTCCTCTCAGGAACGACAGCCTGTTCGGATGAACAACTTAGAAGCAACGAGCAGGGCACATTTTGGACCTGAAAGCCTTCCTCTCTCACGAGCGGGGACGAGAACAGAGAGGAATTTCGCCTAGGACAAGGGACCCCAGCACCCGCACCACTCGCACTCCGCATGTGGCTGGGGGAGGCGAACTGCGAGCAGAGCCGGGGGACAGGGCACCGGGGAATCACAGCAAGAGCCTCCCGGGCAGGTGTAGCCCTACAGCCACTACCCTTCTCCGCGCCGGGGGACACCGGGCCCGCGGAAAGCCATCTGTCCCCTGGGGCCTTTCGGTGGCCGGCAGCAGCCGCCCGGGGCCGCG
>VZTA01000054.1:18660-93800 GCA_013398855.1 Mohoua ochrocephala | reverse complement strand
CTGCCGCGGCCACGCCGCTCCCGGGGCGGGCCGACACCCGCGACTCATTTGTTAAATACACTGTAGCCGGTTATGTCGTTTGACATTTAAGTGTTTTCTTTTCATGGCTGACAGCACATACGAAAAGCTGGAGGCTGGATCATGGTTATTCAGCGACGATCCGACGTGTTTTGCTTACATACAAAGGCTTTGCCAGGAACGCTTGGGCACTGCCTCTGATGCTGCTCTGCAGAATGTAATTACACCTGCTTAATGTGAAGCAGCAACACATCTACTTAAAGGCTAAAGACTGACTTAATATTGAAGTCAAACAACAGGTTGAAGGGGAACCATCGGGGACAGTTGACATAATTCCTTCCCGTTTACCTTCCCAGGCAATTGAGCACAAGTATCTATATTTAGTCAAATGTAATCCTGAGGCTGAAATTACGCTTATACTTCAGAGAGTGAAAAAACTCCTTCCTTAGTAACATAAAGACCCAGGGTTTCAGGAGCACATAAAATAATTTTAATCATTAGATTCTCAGAACTGTGTTTTACCAGCCCCTTGCCATCAAATCATTTGGTCACGGTAAAAGGAATTCACCCGGGTTTTGCTTGGTTTGGGGGTTTTATGAGTGAAAAAAGAAACAAGTGCTGAATTTCTGGAGGTGTTGCCACAGGCGTTCCCATATCTTTCAGTAAAATGACAGGTGGGCTGCTTTCCACGCTGTTCCTCGTTATGAAATGAAATGGAAACCCTTTGTTGCTGTGCAATTTTCTGTAACTTTTTTAAGGAACAAGGAAGGATGAAAATGAACATTCATCATCGTTCACTGTGGTAGACTTGAGGTGCAGTTCTATACATTTCCTTGGACTCATTTCGTCTGATTGATGGACCTGAGTGTTTTGGAAAACATTTGGGGAATTCTTCCCTGTTCATTGTGCTTTAAACGTCAAGGGAAATTAGTATGGAGTCATTTAAAGGAACCGCTTTCCCAGAAGCTACCCTATCATAGCAATTATGCTTCAACAAGACAGACAGCATGGTGTTCGGCTAGGCATGTTAAGATGGGCTTGTTTATAGAGCCATTTGCTAATTCTGATATGTTATATTGTAACAAAAGCAAACTTTAAAAACCCTATTGATTTGCTTGAAAGACAAAACACATCAATATAATTTCTGTAAAAATTCATACTGGTATAGAACAAATGGTAGATTTAGACTGAATTCAGACTAAAATTCAAGAAAAAAGTGAGTGAAATACGTTTCTGCTGTGACCTAAGGTCTGTGGACAACCTATATTCAGTAGAACCTATATTCGGTAGAAATACACACTGCTTAATACTTACAATTGTTCCAGTACACGTTTTCAAGGTAATTTCCTGGGTGTGTTTAGAAAACCAAATACAGCACCTTCATTGCCACCTAAGTGCCTCAAACAAAATGTACATAAGCAGGCTTATGCACAGAGGTATCATTCAGATTAATGGAAATAGCAGAGGGAAAACACTTCTGTTCTTAAATTAGATACAGACAGTGAAAGGACTCTCACATCTACAGCTCAAGATTTTGTTTTAAAAAATAAATAAATAAACCCCAAAACATTTTATGTACCTTCTGTTTTCTGCTATCACTTTGTCAAAATAATTGCTATAACTACATCACACAAAGTTACCACTCTGTTTAAGGCCTACTCCTGTTGGGCTGAGAGTGTTTGTCTNCAGCCGTGATCTGCAGGGAGAGGCGGTAGAAGGCCAGCCCGGGCTGCCGGGAGCCGGGCAGGAGCTTTGCCCGGTCCGGAGGAGCGGCTGCGGCTCCGCGCCAGCCCGATGGCATCCCTCCTCTGCCCGGATCCTGCCGCTGCCGCGGTCCATCGGGCAACGCCACCCGGCTGCCTCCGTGGAAAAGGAGCGGGGAAAGGCGCACGGCTTTCCTGGGCTGTGAATCCTCGGCTTCTGGAGATGGGGCTGTGCCCGGCTGCACACGCAGCCCGGGGCGGGCGGGGGCTTCTCGGCGTGGCCGCCCTACCCAAACTTCCATTTTTTTTTTTCTCCAAAGCAGTGCTTTTCAAACTGTAAGGCTGGTCTCTCCAGAGAGGCTCCATTCCCTTTCGGAGAAGACTAAAGCAGTTATGGGGAAAATGAACTGAAAACCAGGAATTTTTAAGAGAACATCAGAGCAAGGTATTGAATACCCAGCTGCAAAACCCAAGTATTTGATGGATGCATTCTCCATCCCCCAGCCCAATGAGAAATTTGCCATAGAAAGGCATAGCAGAGAATATCCAGCTCTGACCATGTAATATTTTAAAGGAAAAATGCATTTACTTTTTGTTAAGATCTGTATCTGCCCCATTTTATTGCATCACGATATGTATAGTCCTTAACTATGTATAGGAGTAGGAAAATTGGTCAGCTTGAATATAATGTAGTGGAGAGGATATCAATTCAACAAAGATTCCCCAAACACTCATTTTAGACTCTTGAACCCATAGCTGAGGTTTGAATTCCCACTGTCAGCCAGTAAAGATTTATCGGTTTCTTCGGGGTGTGTGTGTGTGGAACAGGATACTTGGTGTGAGGAGCTGGAGATGGTTTACAGGCACATGGAGACATGAGCACACATGGAACTTCAGGATGTGTTGAAATCTTTGAGGGCACTTCAGCACCATCTCGGATTTGTATAGATAAGAACCATTCTGCAAATTGTCTATACTGCAAATCTGTCTATTTTACTGACTCTCACTCTCACGTCCCTTTTTACAGGCATGTATGATTTTGATCAGACAATGGGATTTTTGTTTGGGAGGGGCAGTTGTCATTTTTCCCCTCGCAGACTGCTTTGTCTGTACAAGCACTTCCTCTTATTTTTGCTCACGGTGTGGTATTAGCATTACATATGCGTTGATATACACAAGTTTTGAAAAAGACATCTATGGCACTTGCGCCTCCATTGCATTTACACTCATAAAAATTCTTGTCCAAACAAATTAAGAACAATCTGAAACTGTAAATATTTTGAGCTATGCATTCAAGATTTACCATGCTCTCTAGAAAGGCTGAAAAGCCTCAGGGACCACTGTTTTCAACTTTTTCAAGATGTAATCCGTACACCATCACATTAAACTCCCTCTTATAACCTTTCCTCGGAGAAGTAACTGCTTGATAGTGTGACTGTATAAAACCTCCAGTGGATTTAAAGATAAGATGTAATTTCATCTTGCTCAAATCTGTATTGAACCATCGTGTTTCTCTTTGGCCATGATGACATTATTCTGCTGGCAAGCAGCTTTCCGTGTGAGCACAGACACTGCGAGGTGGTGCCGGGCTGCCTGTAGCCAGCAGGGGATGCAGTGTGGAAAGGGGAGTTGCTGGTTTAACTGTACAGTCCATCGAAGCAGTGGCATAAGTGTGAGATGTGATCTGTGACAAAACTCACGTGTACAATTGGATTCAAGTCAGGGTCACAGAATAAGAATCTGGCCTCTAGTTCTCCATATGGCTGCAAAATTAGCCATATTAGACTGAGATAAATTGGATGTTCTTCCAATTTTTGCAGTGAGCAAAGAATAGGAATCATATGGAAATTCTCCTAAAGTGTATGAATCACTTTCTTTTACTTAGAAGTTTTACTTTTCTACGTCAGCTGTAATTTCCCTTAAACCATTTTTATCAACCACTAACTTTTAAAATAGGGAAAAAATGGCATTAATGCCTGAGGAAAGCTGTGAGATCTTTCTTTGTCCTGACACATCTTTGTTCTGGCTGGATGAAAGACTTCACTCCACTATATGACATTTCTATTGCATTTAGGAAAATCTACACTGTATTTTTTATAAGCATTTCTCAGCGGAATAACTCCTTATACAAATTACTTGGATTATTGTTAGTGTTATATTGACATCCAAAGGCAACATATATCAGTTGTCTTCATTTAGTAATTGAATGGTAAATGAAGGCATGCATGCCCTGGAAACTCTTTCAAGAGTAATAATGCATCTTATTTCTAATAAAAAGTCTTCCTTTCTCAGAGACAATAATTTTTTCTGCATTTATTTCTCATATAAAAAAAAAAAAAAAGAAGAGAAAGTGATGGTAGTTTCTTGCCATTTTTACCTGGAGGGCACATTCAGTTAAAGGACAAAGCAAGATTTAATCACTCTTACATTGCTGATGATTAACCAGAACTCTTGATTAATCAAAATATCATCAATGATCTTCTTTTAGCAAAAAATAAGAAAAAAAAGTCACAATTTCTAGCAATTATATTAATACTTTAATTTCCATCACAAAAATTAATCACAGTTTCTTACAGCTTTTTAATTATTTCATTATGCATTTTAATGATACATTCATGCATATTCTGAGACAGTGATTTGACTTTATTCAAGTAAATTTCTTGTCTTGTCCCTGTCAAGTAAAAGGTAACTTCAGGCAGTTGTGAGAGCCCAATTCTGCTGCATTGGAAACTGAAATTTGTACTGATTTCAGAAATAGCTGAATTGGCTACTTTTGAACAGAATGCTACTCCAAATAATTCAGGCGAAGTAGATATTGCAGCTGAATAATGGAATCAGACCCTGTTTAATTTGAGCTCTTGTGGATGAGAACTTCTGACAATGCTTGCATCCATGAATGACTTTAAAAAAGGAAAACTAGGTGAATCACAGTAACCAACCTTGATAATATTAATGTATTTATGTATGTGTGGAAGCAATTTGTTTCTAAACAGTATCTTTGGTATCTCTGAGCATCTGACCTCTACCTTACTTCATTTTTCTTCCTCTGCTTTTTCCTTTAAAGACGTTATGAAGAACAATACACAGAGAAACTTAGTATCATTTTAATCTCTGCATGGTTTATGTCTGTCTTACAGTATCCTATGGACACTGAAGTACAGAATCATGTTCTGTATTCATGTCTTTGTTGTACAGTGGCTTTCCAATAGAAACATTTGCAGCACTGCAGCTGACACAGACATGGATAAGTAATAATGAATAAAACTTTTTATGCAGTGTTTGTTTTGCAAATTTGCGTGAAATATGGTCAGAATTTTAAAATTACATTTTGCAGTATTTGCAATTTTTTTTTTCATGCAATTTTGCCAAACATTAAATTTTTCTTTTTTTTTTTTATTTCTTCTTTCTTGTCTGATAAATTTTCTTGGGATTTTTTTTTTTCTTGAGAATCACTTCTAAACCTGTGTTTGAGGGTTTTTATTGAAATTTTCTTATAATTCTGATGTTTGCAGCAAACCTTTGACATTAGTCACAGAGTAAATCGGGGTCTAGGGATATATCTTTCCCTCACCCATCTTATGATTTGCAGATCAAATATAGCCATGATACAATATTGCATAAATCATTGTTTACTTCCTTTGACCTTTATTACTTGCCGTATTTTGTTCGCATATAAACTCCAAAGGAACACAAATATTCAAACTTTTATTTTGCTTACACTGGTGCTGAAGCACAAGCAATTTACAGTGCACTGGACCAAAAGTGCAGCCAGCCTTACTCTGTACTTGAAAGTTTGGTTCAAGGGTGGGCCTAAACACATTGGCGACTACAACCAGGTAATTTTCGTTTTTAAATCCTGGTCCAGCTGTAGCTTGGATTTTAAAGCATCCTCACTGTGCTTGCAATGCCTGCTGCTAAAATGGATGGCTTGGCTTGGCTGGCTTTGCAGAATTATCCAGAACACACGGCTGAGATCTTAGGCTTGGCTTTGGGCATTGTGCTTGAGCTTGCCTTGTATGAGCGCCTCGGGGTTCGGCTTGAGGTCATGGTGCATATAACACACACCGTGTAACTTGGGACCCACATCGCACTGCTGCTGCACAGCACAAATGGAGCTGCAAGGAACAGGGAGGTCACTTTGTCAAGAAACAGCTGATACTGGGAAGCCAGTGGCTAGATATTGCAGGAATATACATGAGCTTACAGAGCCTGCCTTGCCCTGAACCTAGCGAACAAATGCAGGTGACTGTGAGGGCAAGAAAAAAAGGAAAGAAAGAATGATGTTTACACAACAGTGAAATTTTTGAAAAAGCCACTTTGATAAAATAAAAATAAGCAAAATTTAACTTATTTTTAGACTGATTTTGCATGCTTCTGGCTGTGAAACAAATGGTCATGACAAATCACACTGTTCTCACTAATGTTTGTGGGATATCAATGCAGAAGCTGACTGCATTCAAGTGACTAAGTACACTATTTTAGCTTTGCCCCAGCAGCCAGATTCTCTATTGGTATCCTGCTGATGTTTCTTATAATACATAGATTGAGTCATACCAAGAATTTTTTTGAGGGGGAGGGGGAAACATTTTATAATTCACTTTCAGAACCTCAGTTCAATCAAAGAACTGCTAATATCACAATCAGTGACCCCCTGCATTTGTAGATAACTCTCTTGAGAAATGAAATTGATTTTCTTTATCTTAGCACGTAAATATCCTCAGCACACATTTTGACCCATTGTTTGCAGTGGCTCTAACACCGAAGAATGTAGTGTTAATAGATTTTACGAAGTCAACAGTGGCAGCAGGAATAGCATTTTGATCATTAGCTATACTCAAATATTTCTGTCTAGCTTTCCTGTGAAACCTGTATAGGGGAGGCTTTATTGTGAAATTTAGTTAACATAAATGAAAATACAGAAATTTTCCATTCTTTTTTCCTGGTACATAATGTAGTTAACTTGAAAAATCTGCTAGTTGTAGGGGAAAAAAGCATTCTGCCATGCAGAACGTGCGTCTAAGTGTGTTGGACATAGACTCTAGTCATCGGTGAAGTAGTTTCGGTTGCTTTATATCAGATTTTGACCAGTTAGGACCTGATCCAAAGGTTGGGGAACTCACAGAATTTAAAAAGTCTCATTAACCTTAAAAGACTTTGTATCTCACCTTTCTTATAGCCACATATCACACAGAGGACTTGCATAGAAATGAAGATGCTCGAATAAATCTGATACCATTTAAAAAAATTCAAACTCTTAGTTTGTTATGAAATTGACCACAGAAATGCTGTTTAGAATCATAGAATGGTTTGGGTTGGGAAGGACCTTGAAGATCACCTTGTTCTAATCCCCCTGCTGTGGGCAGGGACACCTTCCACTAGATCACGTTGCTAAAAATCCCAACCAATCTCACCTTGAACAGTTTCAGGGATGGAACATCCACAGCTTCTCTGGGCAACCTCTTCCAGTACCTCACCATCTCACTGTCGAGAATTTTGTCTTAATGTCTAAGCTAAACCTACTGTTGTTCAGTTCAGAGCTCTTCCCCCTCGTCTTATCACTACATGCTCTTGTGAAAAGTCCCTCGCTGTCTTGCTTGTGGGCCCTCTTTAGGTACTGGAAGGTGCTCTAAGGTCTCCTGGAGAGTTTTCCTTTTCACACAGAACAGCCCCAACTCTCTCAGCCTGTCTCCATGGGAGAGGTGCTGCGGCCCTCTGATCGTCTTCATGGCCTCCTCTGGACTTGCTCCGACAGGTCCATGTTCTTACTATGTCAGGGGCCCAGAGGTGGACACAGTGCTCCAGGTGGGGTCTCATGAGAGGGAGTAGAGGGGCAGAACCACCTCCCTCAGCCTGCTGGTCCCATGTCTTTCAGTGCAGCTCGGGATATGTTTGGCTTTCTGGGCTGCAAGCGCACGTTGCTGCATCACATTGAACTTCCCATCCGCCAACACCCCCATGTCCTTCTCCTCGGGGCTGCTCTCAATCCATTCTCTTTACAGCCTGTGGTTGTGCTTGGGATTGCCCCAACTCCTGCGCAGGACCTTACAATTGGTCTTGTCAAATTTCCTGAGGTTTGCACAGGCCCACCTCTGAAGCCTGTCCCGGCTGGATGTTGTTGCTTCCCTCCTGCGTGTAGACTGCACTGCGACTCGGCGTCATTTGCTTGAAGATAAATGATGCCTCAAATTTTTCTGACCTATCTGAAATGTATCTCACTCCACTGGATTTCACCGGTTATATAATTTATTTGGTTCTGAGGAAAGACTAACCTTTAATTGCTTTCTTTAGCAACATTTAGTAAACAGGCTGATAGCATGGAGATGATCTATGCAAACAGCAAAGAAGGATTTCTTCAACCCATGTTGCCATGACAATTTAGATTTTTCTTGTCAACTCCTGAGAAGCTTCGAAGTAATTTCTTTAAAGCAATGAATCAGGGGATATTTTGGAAATTGAAGTTGCTCTCTTTTTTCAATTTAGTATCATTTAACACAGTAGGGGCCTGACCCAAAAGATTGTAAGATCTACAAACAAGAACTATTGCAAAAAATGCAACATTGTGTAACATTCTTTGTGGATCTCTGATGATTTACATCAGCAGTGAACTGACTTCAGATGGATGATCAAGAGACTTAGATTTTGTTTATTAACTATATGATAATAATAAATAGTTATAAAAATAAGAATGGCTAATGAATAGTGGAGAGGCCGGCTTATAGCTGTCTTTTTGATCCTCATGACAGTATTTTATCTTGCAGTTATTTTGATTACAGAAGGATTATAGAACAAAGATGGACTGAACATTTTATTTTTGCTACAGTTACAATTATAACATTAGTTCAATGAATGAGAAATAAAATCAAAAGGCTGTTGTCCACATATTTTTAGCACATAGAAATTACTATCCAAGATAAGTCCCCAGTACAATGTTATTAGTAATCAAACTCAACTTCCCTCTTGTTATTTGTTTTAATTGAAGCAGACTGTTTTGAAAAAGAACTAAAACTAGTCCAAACTAATTTAATTTAATTCAATTCCTAAGAAATAAATTACTGGCTTAATGAGGTGTTTCTTAGGTTGCTGTTAACACTGATGAAAACATGGTAAACGAAAAGAAGATAATGTGAAATGCTGTTTCTGCTGGGAAAATACATTTCTCTGTATAGAAGACAAGAAAAGTAGCTCAGTAATGGTTTTCTTTTCAAAATGTTCCTGGCAGATGATGGCCACTGTGTTGGTGTAGTTTGTTTACCTCTTTGCAATAGATTTGAGATGAGTCATATCACATTAGAAGGAAAATTGAGAAGTTGTTTTGTCAAAGTGAATTCTGTTTTCCTTTTTTGTCATATATACTCAAATTATTAGTTCTCTTTAAACAGAGACACCTAATTGATTTTTTTATAAGTGTTTATTCTTGTTGCATCCATAAATCCGAGTTCCTGTTGCCAGAAATGGAATATCCTTTCTATATATGGGATAAGGTGACTGAGCCCGGAGTCTTCTGTCAGTTCACCTCACGCATCTCCTTTAGACCATTTTATTTTCATGCTAGTTTGAACCACAGTAATTTCAGCATCTACAAGCACGGTTGTTTTTCTCAAGCCTTTCTGTCCCCTTGCCTTCAGAATGGGAGCTGACCGAATAAGGACTATAGGATGAGTTCTCAAGATTTCACGTTGTCTAGAGATTTTTATTTCCATCTTACTGACGGAAATTCCTTACTGGCTTTGTAAGTCCACTTTACTGGTAATGCATCTCAGTGTATTCACAGAGTTAGGAAAAATGATACTTATAAGAATATTTGGTAAAGAAACAGACTTGTGGACTGAGTACTTACGATACATCAGGTGCTAGGCATTCAGAAGGAAAAACAACCTTCTTTTTCAAAAATATTTGATGGAAGAAAAGATCCATTTGTTGAATAATAGAATATGGGTATACTGAACAATAAAACATGTCTGAGCTCATTTCACCTGCAGAACAAGCTTTAGTGTTAAGTTGAAGGATGCTGGCAAGGGGGCAGAAGGTACTGTTTGCAGCCAAGAGCCTAGATTGTAGTGCCAAACATCTTCAGTTCCCACTGCCATAAGGGAAAATTGCAGATCTCAGCACTTTTGAACATAAAGAAATTTGTGCTGTACTTACTTTTACACTTGAGAATCTTCATAATCTGAATGCGATAGAGTGCTGTAAAGGGAACGAATAGGCAACAGTATTAAGCATTTACTACTGTTATCTCCCAGGTAGTATCTGAATTAAGCAAAGTTTCCAAACCTATCAGTGTTGTGTTATTGTTTTAGGAAGAAGAATTCCTCAAGGGAAGTTGAAATTTTTCTTTTAAACTGCTGTACTTAAGTAATTCTGTGTATTAAAACAACAACCAAAACATTAAAAAAAAAACCCAAACAAAAAACCCGCAAACAAAAAGCCAACCTGGATCTGATGTAGCCTGGAACAAAACATTTGTGATTACAAAGCAATCAAAAATCAGTTTTTGGAGTGAAGCTGACTCAAACACTACTGTCTATACTGCATAATGGAGGCTGTTGTCCGTGGCCAGAGCTAAAAACAATCAGTTCTACCTTCACTTATGTTTCCTCTATGAGTATTCATCATTTTTACATTTATCCCCCATTGATAGTAACTAAATACAGTTTCTTGTGGCTCCATTTTTCTTTCTAAGAAACAGGCTGTTTGTAAGGATTGGGCAGGCTCTGGTGGAAAAAAAGTATCTGCCCAGTTTTACCACTGTAGAATAGGTACTAAACTTCTTTTGATATTGTGCATCACTCTGCAGACCATACTTGCAGGATGGATATATTAGTATAAATATTTTGAGTGTGCTTTGTCACTGTATTGGTTTTGTGTGGCCAGGTTTTGGTAGTTGGGATGCTACAGGGGTGGCTTCTGTGAGAAGCTTCTAGAAGCTTCTCCTAATAGAGCCAATGCTAGGTGGTTCCAAGACAGACCCACTGCTGGCCAAAGCCGAGCCCACCAGTAACAGTGGTAGAGCCTCTGAGAGAACATGGTTAAGAAGAGAGAAATAACCTGTGCAGTGGCAATTACAGCTGGGAGAGAGCAGTGAGAATGTGGAAGACAAGCAACTGCAGGCACCCAAGTCAAGGTGCCTTCCTTCCAGAAGAAGGAAGGGTAGGAAGTGCTCCGGGTGCCAGAGATTCCCCTGCAGTATGTGGTGCAGACCAGGGTGAAGCATCTGTGCTCCTGCAGCCCATGGAGGTACTTGGGGCAGCATGGAGGAGACCCCTGCCAGAGCAGGTGGATGCCTGAAGGAGGCTGTGACCTTGCTGGAAGCCCACACTTGAGCAGGCTTCTGAAAGAACCTGTGGGCCTATGGAAAGAGTAGCCCACACTGGAGCAGGTTTGCTGGCAGGACTTTTGCTCTCACAAGGGACCCACGCTGGAGCAGCCTGTTCCTTAAAGACTGCACCCCGTGGAAGGGACCCATGCTGGAGCAGTTTGTCAAGAAGTGCAGCTCATAGGAAGGACTCATAATGGAGAAGTTCACGGAGGACTGTCTTCTGTGGGAGGGATCACATGGTAGAACAGGGGAAGAGTGTGAGTCCTCCTCCTGAGGAGGAAGGAACAGCAAAGACAAATCTGTGACAAACTGACTGTAATCCCCATTCCCTGTCCCCCTGCACCATTAGGAGGATGATGTAGAGAAAATATCAGGGGTGAATTTGAGCCCTGGGAGAAGGGAGGGGTTGGGGGAAGGTATTTTAAGACTTGGATTTATTTCTCGTTATCCACCTCTGATTTGATTGTTAATAAATTAAACTCATTTCCCTGAGTGGAGTCTATTTTGCCTATGACAGTAACTGGTGAGTGATGTCTCCATGTCCGTATCTCTATCCATGAACCTTTCGTTATATTTTCTCTCCCATGTCCAAATGAGGAGGGGAGAGATTGAGCAGCTTTGGTGGGAACCCCCATCCAGCCGGGGCCAACCTGGCACAGGCACATAACAGTGGTACTTGCAGGTACAGACAAATCAGAAACATTTGTGTACTGTCTCAACAGCAGTTTGCTCCTCAGGTCCACTCACTTTTGCTGCTGCTGTCTTAGGTATTGTCCCAAATGAGAATCAGGTCCCCTGAGGGTAAAAAATCAATTAAGAAAAGAAACTACTCTTTGATTCTAGAAGGATAATGCACTGCCCAGTGTAAAAAAATGAGCCATTGTGGTGACAGACTCTGTCAGGTGAAAGATGAACATTAAGCATAGACAGCCGATGGAAATCATTCTTGTATTTCATTGACACATTCTTCAATAGTGCCACTGAATAAGATAAGCTATCTCAAAAAAGAAGCTACACATGAAAAAATATGACAGCATTTAATGGGAGTTCAGTCAGGACTATTTTACTTTTTAAAATCAATCCCTATTCTTGCCATTTGCCATCTTCCACTCAATTTTTTCCTAGGATATTTTGTCTATGATTACATTTATTCTTAAAGTCTATTAGGCAGTGACATAGGTGTGGTGTGGTTTATTAATTTGCTTTATGGTATATCCCAGAGTATAGGGACCCATGATACAAATGATTATATGAACATAGAGAAGATGAAATGGACAAGGTAGACAACATTGCGACAGGAAACTCAAGTCTGGGAAATGTTATTTCTCTCATGACAAGAATAAAACAAAAACCCTCATATTCTGAAACTTAGGTCATAGGAGTTTCATGCTGCCCTATATTTTACAGAGGACATAGCCCAGATGAGTTCCCTCACAACCATCAATCATTGTTCAGGGGTATTTTTGCTGATTTCCATTGCTGACATTTGTTTTACTGGAGAGCAGTGTATAATCAGCTTCCCTTTTTGCCACCAGTAACACAGGAGTACTGATGTCGTCCGGCTAAGCAGAACTGGTAGGATATCTCAAAACTTGAAGCATCTGCTGGCAATTGTCCTCAGTGGAAGTTCTGGTGCCACTGCTGTGAAGGTCTAAAGTTGTCTCAAATAGCGACTGGTGCCCTCATGGGCATGGCAGTTCAGCTGCTAGGCTGATACAGGCTTTATTCTGACATGCTGAAAACCACGGCTTTTATCTCGTAGGACTGGCAGGGCTGGCGCCATCAGATTTACATAATTAAGCACTATTTCTTCTTCCCTCACTGTTTCTTTAAAATTTTCCTTTTGCAGAGCTTATCTTCCTTGTTCCAGTCACTCTATTATTTCCTCTTCTGCTGAAGGAGTAAAAGATACCTTCTTTATTAATTCCCCAACGTGGCTGTTTAACATTCTCAAGGAAGAAAATGCCCAGAGTCTAATCTGTGGTGACTCCTGCACTGGGGCAACCAGCACAAAGGCTGAAGGTGGGCACAGGGCACTCTTAAGACCTGAAAAATTAAGTCAGGGACATAAGCTGGTCCTAGATTTTGTGCACGTCCTATGAATTTGGTTAAGTTTATGTCTTCACATATTTAAAAATGCAAGAAGTGTCACATCAAATCAGACCAAAACAACCTCTCTCTGACAATGGCCATTAGCAAATGCATAGAGAAAAAATTGCAGGAAGCAAGATATAGACAGGCTTATATTTTAGCAGCCTCTGGCCAGTTTAGAGAACTCTTAGCCAGGGGTTGCTTCTATGTTCAACATCCATCAACAAATTTAACCTTCATGAATCTGTTCTTGAACCTATTCATAATTCAGACTACCACACTATTTTCTGACAATCTGTTTTGCAATTTAATTCCTGCTATGTGGAAAACACTGCATTTTTCTTGTTTAGAAGCTTCTACCTGGTCATTTCACTGAGCCCTTCCAGCTCTTCAGAAATACTTCACCCAGGACAGAACTTTGCATCTGATGAATAGGAAGGACTTATGTGAATCTGTAAATGGCACATTTTTCCCATGCAAGTGTAAAAAATCCATACCGATATTTAGAGTACCTAACTTCAATCAATACTGATGTGTGATTCCCAAGTGCATTTTTCATAATTTTTAATGATTATGATATTGTAGTCAGTGCTGCTGATGCACTTAAAAGAATAATAGTCTGTATTGCATTATAAACAGACACCTCCCTTTATCCCCCAATCCTATCACCTAGTTTTTATTCTCATAATGATATTTTATTGTTTTCTTTCCAATAAATAATAAAGACTTTATCTGGTGACCATCTGGATAACAGCGATGTTCAACATTTTGCCCTATGAGAGATTTCTGGAGGGACAACAGAGAAAACGCTTGGAAAATTAGGTCCTGGTGGGAAATGAATATATGAAAGCAGGTGCTTAGTGATCTAAGCCCCTCTCCTACTGATGTTGACCTCCATGGAGTGTGTTAGTACCTCAATGATAATATAAGGTGCACTAAATAGTAGCTTCATCCTCCATAGATGCTGTTTGCCCCTCTGCGGTCCAGTGTTTCACTCGTCACAAGTCATATCGTGATGGTGTTCTCTTTCCTGGGACAGTAAGGAAAAAGCATGGTGAAAACTGGTGGGGGAAAACTGGTGTGACAAACTTGAATGATGGGATCTGGTGAAGGATTGGGTTTCTGTGAAGGGAAACGCTGCAAGAATTTCTGGTGGAAAAGCTTTAAGAAGAGGTCCATTATACTGTGAGCGCTGAAACCACTTCATCCTTATAAATCAATCAATTTCTCCCCTCTCAAGACCCAGATCTAAAACAAATTGTGAAAAAAAACCCCACAAAAACCACTGAAAATTCTGCCCCTAGATAGATACTTACCTCAACACTTAAAACACACAAGATGTTCTATGAGCTCAAATCCATAGGTTTCTTGTTGCAGTTTCATGTTAAAAAAATTGTCGCTGTCTGGAAAAGAATTGTTTCTCTTGTTGCCTAAGACAGCAGCCTTCCTACATGCATTTAAGATGGCTATAGAGGATGTTCAAATTCTGTCTTTCCCTTTTATTCTACGTCTTCCTCAGGACTGTCAGTAGAAAAACCTATCAGCATCATAAAAACAAAACAAAGTGATGCAAATAAATACTCAGCAAGAGCATAGCTAACCACTGTGAACAAGAAAGTGTGCGATAGAAGAAACCAGACTGTCTTTAATGTTAGCAAGTCTTCCATAACTGTTTTTCTCCTTCATTGTGAAAGGCTCTGGTTCTTTTTCCATACAGGAGAAATTTCTGAATATTTCTGATAGAGTCTATTCAGGAAAGGAAGGCAATAGTTACTCTTGTCCCGTTCAAACAAAAGTATTGCTTATCTTTTGAGAAGGGGCAAGAACACGGGTTAGTGTGCGCAGTGCAGTGTCTGTACCTGAAAATATCAGAAAATAAAAACCTGGTAATTATTCTAATACAATATAATAGAATGTATAAATTCAAGAGCTAGATCTGAGATGTGCGGAACTCTTGAGTTCCTAATTTATTTCATGGATGTTGAGGACACTCGGTGGTAAATAAATACACAGAAGAATTTAGGCATCAGGTTTACCCTTTGTTGTGAAGATACTTACATCTAGTACTTAGATTTTATGGAACTACCATGCCACAGCTGCTTTAACCCCAAAATCAGACGAATTTACATCGGCTATTTTTCATCAGAAAATATCCTTTGAGCCTAAAATTACATTTCTCGGCATACTCAGAACGGTTGCATACTATGTCACTTTGTATAGGACTGTTATTGAACAGTCATTGTAATCTTCAATATAGGTGGTCTTCCATAGGAATAAAACAACTTGGCTGTCTTTAGGTGCACCTGCCAACTTTGGCCTTCTGCAAGATACTTTTGGGGGTGGAAGTGGTGCCTTCTTATTTTCCCACAACAGAGAGAGTAATTTAACAGTTGGAGTGCTTAGCTACATTGTCAAAAATCTACATTCATCTACCTCTTCCCTTAGAAAGTTAAAGCCTGTCTCATCCTCTTTTTTTTTTCCTGGCATATGTTGTGACTGCCGTAGGCCCTGCTTTGTTGGTGCCATGAAGGTTTCCAGTTAAAGTTTCCTTTGGAGGTAGAAGATTTGGGTGCAAAACCTTGCTTAAAGGAAATCAATATTAAATATTGAAAAAGCTGCTGGAACAGGAATTGGACATCTACTGGTCCCCTCTTACATGAGGGGCATTAATCACCACATCAGAGTCATGCTTCTGGATGGGTTTCTATCTTGCTCAGTGAAAATTCAATTATTCTATGAAAAGGGGAATTGTGAGTAGTCAACTTGGAATATTGCTTTGAGCTTCATTTGCCAGTAAGCACCTAAAAGATAAGTGCTGCAAAACCTATTTTTAGCTCATTTCTGGAAATAATCAATAGCTTTTATCACTAGGGACTTAACAATCACCATGTTATGCCCATCACATAAATCTACAGTCTTATAAAGAGAGGTAAGCTACTATCATGAAGATTGATTAACTTGTCCCATGGTTCATATTTATTTTAAACCTAGGCGAAATAGTTTGTTTTTCTGTTAAAAAGTTTGCAATGCCATTTAATTTATATCTGCCACATCTCTGCTGGAATCATCATTGATATTTGAGAGATGAAAAAATTTAGGTCTCGATGTAACACTCCCCTTTGAAATTTACATGCATTAGTCTTACGGTGCCCAGTTACCATGGTAATGAATATAGTATAAATACATGTGTGCACATGTGTCTCAGAGAGAGAGGCAGAATTGAGTGATTTGAATCTCTTGTGGAGGTAGTACCATAGTTGCCATTCACTATTCTCCAAGTTTTGTCCATTTTTCTAATAATGCAAAAAACTTTCCCTTTGTTTATAAGTGCAGCAGTCGCAGCAAGCTCCTGCCACGCAGCACGATGACACATCTGGAATACTTCACCCCAACCCACTGAAGTTCAGCAGCTCAAGTTCATGACCTTGACCTTCCACCAGGGATTTCTGAAATACTGGAGTGATGTGCTAACACTGTATTGCCTTGCTTATCAAATGCAACATTACATGGATTTTCACCTCAAGACACAAGGACTCATGTCATCGAGACTGGAGGACACAGATGTGTAAATTTATCACCAAGTCCATTTCTCTCAGGATGACACATTGCATTTTGGCTCCCTGTAAACAGAAGCATGCATTTAGAAAAGCTTTTGATAGCTGTTTGCTGTGCTAAGGAGTAGGGCACCCTGGAAAGTTCTTCCCCACCACCATGAATTTAATGTGACCAAAATATTTTTAATTTTACCACTCTATATTGACAACAAGAGTTTGTTCTTTTTTATTACATGTAGTAAAACAGCACTTACAAATGGGCACAAAAAAAAAAATCAAAAAACACCACTACAAAAAAAGGCATGATTTTATTTGGGATTTTTTTCATCAAAACAAGTTTGAAAATCAGCGTTTAAACAGCTAATAAGGAACCCACAGGGGCAGAAGACTATTTACTGACACAATTTAAACTAGATCTATCTAGGAATGATTTTTTTAGATTGAAAAAAGGAAGTAAATCTTCAAAAATAATTAAAGACAGTCCAAGAAACTGTACATCAGTGAATTTAACAAGAGTAGTGGGGAAAATTAAACTACCATAAGGAAGTGTGAAAGAACAGCTTGAAAATCAGTTTGATTAAGGATAACCAGCATAGATTCAGTCAGGGGAGGTCATGCTTAACTAACCTGATGGAGTTCTTTGAAGATATTACTGCCACTGTAGATAAGGGAAATTCGATGGATGTACTCTACTTGTAAGGTTTGACAAGGCACCACATCTGAGATTAATGGCTAAGAGAAATCATCGTGAAAGGAAAGGAACTGTGGGCTGGAAAACTAGCTTAACTAGGCCTATTTGGGAAAATCCGGACAGTTCGTGAGGAGTCAGCGTTGGGCCTTCTGTTATCCATGATTATGCATGTCTGCATGTAAATGGCGAGGGGGAGACTTTGTAGCTTATGCGGAATCCTAAAGCATAGCAGGAAGCGTGGAGCAATATGCTCATGTTCAAAAGGTGTTATATCCTCTATATAACTTGTTTAGCAAAAAACCCCCAGAATTTTCCTAGGAAAATGCAGAATAATTAATATAGAAACACAAAACCATAGTACCAAATACTCACTAAATAAAATAGTCATCCAATATACTAACCAAGAAAACAAATTGGGAATTATTAAGGAAGTAAACTGAAGTCATCAGCCCAGAGGAAAGCAGCATTTTAAAACATCAAGATACAAAGATGTTTTAGAACACAGAAAACATTTTCATGTTGGGATTCATTGTAGGGAAACAAAGGATGTGAGGTCCCAGTAACTGTGTGGAATGTTACAGAACCTCAGGGTTTTTTACTGTAAACCAGGAAAATATATGATGTGTTCATTACAGTAGGACCCAGGCATTCTAGTCAAAATTAAGGTACTATTGTCTTAGGCATACTAATGGGAGAGAGAACCTTCTTGTGCCAAGGAGCTTATGATTAAAAAGCTGAACTATACAGACGAGAGGAAAAAAAGACACAAAGAACACAATAATTTATCCAAAAAAAGGTATGTTTCTAAATTTTGATCTAGGGTTCATATTTTGAGTCCCAAGTCAATATTTTATATAATGAACTACATTATTCCTCTTTAGGTATAAAGGTCTTGCTTAATATGAGGTAGAAAACCTAGGCCATCACCTTTTTTATACATATATGTAAGCTTAGAAATAGAAAATTCTTATTCTGCATTTATTCAGGGCTTAACCTTAGTCACTGATTTCACAGACCCCTACTTAAATTTAATAAAGATTAGATTAAATTCTTAAGGAATCTTTATATTCCTTCCTAACTTCAGAGTTTCAGTGCAAAAAGGACATATTAATTTTTGAGGGAAAATAATTAAGTTATAGATATATCAATAAGTCCAGTAGACATTTGGTTTCATGTGAGAAAAATTAGGAAAACAAAGTTAAAATTTGATGGAAATGGTTATTTTTTGATTAAAATGTTCTTCATTCATTATGACTTTCTTATGCTCTGAGGTCTTCTATGAAGTAAAATTGTTCTCAGAAGATCAGCATTTCCCCCTAGTTATGGAAAGTTTCTTTGCCATATGACTCAGAGATTTTAAGTTCATATATTTAATCTTTTCTTTCATACATGCTTTCACTATTACAGCTAGGGCTGTAACCAAAAAGAGACTTTGCTGCAACAGCACTAGGAGCCCTGGTGCCTGACTTCCAAACATGTGTTTTCCAAAGCTGTGTTAAGCTTTATTTCTTGTTGGGGGAAAACCTAGGCATCTTGGAATAAAATCATGAATAGGCCCTAGGCAGGGTGTTTGTAGCAGTAGATACAATATCCTCTATCCCTTTCTCCTCTAGAAGTACTTCACTCAGCCCTGTGTGAAGGAGATCCTTCTTTACTTCTAGATCTACTGCTACCACATCTTCCTAGCTATCTTCTTGTCTTCCTAAACCATAAGACAAGCAATTATCATTTGAATTTTAAGGCATGATAAGGCAGAGGGTCTTACCTGTTTTTCATGCGATTTAGTGTAATGCACTTACAGATCCAGCACCTTCATTGCTTCGGTACCTACATCTCTCAGGACAGAGGGAACAGACCAGAAAGTGCCTACATCACATCAGGTAACACTTCTTACTAGCCAAAATAGAGACAGGCAACATTAGCATCTCCATACAATATACATTCACTGGCAATGCCTGTATACAAAGTAGCAGGAAATCTGAGTCCAAGGTTGACCACTCTTTGCTCTGATAGCACATAAGGTCCTGTCTGGTGGAAACTGTAGATCCTGCTCCTAAATCTTTATCTTATTCTTTATATAGTTTAGGCTCATGTAAAATACTACTGATCTTCTTGTCTAAGCAAGTTTTTCTCAGCCTGAATTTTGCAATGAGAACGTGAGTCAAGGAAGATATTTATGGCCGTAGTTCAGTAATGGTTGTGAACTGACTCACCTATTGTAGTAGTTGCAGCCACTATTAAGGAATTCAGTGTGCTTAGGGAAAGGTGCAGTCGAAAGGCAAGGAACTCCCAGGAACTTGGGTCAAGGAAATTTTCTGTGTCTGTCTCATCTCATGTCAATCCTGAACATAAACACAGGTAATAACAGGGGACACAGACCTCTTTTAGGGCTTGTTTCACTTAGATGAAAACAGTTCAAAACTGATGCAGTTGATTTGGGAGAGAATAACGGTATCCTACTGATCTGGGAGAGTTCTATGGAAAGTTTGGGACTCTAAGCATCTTATAAAGACTTTTTACACTTGATACATGGAAGTTATTGGAAAAAGCTCAAGCCTCATAATTTAGGTGCTGAAAGGTTGAGGTAGTAATTGTTTCAGGGTGTAGAGTTGGGGACTTGTTCCATTTGAGCCCTCACCTTGTTTTCAGCAAAGAGGGTGCTGCCTTCCTGGTTCAGGAGTGCGGGGCAGTGAAATGGGCAGAGGCAGCACTGCCAGCCACAGCCACAGCACACCCCGAGCCCAGTGGGGAGGCTGGCGCAGGGCTGGCAGGCAGGGATGCCAGTGGGGCACCAGCAGCCGGGGAGGCTCCTTTCTTCCCTCCCTGCTCTGACATGCAGAGTCCGAGGGTGCCTGCAGGTGTGACTGCTGTGAAAGACAAGAACCTGATTTTTAAATCGTCAGCTTTGCTTTTGACTTTGCTGTAGATACAACTGGAGTTTTTGAAATTATCTTTCTCAGGCATAAAGAAGTGTATTTTAAATTTTCTGATTAGAAAATGAGTAGTCCTTTTCTGAACCAAAAAGAAATCCAGGTTAACATCTTGCAGAACAGTTTAAATGGAACACTGACAGCAAAAGCTGTTTCTTGAAAAGAAGAAAATGAGTACATTTACTTGATGCAGGGTGTTATAGCTGAGTCAAGAAGAGGCATAATATTTTCTGTTTACCATTTCTTTCTCTATGTATTTATTCTGTTAACACTGAAGTCAAGCAAAACATTTTTTTTCTTTATAAATGTCTTGAGAATATCACCTGTGTTAGGCAGCTTATTAAATATTTGCTGTTCAAAACACACAGGTTTAAAGATCTGCCTTAGATATTTATATAAAAACAGGCAAATGACTTTCAGGTCATGCTCACCAACCATATTTAATTAAAAAAGAAAGGTGATAAATTGTTTTCTGTGGCAAGACAGCACAAAGGTAAAATCAGATTTCAAGTGAAGAGATCTGTTGTTTATGTGACAGCTTTCCTGGCTTTTCCCAGTTAATATTCTTAAAGAAATGAGCAGCTGAAAAAGTTGTAAAACCCTAGTATCTTTATTACTTCGCTTTACCTATCAAGGTCCTCAAGCTTTTGTAACTCATAAAAGCAAAGGTGTCACCACAGGTGTGTTTAGGGACCAGAAGGTAATAAAATCTCACGGTACTTCTGCATGTCAGAATTTCCATAATTTCCAAAACATGATTGATGACCAATAAGGATTTGATGTGTGGTTTGTGTGATCTATACAGACATGAATTTTTATTTTAGAAATCACTTAAATTATTTCTAAATTGTCTCAACTGATCCTATTGTTGAAAACAATTCCAACAGTTTCAGACGTGCTCTATTCATATGATATGTGTAACTTTTTACTTTGAGAACGAAAAAACCCACTCTAAAATGCTTGAAGTGGAGCTTTTGATTACTTTCAGAAAATACTACTATGACCATGTCTATGGGTTTTATTAAGATAACAGAATTGCACTAGATATCAGAGGACAGACCGGGTCAGATACCAAACAATCACAAAGTACAAAGGTGAGATTCCAGAGGGAAAAGTATGCTTACCAACCTGTTATGTTTTCATACACATTTAAAAGTTAACTTACTGGATAAAAAAGCAAACCTTTTGACCATTCTCTACAGAGAACAGCAACAGTGTCCTGTGGAGCTTGATGGATAGTGAAGTAAATTTTTTAAACATAGGATTTAGTGGTTATAAAATGTTAATCCATCTGGGTGGCTCAGGCATCAAAATCTTATTTTCAAAGTGATTTGGACATTTAGAGCAAGTCCTGTTAAAGGATTCAAGTGCTACAATGAGTAGAATCAAAAGACTCTCCCCAGGCATCAGACTCCCAACATTTGCGTAGGGAGCATTAGATGCCTGAGAACAGTCCCAAACAGCAGTAGACTGAATGGGCCACATCCAGCAGACAGCAATTAGAGAATATTTTGGTCTCTCAGAACATCAGAGAATCACAATCCTTTTTTACAAGTCAGGTACAGAAACCTCCCCTGAATCGGGACGCCTGAATGTTTTCTTTACAGAAAACCAGTCAAGGGCACTTTTTGGGGGATTGTTACCAGAAGAGGAGGGAGTAATAGCGTAATCTTTACATAAGGTGGATTAGTCGCAGAATATTCCAAGTGCAATTTCTTTTTGCCATAATAGATTTATATCTGTATTTCTCATTCCCATCGAAGTTATTCTAACCATTAATCTCAGCCTGAGAGTTGTACTGTGGTTTGTGCTTCCCGTGAAAATATTTTCACTGTGCAGAAAAAAAATCAGGATACCTTGACTCAGTGAAGTGCACCTAGAAGTTTGAGAACTCACGTGGTAAGGATATTTTTTATTTTAACAATTACGGTTCTTAATGAATAAATAAATCTTGGCAGAAGAACTGAATCTTAGCTTTTCTCATTCCTAAATTACATTTTCACATGTCATTCACTTTCCCAAGAGAAGACTGTCTATGTATGCCATACAGACTTAGTCAACTTCAAAAGGAGAGGCTGAGGACATGCGTTGTGTTTAGGATACCATAAAAATGAGGAGATATGGATTTGAATCCCTCTGCCAAAGGGCTAATGTCCTGGCTGGATAGTGCTTTAACACCAGCAACACCTAAGTGAACTATGCCATAAAGGGAGAAATTACCTTTATTTTGTGTTCAGTCTGATCTGTCAAAATGCTCTACAGGCACTCATCAGATCATATCTCTTTCACTTAACATGGATGGAGATACACTTTCTATATTCGTGTATTCTTTGAGATGGCCAGTATTAAAATGCTGTTGAGTTTGCCCCAAGGCAGACCAGTATACATACACTTGGGATACTCTCAAGAGGAAAACATGGTGCCTAGAGGTGAGGTTGCAGCAGAGTAATCCTTTGCCCTCATACTAATGATTAAGCCTCTTCATGGAGTTAGTCTTTTGGTATTCTAATGACTTTTACTCAGTTTTTCATAGAATTATAGAATGGTTTGAGTGGGAAGAGACCTTAAGGATCATTTAATTCCAGCTCCCCTGCCGTGGGCAGGGAACCTTTCACTAGACCAGGTTGCTCAGACCCCCATCCAAGCTGGTCTTTAACACTTCCAAAGGATGGGGCACCCACATCTTCTTTGAGCAACCTGTTCCAATGCTTCATCACCTTCACAGTTTTTAAAAGTTTTATTTCTTTTGATTCTAGGATTTGCTAAATAGTATTTATTTTATCGATCTGCATTGTTATTTATTCTATTTTTATACAACGTCAGCAGAAGTAGCTAGCAAATCAAAATACTAATTTTTACCCCAGTTTCAAGTGTGTTAATATTGCAAATTAATGGGCGTAATTGAAAATAAGGAGCTCGGTTGATGTCAGTGACTCAACATGATGTATCAGCCTGCTTGATATACATCAGGCCAAGTTAAATGTTTTTATGAGATCTACTTTTTCTGCTTACCTTAGTTTTGAGTATAAGTATTCTAGGAATGTAAATTACTCAGCCTATCTTTACATTTTTAATAAAAACTTTCTAGTTTGTAAATTAGGGTTGATATTATGATTTCGCAATGTGAATCATCATAGCACTCTAAGAAACTGCCCATTAGCTATTCTGAGGCAACTGAATACCTTAGTTTACCCCAAATATGAGTTCAAGTAATAAATCAATACAGATCAGCTTCTCCAAGACTCTCTGAGAGTACATACAGGATAGTGATAACTTGGCTGATGTGGGAGGGATTTTTAAACTTACTGTAACTTAATCAAGTGTTCACTTCTCAGGTTGCACAACGATCAAGGCATTGTACTTACCCCCTTATCTTGTGCTAAGTGCCATCCATATTTAGTAACAGTATTATTAACAAGAGCAACGTATCATTATTGCACATGCAGTATCTTAGCTCTTTGCATTTGATTTCTTTGCTGAAGTTCTTTCAAGGCAGGGAGGCAGATTTCTATGGGCACACTGCAAGAATGCACACTACTTTCACGCAGCCTCGTGGAAGCCTGGCATGGGATGTCATGCTTCTATGGCATGACCCACAATAGAGGAAGAAAAAGCCTAAGCAAAAATATAAGGTGGAAGCTTCTAAAGCACAAGCAGCTCTCCTATGATTTTAGCAGGAATATATTTGAAAATCCTTTCACAAATTCAACCTTTTTTTTTTTTCTTCACATTATGATTCCTAGCACCAGTTGCTACACTACCTTATACTGGAAAGACAGCTGTCATCACACTGATTCAAATTTTCTGAGGCCCAGCCCTTTCTTTGATGAAGAAAAACAATTGTTGCTTCATTTCCAGTTTCCTCCCTCCAGCCAAAGAAACGATGGCCTTGAGGAGCATGACTGTGGTCAGCACTGTGAAGATCTGTATGCTCACTGCTAATTACTGTATTTGTGATTGCTGATCATACTAGCCTTGCCAAGAAGTGACTTACAGTATATGGAGCACATTGATATCTAAAAGCTAACCCTCCAGCTTGTAGGGCCAGTAGAAATGGTAGGGAGAGTAACTTACCAAACACTCCAATTAAGCACACTGTACTACTATCTGATTGTCTTTTATGCTTCTCTTGCATTAACCCTTCAGTCACTTTGACAAGTACATTTGAACCAAGGGAGATGATTTTGACAGTTTTCCATAGAACAATAATGTAGAAAATCTAAGACTGCCAGAATGAAAAGCAGCACATAGTACTCATGCACTACTTTTATCCCATCTCTTAAAAGAAATCAGAAATGATCATGTCTTTTTTTTGTTCATTGTTCTAAGTACATTACCAGGCTGCTGTTGATTTTTCTGCACTTACATGTAATACATGCAATAATTGTTATTATTGCTAACAATTGTTAACAACAACTGTTGTTATTGTGACAGAGTTTATGCTAGGTGGACTCTTTAATTTAATATTCTTTTTAACAGCTCTGATCCTAAGGAATTCAGTCAGTATTCATTCTAATAGCAGTGATGATGAAGAATTCATTTGCTATTCATATGGGTGTCACAGGTATTTCCATAGGAGTTATGCTAACTGCAATTTTAGGATCCTTCAATGAATACTTACCCAAAGATTGGTTTTGATAGGATCTCCTACAACTTCCCAGCTAGCTGATTTAGCTTTGGCTACATGGAAGCAGAGATCAAAAGATGTGAGGGGTTGTTCACCAAGCTCTTTAACAATAATAGGTTTCATTTTACATGACATTTTCTAGTCCCCAGATTCTGAAGCCTGTGCGTTTAGCAATTGATCAGCCATGGAACTTCATGGAGGTGAGATCCATTTTCAGACATAGTCTTCATGCTTCTGCAGAGACTCAAGAGTTAGAAATATTTTTGGCATCACTTGCAACGACAGAACAGGATACTTACAAGAAAATGTGAGACTAAATTGTGCAAAGGGGGAAAAAAGATATATTTCTGACTAATAGTGATTCAGAATGTACTAAAATTGTGTAGATTAAACACATTTATAATCAGACTGTTAACAAAAAGATTCACAACTGCATCAATAAGTCATATTTCGTTATTCTAACATAAAAGATACCTGTTAGGAGGCATAAATATGTGTAATAAAGCCTTCTGCTTATGTATTATGAACAGCAGCTCTTTTAATATTAAAAGTGAATCCATATGGGTTATTTGACATGTAAAATATTAACTTTTATAGCAAGAATGCAAATGAGAGTCTCAGCACTAATTATAGCTGCAGATCCCACTCAGGAATGAGGCTCTGTGTGACTAATGATTTCAGCAAAATGAAGAAATGGCCTGCTTCTCTCAAGAGGCAGCATATCTTAGCTCCCTCTTCTCCCTCTGGAACCCTTCAAAATTCTCAGCATGTCTCAGTGCAGGACCTAATGTGTATGCTGCTTCCAGGAACTGGCTCCTACAGACAGGTCACCAGCTTCACGTTTTTATAGCTAGTTTTATGTAACTATCTCTAGAGAGGAGAAAAAGTTATTTCATATTTATCCAGAACAATGTAATTTCAGAAGATAGTCTATGAACTGTTATTTTGATTGGCTGTTCCAAATATCTCATTTCTATTCCTTCCATTAATGAGACAAAAAATATTGGGTTTTGATATAGCATGGTCTTATTGCTCTGCCATGAATTTTTCCCAATATTTTTCCTCTATCAGCTTTTTTGCACGGAAGAATAGGATGTTCTTTAAAAAAAAACCTCCTACAAAATCTAGCTTTTGTCATTATTCTTTGCTTTCCACTAGCAATCCTCTGATAAACATGTATCTGGTTGAGACGACTGCAATGACTCTTACTCAAGCCTGTCATTGTTATTCCTGAAATGGCCAGAGGGGTCACTGGAAAGTAAAAAGAAACTGCTAATTCTTGCCAAAAAAGTGTGTTTTGTTATGGTAGTTTTCCTGTGTGAAAACTGTTCTTACCCGGGCTGCTTACTGCTTTTCTGTATGCAAAAGGGTGAGACTGTACTTAGCTGGAGTAACCTCTAATGTGTTCATATTTTTCTCAATTTTATTATCCTTGATTAAAGTTTAGATAAAGCATGCCTAGGAAATATGCTGTTAGAAATACGATGACAAAAAAATTATTGAATAGTATCATAGGTGGATTAGACTATCATATAATTATCTTGTAATAATGACATGCACATGCAATTAAACTGGAAAATTATTAATATTGTGACTTATTGCCAATCTGTAGCGGAAAGAAGATAGTTTTACTAAAATTTAACAAAGGGAATTTTAACCCCAGTTTCTTTGATCTAGTAATAAATTCTCTTTTTTTTTTCAATGCTGCTAGCCAATGTCTCTAAAGTTAAGCAATGTCTTATGCAAACATCTAGGATAGCAAGATTGCAGATGTTCATAAAAGGGCATAACTGTGGATATAATGCAAATTTCAAAGGATGTTGAATTTGTCATACTCCTGCTTAATGAGGTATAAGTGGGGAAGTGACAATATTTCTGAGGTACCCACATTATTATAGAAGAGGAAAGTAAAAATACTGCCTTAATTCAGTTACTCTGGAAAAAGTCAGTAAGTGTTGAAATGTGAACCTCATTTCTAAGAAGTGTCTTGCTGTACATTATTGGAAACACTCTCGTGATGTGTAGAACAACTGGCATGAGGAGTTCTTTATGAGCAAATTACTAAATCAGCTTAGCGGCTGTCTTAATAAATCACTGCAAGGCTCATTAGTGTAATTTTCTAGACTTCATCAAGGTGAATCTACTATAGCTGCACAAATACATGTGGCAATTTCACTACCAACGATCGTCTTGGCAAACAACTGAATTCTGATTGTGTGTATACAATTTGGCTAGATAATTATATTTTTTGCTTCTAATATAATTTTCCTAATTTACCCAATTTCTATTTTTCCTGTTGCATTGAGCAGCTTAAAAATTAAGACTCGGGAATGGATTGTTTCATTGAAATGGAATTATATGCATCTAAAAGATTAGTTTATTTATGTGTGATTAAAGTCAGTGGATTATCTTTTTCTGTGCCATTGCCGCTGCTGCTCTGAGGTGAGATATTCCAAACGCCACTAAGAGAGATGGTCAAGCTCTTCTTGCTTTTCCTTTCACTGACAGTGGGGTTAGGAACAGGTGAAAGGAATTTAACAAGGGTTTTTTCCCTTTTCCTCAAATAATTATGTTTTTATATATTGCTAAGCATATAGAAGGTCTGGCAGTAATATTCAATATGCAATACTCATATTCAATAATTTCAACCTATTCAAAATAATACTCAAAAATATTAAATCCTTGTATAATACATGATGATATAAAAAGCAGAAAAATAGTTAAGTGAATTGGAGGGCTAAGCCCTGTGCAGCCTTTCCATTATGTAAAATGTGCCACTATTTATCAGCTAAACGTTGATGTGGGCTCTAAGGGCAAGATTTTCAGAGGTTTTGAATGCCTGTTTCTTGAGTCCTATTGTGTTAAGCTATCAAAACCATCCCAAATGCTTAAGCATTGCTCGGAACTTTCTTGCAGGTAAAGATCCTCAAAGGGCCTCAAACTGTACTTCCAAAGTACCTCCAAAAGTAAGACATTTAAAATCACAAATCTGTGAGTTGGTTTTCTGGAAAGTATTCAAGGCCTTTAAACTAGGGGCCTAGAGTCAGATCAAAAATTTTCTATTGAAAAGGTCTCAGATAGTGGTGTAAATTGATTCAAATGTAATTAGTACCAATTCAAAGTTTATATTGATTTGTGCCATACTGGTGTAGGTGGAGAGGTACATAAAGGCAGTAAATGCTTAATCGCTGTTTGAGATTGGTTTGTTCAATTGCTTGGAGACATCCACATCTCTGGGCTCAGTTTGTTATTTAATATCAAGTGGCAAGTCTGCACATACTATTGTCTTGTCAATGAGTTAAATTCCTAGGGACTAGGATCTGCAAACTGATTTTGAGTACATAGATCAAATCTCGTGTAAATGTCTTATATCTGAAAGGCTGTGCAAGATAAGCAAACTTGTCATTTAAATATGAACATTACATACTTTATTTATGCTAATAACAATATTACTATATGAATTGCAAAATTCATTATCATATTCAATCATTATTAATTTGATATTTAGGGCTTGAATGCTAGGAATGTCAAAGTTGGAGATCTCTGACATTGTTTCAGTAGTGAAAAATGCATTTTTTTCCTTAGAATGGAGCAGGCAAGTACACTTTGATACCATTAAACCTCACAATATTCTCTAGGCTATAAATAGTTAAGGTGTATGCTTCATTCTGAAGGCATCATCTGCTCAGTTCTAGTGGGTCAAGTAATTTAGAAACATAACCCTGAGAAATTTAACTCAGAGATCAGTGGGAGACTTCTTTTGTTTTATAAACAGTCACATCAGTTACTTTGTGATAGAACCTGGCACTGCCAGAAAACCTGTTTATTTGCCTCTAACTAGAAAGCATAAAAATTCACACAGGCAGTGTTTAATAGAAGCATACACAGCAGAACAGTACAAGCATATACACAGCAACACCAATGATGTTTCTTTCTGTATGTTGACTTTTTCCTGGTCTTAAAATTCAGAGCCAGACACGGTTAAAGGGAAAGGGTTTGTACCTCGGTATTTATTTAGGATCCTTGGTGCACCACACCGTCCGAGTGGAGTGCACCGAAGTGCCCACTGGAATGCACACCCTGGGATGCCCCCACCGGAATGCGCACACCTGATAGATCGTGTATACAACTATAGGCCTTGCAAATTAGCATATCTATCAAAGATTCTCCAATGAGAGACTTGAATGAATCCCCCATTCTGAGGAGTCTCCCCCCTGGATGGGCCTATCTTAGTTTACAGGATGTGTTCTAGAGAGGACCTTGGTGTCTGGGGCTGTCTGACCCTTAGAAGCGGCTTCCAGGATGTTTGGTTTCCTGGTTTAATGGGACACGGGGTATCAGATTTAGGGAATTACAAGTGTGTGGGTTAGAGGCACTAAGGAGATATAAAAGCTATATAAAAGGCTATGTAAAGGGGTATATAAAAGGGGTATATAAAAAAGGCAAAAAATCATCATGGCATAATGTAAAACTTTTGCTTTCGCCTCAAATCTCTTATTCCACTTTTTACTAGTAGTAATGTTGTTGGCTGTAGTAGATCCATACACTGAAATCATAAACTATCATGCAGTATATCCCCTTCTCTTTGTTGTTCTTTTTTGTTTTTAACCGTCTTTCAGAATCAAACACATGAATCCTTACTAATCAAAAATTAGTGGCTCTTGGAGATTGCTCCTTTCTACACCTGCAGGCCTCAAAAACCATGTCATTCACTTAGATCTTGCCTTTTACCACTTGCTTTTGATTGTGAGTCTGCTTTTCAATAGAGTTTGAGTGTTACACTAAGGATCTGAGTATTGGTACTGCAGCTTTACTTCTGATCTTTCTCTTACTTCCAGCAGTTCCAAATTCACAGGAAGGTAGCAAATATGCCTTCTTGTTTGTGGGTGGTATCAGCATGCCTATGTATTTCTGACGGGGTATTGTCAGAATGCCAGATCTTTGCCCAGTTGTGGGTTGAATTGGCAATTTCTTAGGAGCCTGTGCGATATGAATAAAATGAAGTATATTACAGCTGTCCTCATCTTAACACAGAGGAATAATCAGCAAAACTTGCAGCAAGTCCCAGCATGTGATATCTCTGATCAAGATTGAGTATCACATGCTGAGATATGAGATAGGCTGCATCTTCTTATTAGTAACAAGCTTAGCTTCAACCTGAATCAAGGACTATCTGATCTTGCATTTACAGAAAGCAGAAGAGGTAGTCAGGAGACTGGGACAGCATTGTTCATACAGCCACGGACTTCTTGTCTGTGAAATCCTGTTGTTCAGCAGGTTTAGATTTACAACAATGAGATTTACATCTTAGATTTTGGATGACCTATTTGAGATTTTGCTTACCTCCCTTCTAGAGGCACAGGGCGCTATTTCAACAATAAAATGCCAACCTCTAAAAACAAGGCTTAGCTGTCTCAGACCAGACATCTGTGAATGGAAGCAGCAAAACAGTGTCCATCCAAAGCAAAGATGTTAGTTTTATTCATCAGTTTTCTCCTCTACCAAAAAAAAAAAAAAAAAAAAAAAAAAAAAAAAAAAAGCTCATGATTATCTCTAAGGAAAATACATACCTCAGCAATGTTGACAAGTGTGTCTTTTTTTTAATCCCAAAAGACCTAGAATCACAGAAAGAAAAAACCACAGGAAATGTAAAGTGACTGACTATGACTTTGACAGACAAGTAACTGTTTAGAAAGTTCAGTCGCAAAACAGGAAACAATTGAAAACAATCTGAAGGCATTTTAATAAAGGATGCCATGTGAGAAATGCAGGTAATGTATCTATAAATAAATAAAGCTTTAATTTCTCTGTGTAGATGTATTTTCCCTCAAAGACAACCAATATTCTGACACTTCAACAGACGGAAAGGGTTTGACTGGCAGCAGACATTCAGAGTCCTCTATTGAAAACAGGATTTTGCTGTTTATTATGTTTCCTAGAAATGATGTTCAGAACAATGTAATCTGAAAGTATGTTGAAGTGACGCTTCCACAGCTGTCTTAGCTGATAGCATGGGACAGATGTTGCAACACAGGCCAGCATACAAGTTTAATTCTTTCACAACTTTATTAGCTGAGTGCTTTGAAAAGCAACGGTGATACTATCTTGTAAAATAGGTAAACAAAATGGGACAGGCTTTCTACCCCTGGCTAGGTGCCACCTTTGAGCTGCTGTGGCAGGGAGTAAGAAGGAAGGAGAAGGGAGAAATCTTCTTAGTCAGATCTTTCTTCAGCACCTGCTTCTATTGAGTTTCATGCTGGGTAAGCTAATTGCCATGCCTAGGATTGCCTATCAACTTCCCTCAGGTGCTTGTGCAAAGAAAGGGGCACGCCAACTTCCAGTTTTTCAGTGTCAAAATCATTCTGAAAAACTGAGTCATCAGCTACTTGCTTTGTTAACACACTGTTGTGTAGCAGTTAAAGTAAAATGTTTACTGGAATACCTACTGCAAGTAGCTAAAACAAAAGGATTTGCTGCCAAGCTGATAAAGTTGTTAGACAAATAAGTTGTGAGGTGTCTGAAATACATGATGCATCATGAATAGGGATATTTAAAACTAGGCTATATCCAATTACTTTTAAGTTTTTATTTGCATTTCGATGAAGATTGAGCTAAATGAGATAAATAGGAGAGAGATTTCTCTATCAAAAATATCCTTGAATTTTCTGTGTCAAGGACTAGATTTTCAGCAGTTCAGGCTACCTGAAGTAAGATAAGTCCCTGAAAAAGTTTTAAAAATGCATTAGGCATTTATCTACCTTGGGTCATCCCTTTGAATCTAGAAGGAATTTGACAAATCTTACTCTGCTTGCATCCTCCAGGGTCTAAATGCCTTCAGGAAATTATCTAGTGGGATTTCTAGAAGCACTGAATGTAGGCAACTAAATTCAGAATTGATGGGAAATATGATCAGGCTTTAACAATTCTGGGAAACAATATATGAATATTGCCAATATTACGAAACATCTCTGCTGCATGAGAAAAGACTGATTTTTTTTTCTTTTTTTCAAAATGGCAAAAATTCTAAATACCTGTATTGTTGCTGGAATTCTTAGCACAACAACTCTGTGTAAAAAACTTTACATTTTTGAAATGACTCAAAAGAAAGCTCCACAAGCTCTGCAAAGAACTTTATTAAGATGTATCATTTTGATTAAAGCACGATTAATTTGTCTTTTTATTTGGCATGCAGTGAACAGATGAATGTACTATATGGTGTCTGGAGAACTGCTGAAGGAATGGGATCATAGATACACCACTAAACATTAACATATGTCTACGTACATTATGTTCATGTTCAGTTGGACTCAGGCCCCTCGTACTTCTGGGAACATGCTTTTATTGCACCTTCTCTTTCCTGTTATGGTATTCTAACAACATGCTCATTGTACATTAATAATCCTTAAAAAGCTTGTTGTACCTTAATCCTCCTTAAAACAATGACATTTTCTACTGCAGGCTGCTTCTTTATATGGTCAAGCTGTAATGAATCTGTACCAAATTTCCCATTCCGTTGATTTGATAAAACTTACACACTGTTTAAAAGTCATTTGAGTACTGAGCATATTACAGCCAAGTAATTCCATTCAGTGTCAGCTTCTCAGGTATTGAATATCTTTAGAGGGAGATGGACTACAGTAGGCCAGACTTCACTGGGAAAAGATAAAACCCCACATTTTCAGACATTCTGTATCCACTACCTACAATTAGCAAAAGAAAATTGTTTTTTGCACCGGAATTAAAAAGTTTAGTACAGATCTATACTGAAAAATCTGAGTATTTCCATTACTGCTTCTGCTCTCATATTGCAGATGTTAATTTAATTTCCATTACTATTGTAGCATTAGGCATTTCCCTGGCACAGCTGTTGGCTGTCCTCTTCTCCAAGCACAGGACATTTGCTTATTGTTAAAAAGCAAAACAAAACGGAATGTTCTACACCAGCTCTTCTAACATGAAATCATAGAATTATTAAGATTGGAAAAGACCTCTAAGATCATTGAGTCCAATGGTTAACCCGGCAACACTGTGTTCACTGCTAAACCATATCTCCAAGTGCCACATCCGCACGCTTTTTGAACGCTTCCAAGGATTGTGACTCCAGCACTTCCTTGGGTAGCCTCTTACAATACCTGACCACCATTTCAGTAAAGAAATTATTCCTACTATCTAAACTAAACCTCCTCTAGTGCAACTTGAGTCCATTTCCTCTCCTGTCACCTGTCACTTGGGAGAAGAGACCAACCTCCACCTGGCTACAATCTCCTTTCAGGCAGTTGAAGTGAGATGTGATGTCTCCCCTGAGCCTCCTTTTCTCCAGGCTAAACACCCCCAGCTCCCTCAGCTGCTCCTCACAGGATTTGTGCTCCAGACCCTTCACCAGCTCCACTGCCCTTCTCTGGACTCGCTCCAGCCCCTCCATGTCTTTCTCATAGCGAGGGGCCCAGAACTGGACACAGCACTCGAGGTGTGGCCTCAGCAGCGCTGAGTACAGAGGGACAGTCACTGCCCTGGTCCTGCTGGCCACACTATTGCTGATACAGCCCAGGATGCCATCGACCTTCCTGGCCACCTGGGCACACACTGGCTCGTGACCAGCTGCTGTTGACCAACACCCCCAGGTCCTTTTGCACTGGGCAGATTTCCAGCCACTCTACCCCCAGAATGTAGTGGACTACTGCATGGGACTGTTGTGACCCAAGTGAAAAATATCTAATCCACTGGAACGTAAACTAAAAGGTGGGAGCTGATCCTCTACATAAATTCTTAACGTAAATATAACTTAAGACATTAAACCTCACAGTGATTTAGCAAAAAAGATTTGATAAAGGTTCTGTCTCCATAATCAAAAGTAGTTAATTGAAGTGCTTGAATAAATGCTACTTAAATCTTACCATGCTTACAAATTCTGAAACATTGTGATTATCCTGTATGCAAATCTAACCTGTAGTTATGCAAACTTATAGTCTTCTAATCGAAATAAACCACAAGTGGCATTTATCTAATTAGAGCTTCTAGAGTGACTCACCTGTAGAGCAGAATTTTCATATTTTTCATAAAGCTGGAAGGATTACAAATATAAATTAATTATCTTCTTCTTTCTGTTCAGCATAGCAGGCATTCAGTCAGTGAGATACAATAACATACTTCCTGTAATTCTTCAGCATAGTTCCGATGCTTACTGACTTCCTAAAACATGACTGGATCTGCATAGTGAATGACAAAATTAACTTCCAAACAAATCTTCCCAAAGCAGCAGTTTTTAAAAAATGAATATTCTCAGGATGCAGTTTAACAGAGTTAGAAAACATATTTTTGTATTAATAGGACAATAATCAATGTAAATGGCCAGTTGTTTTGTAATAAATGGGTTTGTTGCATTAAAAGAATTACTTCTCTTATGCTCCTAAGTTAATTAGAACATGGGGTGTGCCTGTATCTGGCTTTTAATTCTGTTCAATTTTTATTGATTAATTGTACAAGCGAAGTGTCATTATTTTATTTTCTTTCGTTTGGGTGTTTGAGAATGAGTTGGTTTTGTTTATTCCAGCTCTTGCATTGCATAGCATTGCCAGTGTGCTTTGCCTGTCAGTGAGTCTCCTCATCCTGTATTTACAGAAGTCACGCATTATAGCTGCAAAGGTGAAATCTCTCCTTGTTTTGCTGATGGTATTGACTCACATTTTAAAGCAGTTTACCTTTTAGTGGCACAGCACTTATTCAGCATATCTTACAAAAAACCCCACAGCCTAAAGAAATGGCAGAGAAAGAAGGACAATGTCTTACACATGTATTAGGCACATTTGTCAGCTGTTTACACAAATCTCTGCATTATCTTAAACCTAAGTGTTTACGCACCAATTTCTAAACCAGCTTAATAAAACCTGGTGCTGGTATTTTTATATTTCAGGCTTAATATTGAAGCAAGTTCTCACTGGAGCAATGCTGTTCTGGCTCAGCTGAGCTACTCACATCACTCTGGAAAGCAATACCCAGTTGTTCAGCCTCCTAAGAGACAACTAAGTAGATGGCTTAGTAAATTTGATCTAATCAAAACAAAAGGTTCTAAGTCAGCCAAATGTAAAAGTACCCATCAGAAGCCAGGAGAGAAAATTACAGTTGCTGAATGGAGAACTGACAGTCAGTTACATTGTGTCTCTGGTTCCTTTTTTTTTTTTTTTTTGCATGCCTTTACTAAGAGTAGGTGCAGACAGAACAGGGATTTCTCCTTTCTTTGTGGAGCTACTTGAGCACAATCAGGGAAAGAAACTCCTAGGGCTGAAGAGGTGCAAGGAAGACAGCCTGGAGCTGGGAGACTGAAGCTCCAAGGAAACATGAGAAACTGTGGTGAGGGACAGAGAGCAGATACCAGGTCACCAAGATGATGAAAGAAATTTCGTGCAAGCGTAGAGAAGGCACATGCAAGTCAGATGTGTTTGGAAGGTCGGTGATTTAAGTAAAACAAACACTGGATGCCAGGACAAGTCCGCAAAGGAGCAGAGCAGGACAGTAGTTTATAAATTCTCTTTATTATACTTTGGGTTTCCTCTGCCTACAAAATTTGGGAAACTAGTTTATGTAATTTTAAAGACTGACTTTTTTTTCCAGTTTAAAAGCCTTTTGATCTCCTTTGAGAAGTTCGCTGAAGGAAAAGGTCTAGTAAGATCCACCTTTTACTAATCCTGGATCCCATTACACAGACAGTCAACTGAAAAGCAATGCCTGAAATCTAGTGCAAAGAGAAACGAACTACCCGTACACATGTGACAACAGCTAAAGGGTTGATTTATTCAGGAGTAATGAATTGGAATAGAAAAAGAATTTTCCCTCATGTGGTATTGAAAAGGAATAGTGCTGGAATAATAAATTTATTTTGAATATTTATTAAAAATGGTATAAAATTGGTAGCATGTAATAGAAAATAGAAAATAGCAATAAAACTTTCTGAAGAAAATGTCCATGTGACAGACTTAATGACCTTTGTCCATGTGTTATAGTAAAGAATTAGTGATGTCTTCCATGGCATCACATGCCATGCTAAATGGCTCTTTCCTCTCAAAGAGAAAGGTTTAATGAGAGCCACTGTCAGAAAGCTGAAGCCAAGGAAAAAAATGTTAGGACTACATTTTTAAGTCTATGGTGATTAATCGTGGGAACAATCTACCTGGAGAATTATTTGAGTCCCTGTCTCCTATATTTCAGATCAAAAATATTGTCTGAAAAATAAGGTTTAGGAAACTCAAGATGTTAAATAATAGCTGAACTCATGCTATTTCATTATTAAGGGGGAAAACAAGAGTAGAATGAAGTAAAGTATAATATTGATACATAGCAAGACAGCCTACAGGAGCTCACGGTTCCCAAATCTGCAATCTTTAGCAGTACAATTACTATAAAACACAAAATACTACCCTTGCTACCCAGGAGACTTTGTAAATATTCAAGGTCAAGAGTATACAAAACTACCTTTGCATGTTAGCTTATGGTTTACAGGCATACCTTCAGTATCTTCACATGAAAGAAAGAAGCTTTGTATCCTTTTTAGTACCTGTTTTCCTGTAAACTCAAACCCTTTGTGTAGGCTACAGACAAAGCGGGAAATGAAAAGGTCCTAACTGCAGCAGTGGCCAGGTTAATGGTCCCTCCCATCATCTCCTCTAGTGAAGAACAAAAATCATATTATATACAAATACGTTATGAAAGAAATTGTACTGATCTTTGTGAGGATTGGCATCCATATATGTTGCTCCTGTATGTTTTGTTATCAGAGGATGGACATTTTCACATTCTTCCCAGGAATGTCCCCAGAGCAGCGAGACTTGTGGTGCTGTATTTTTCATACCTAAATTATTAACAGAGAGATTCCTGTATTAGCACTTACACTGAACCAGTATGTAAGCAAAACTGCTGAATCAATACTACAGGTAGAGGACATTAGTGGTTTTATTTTGTCTTTCCTTTTACTTGTGATTAACATTAAATATTCCTTTGCTTCACGTTGCATTTAACTCTGTATGGGCTAGGTCAGCCCAGGATCTTAACTTAAAATGAGAGAGTTTCAAGAACTCTTGGAAGTAGAATACATCACAAAGCTTATAGATAGATTAATGCAAGTAGCTGGAATTTGAAATCTCTGCTTGAGAATATCCCAGATATTTTAGAGAAATGAATGTAAAACCTCTGATTTGCTTTGAAGTTTCACTAGCAAAGTCTTTATGTATTAATTTCAGTTCAGATTTGGAAAAAGTACGATGCTGTTCTTAAAATTTTTCTGTGCTGAGCATGATTCCTCAGAAAATTTTCTCACTTTTTTCACACCAATGCACTTAGAATAGTAAGTGTATTGGTTAATACAGTGATGTTGCTCTCTGAATAAAGTAGTTAAACATATCTTCTAGAATCATTTATCACTTAACAACTTGCATGACACTGGGCAAAGATACAGAAAAAATCTTTTCTCCTAGACCGAATGGTCTCATCTCACAAGCTCTCCAAACACAAACTTCAAAGACAGAATGAAAATGTTCTCTGAAGAATGATGGCATCAGTTCATAAAATTTAAAAAAACTCATGCTGCAAATCTTAGTCATACAGTGTCTCAGAGCATTCCACTAGTGGGTAAAAGCAATTTTTGATGGAAATACAAGCTCAGGACTTCTGTTGAAACAGTAAGACTGGGCAACGGGACATGGATAACTGCTAAGCTTTCTATTTTTCAAAGCAGAGGTATCATAAGAGAAGAGTCTGAATGTGAAGATATGAAAATGAGCATCTGTTGTTATGAGAAATGTCAGACACAGAAGTTTTAAATATCTGATTTACCTAGATTTTTCTCCTTTCCTCTTCAAAAAAAAAAAAAAAAAAGAAGATGATAGTTATCGCCTGAGCTAGTAGTTCTAAGATTTCAAATTTTATAGACTGTCTGCCTTCAGGGCTTGAGGAATCTTTGTGTTAAAAATCCACCTGATAATAATGTTTCACTGGGAATATAATAATTCTCTTTTGCTAGAGGCAACTGGCAAAGAAACTTCCTAAGTCAACTAAAAGTCTCTTTTTTATTAGCTGGAATTTACTTCTAGGTCTTCATCTTTTACTTTCTGCCTCTGCTTAGCTGCAGGAACAGAAAAAGGATATGTGCAGGAAAGCTCACAATGAAATATGCCAAATCTTTTTCTCCACTTAGAGATTCTATTCTACCAAAAGATTCCTTTTGCATAGTTTTCAGTAAATATGAAAATCATAAGGATGGCAGAGATTTTATGGCTTTTCAGCTCAACTAGGATAGAAAAATCATAGAATAATTTGATTTTGAAGGGATCTTTAGAGGTCATCTAGTCCAATCCCTTTGCAATGAGCAGGGACATCTTCAACTGGATCAGGTTTATCGGGGCCTCAATCTAACCTTGAATGTTTCCAGGGATGAAGAATCCACCACCTCTCTGGGTAACCTGTGCCAGTGCCTCACCATTGTAAAAAACTTCTTCTTTATATCTGGTCTAAATCCACCCTTCTTTTTTTTTTTTTTTTTTTTTTCCCTTAAATGAAAGAGGGTAGTTTTAGATTAGCAGTGGAGCAGAGGAGGGAGAAGAGGAAATTGATAGACAACACCTGGTGTTAAAATGGGGATTTACTATTCAGTTGGAGCCAATTAGCAGCTAGTACGAATCCACATGAACTGTGGCAATAGTGGTAATAATAATAGTAATACTCTAGGTATATATAATGACTATGACTCCTAAGGACTTGGATGTGTTTTAGGAGCCATTTTTTGAGGCACTCATCAAAGTGGGTTCTATTCCTGAAGGGAGCCTTTGGGTGCCATGGTAATAAGAATTCAATCTAAAATAAGGAAATGCTTTTTTTTTTTTTCCACTCTCATCCTCCTGTGGTCTTGGAGGGGAGAGCTGTTCTACTTGCAGCTCAGGCTGCTTATAAGATAAAGTGTGATCAGGAAACATGCTAATCCAGCAGATCCGTTTTGTGCTGCAGTGCTGTGTTCTCTTCAGAGCGGTCCTGTCAGCTGCCCCTGGCGAGTTGGTCACCAGTTTTAAGTGCGATGGATCTCCCATCTCCTCCCCAAACCAGCAAGTCTCCCAGGCTCGCTGTCCAAATGCAGGTAATAATTTGAACTATAAAGTCACAACTGCAAATCAAACAGAGTGAAAATAGTTATTACTGTCATTTAATTCAGAGGTAAAAATCAAGGTCTAAATAACACTAAATCGAGCTATTTACTTCAGTTATCTATAGAGAAAACAATATCATCATCATTTTCCATAACTCTGTTCTGAAACTCTTTCAGACTGAAGAGGCGCAAAGAGTTGTCTCCCTTAAGTGAGGTCACCCAAGTCCCAGATACAGCACCATCACTTCGTCTTGCTCTCAGATGCTTTGAAGAACAAATAGAGTGTTTGGAACAAACTAGGCTGCCATCTGTAGGAAGTGTTTCCAGGCTCTTTTCCAGAAAGGGTGATGTTCTCTTCCACAGCCTCTTCCTTATGTTAGCCTGGGAGGTTCTGATTAAAGAAATGCATTTTGAATGGGAGATAAGGAACAACACTTGCCCTCATCTTCCCTTCTGTTAACCTTTGTCATTTAAGGATTATCAGCAGCTGAACTCCAGATGCTTTGCTTTTCCCCTGCTACTTTTAGGATCGTGGGTTATAATTCATCTGAGTCTGTTGCTTTGTCAACTCTTAATCATTCTAATTACCTAATTATCTACTCTAATGAAATGATAAAGCCCTTAACAGTTCAGTCTTCCTTCTCCCTGTAGGAAATTCTATCTTCTCCTCTGGGATGTTACCTTCTTTGTTTAAAAGACAGAGAAATTATTTGAGGGCTGGGCATAAATGCTAGTTTGGCCTGTTTAAACACTTTCCTTGATCATTGATTGCTTTTATAATTGTAGTTACTCTTTAGTCTTTGTTTACAGATCAATGATTTTGCTAAATTTCCATAATAATAAATGGCAGCAGGGAGAGAGAAAACAGACATTGCATAAAATCTAGGAACTCTTTCCAAATCAGAGAAAAAAAATGCAGATTTTACCAACACCAAAGGTGACTGTTCATAGCAATGAACTTCAAATTCACACTGCATTTTTACTCAGTGAAGCATACTTTTTTTCTGCAAGATTACTTTAGCATGAGAAGTATAGAATGAGGCATCAATCTATGAAATTACATTATGTGAGTTTCATTTACCTTGGGCTAAGGAAAGAAGTGAATTTGGATTTCTCCACTGTCAATAAATATTCCAAATTTGCATCTGCTCTATGTTATAGCTCTTTTATATTTGTCCTTTAGCTGTGTCTCAAAAAAAAGGAGTATTTTTGAAAAACTACTATGGGTGCTTGAGAATGCATTCCAGAGAAGATCTTACAGAAGAGATTCTGCATGGGCTGAGATGGCTGACTGCAGTGACGGGGGAGGTATTGGATCTACAGTCAGTTCCTGTTGTTTTGTTTCCTGGCTGGCTGCCTCAGGGGAGCTGCTGACTGAACAGGCTATGTGGTATGTTTCCTGTCCAGTACGCTGCCTAGTTTGAATCCCCTTTTGAATTGCCGAAGTGCCATGTCCGGTCTTCTTCCCTAATCGATGTTTTTTGCATGTCCTTTCTCTTGTCCCCGACAGAAGAGGGTCCATGTGATACTGTTCTGCTGCAGGGTCAGTCTCTATAGCTAGGTCAAGTGATTTCCCAGTTTTCTTTTTGGAAGGTACATCTTACTAATTCAACACATGAAGTCAGAGAAAGTACCTGGCTTCCACATTAGCAAATCGCCAAAGAGATAAGCATTTACTTTCTGAAAGGAAGACTAGGAGCAGTAAGGGGCATGGGATATGATTCAGTTTCTCCCTCACTTAAAAGTGTGTCAGTAGAAAATCATCCCCCAAAAGCAGTATTTGAACACAGAGAATAAAAGTGTAAGAGAATTCAGAGAGAAAGATCTGTGAGGAGGAGGTTAGACAAGGAAAAGAAGGAAACGAGAGGACAAAGCACTTAAAATGTGAGGAGGAATTAGCCTAGGAGAAGTACAGGAGAAAATCCTGCTATGCATGAGACATACGGAAGAGCAAAAAAGAATGGAATTTTGCCTTTTAAAAAAGGAGGGTCAGGACATGGGAGAAAGCATTCAAAAGAGCATGAAGTGGGCTAAGAAGAAAGAAGCAGAGAGAGGCGATTGGAAAAAAAAGTGGAGCTGAAAAAACTTTTAGGCAAACATACAGATGTTATATCCTTAACTGTTTCTTTGGCAGGAATGATATAAGCATAATTCAAGCCTGTTATAAGTGCAATTTTATTCAAGTCCAGTCCTTTCTGTTATCAGGATTTGAATTGTGCACCTCTGCAGGCTTACAGGCAGTTGGAGACATCCTATTCATACAGCATCCTCACACACATTAATTCACAGAGCATGAGACTTCATGTCACTTTTCTATCTTTATGATCTAATTTTTATAATTTTTGAAATGTATTCCCTTGTTTCCATTATGTCCATCCTGCTTGTCTGCTACTACAAATACTTTTCATGTTTAAGGCAGTCAAGTTTCTAATTTCCTCCTCTAGCATGTATGTTTTGCTGTGGAACGCTTCCCAACATGTCTCTAACCATACAGGAATTATTCCTTTATCTGGAATGTATAATCAGCACACTCACATGTGAGCAGCAGCCCTCTGACGTGCACAAACCCCTGTCCCTGGTTCAGAAGACTCAGAACCACAAGGATCTCACTGGTTTCCACCTCATCTATCTAACCTTCCTTACAGGAGTAACTTCTCAGCTGGAATTTATTATGTCTAGGAACAAGTCCTGGTAAACTCATCTTCTTTTGCTTTAAAAGCTGCATATAAGGGAACCTGATTTACTTGTTCCTAAATTCAGCTGAATGGCACAGAGCATTTTAGAGGGATTGCCACGTAGCTATTTTGAACACATTTATTTCTGTTTCCTGTAGTTACTGATCTGAATCTGTGAGCCAGATCTTTAAATTCTATAGACTGACATATTTCTTTGAAATATTTTATTGTGTAATACATGGAACTCTGATTTCTACGATTTAAGGATTGAGCCTTATTGTCAGTATATCACTAAAAATCCCCAAGAATTCTCAGAAATAAGAGATAGTCACAGCAGGTCTCTTATCCTTCCACATTAAAATTTTAATTCTTTATTAAAATGGAAATTCACAGTAAATCAGATGAAAACAAGTATTTGGATTTTAAAATTTTTTGAGGGGTGTTTTCAGGCGTATGTGGTGACACTTATGTAGATCTACCTGTCTTCATTGGAGCTCTGAAAAAACACTTCCTTGAATCCATTGTGATCTCCTGCATGCGATGTATTACAAAAGATGTGGTAAGGACCTCTGGCCCACAGAAAAGAATGGCAACTGAGGTAAATCTGAGATTCAGATATTTCGTATTTGGTTGAAATAATATTTTTAGAAATCAGAACTTTAGGTACCTTCTGAATTAAAATATGAAATTACATTGACAATTTTATGGGGGGAAAAATGTCTTTTTTGAGAAGAAAACTAGTGTACAATACAAAAGAAATCTTTTCAGCAAGTCTTACAAAAACTTCCTGTACTCTCTGTTCTGAGTTAAGAATGGTCCAAACAAGAAATATCCCCTTGAGTAAGATCGATGAGGTCCCATACAGATACCTCAGCATTTTTATAAATAACAACAACAGCAGCAATAATAATAATAGTAGTAGTAGTTCCAGAATGCAATGTTCCAGAAAAAAAAGAACGTTGAATATAGATCATACCCTCGGAAGGGTGGCTATATGGCTCCAGTGTTCTTCATTGCCACTGTTCTTTATATGCAAGCTAGTACATCATCCATAAATATGTTAAAAATTGGAAATTTTGCAGATGGTCTTGAATTAATTCTAAAATATCCTTTTATACAGGGGAATTTCTGCCTGTGAGGTGAAATTTTCTTTGCCAGAATAAGGACGCATCACCCCTATTTCCATCTCTGTGCCAATAGCAAGTACTTCTTAAACTATTAGGATTTTGTTTTTTCTTGACTGAGCTTTCTTCGAGATAAGAAATGGAGATGGAATATATATGCACAGATTTCAGTTTTGGTGCCAGGGATTTTGAGTTCAAATTCTACAACAAAACCCTGGGACATTCATTACCCAGTGCTGAAATTGTTATAGGTTGTGCAGTAACAGCATTTGAAATAAATGTAATTTATAAACTCTATGATATGCAGGAAGTAATGTACCTGACATTTGATTTTTTTTACTGTATTCATTTGTAATTCTGCCCAGAGTGTTGTCCTGCTGTTCTCAAAGTTGTTTCATAGCGTTGAACTGCCTTACACGGGAGTGTGTGAAAAGTGTGGCCATAAAGACAAATGAAAGACACAGCATTTTGATGTCATTGTAGAAAGAAACATGAGCTCAGCACTCTGAGATGCTGATTGTAAAGACAGTTTCTCATTTTCCCATTTGATTGCCCCGGCTCCACGGCGCCTAAACGCAAAAGCGAAGGCAAAGAAGCAGAGTGAAGCTTCGTGCGCGCGCAGTGGAGATGGATGAGGAGGGTCTGAGGTTCGCTAAATGTTCCTGCCAAGTACTACTTTTGCACCTTTTGATTCATCGAGACATCCGCAAAGGCTGAAAGATATGTGCCTTTCCAGAATAGCAACTGTACCAGGCATCATGTCCTAAAATTAAATCAGATGCCTATGTTTAGGCAATATACCCTAGAAATCTTGCCCCTCAGTTACTCCATGGAAGGAGCCAGGATATTTGCATTCTCTGCAGTAAGAGCAATGCAACGAATAACATTCCTATTTGTTGGCATTATTAAACCTTTTGACTTAATGAGCCTTTGTTTAGTCTTGGTTGCCATTTTTTTCTGGAGTCTGAGACAATTAAACACCCAAATCCAAATGAAGCTAAAATGGAAAGAAAAATTTAGAGAAAATGGTGTCCAGAACAGATAAAATATTTAATAGCCTAAAGTCCCATCTAGAGAGCATTTAAGTGCCTACATGTATTCTAAAAGGTTAAATCATCCGAAGAAAAGAAAAGGGAAGGTTGTAACACTGTACCTTTGGTTGTTTCTGTGGGTTTGGGGAGTCCTAGATACACATTTTGCTTCACAGAATTGTGTATGTATTTTCCTGTCATTGGATATATATAAACATGCCTGGAAAAGTAAGAGAGGTTCTGGATCCCATTCTTGGCATCAGGCAGCAAAATATATCATTACGATGTAAATTCTGTGTTTGGACAGCAGGTTTCTTTGAAAGTCCCAAACTCCTGCCATAGAGGTAATTCTGATTTATATTTATCCACATAATTAGTTCTGGAAGATAATTTTTTTTTCATTTTCATTCATATACATTTCAAAGAGGTAGAAATTGTCAGATTAAGATTATCCCACAGGAAAAACAAGAAAAAAATATATGTAATAGCCAGCCACAATTGACCACACAGCATGATGGCTCTATAAAGAAAGAGAAAAAAAGAAAAGAATTTCAGCCAGTTGGGAAGCTGTCCCAGATACTGATGAAAAGATAATAATTAATGATAGGATTTTTATTCATTTATTTATTTAGAGACAGATGCATTGCTAATTTTAACCTCAAAAGGACATTTCAGCCTTGCAAATTGCACAGATTTTTGGATGGTACTTTTTAGATATTTCTGTAAGAAATGTGGACTTTGCTGTTGGCATTTTCTTTCAAGGATCCTTTCAGTCTAAAGGAACTCCCTTTCCCTTTCCAGTTTCTACAGAGCTGAAAACATGATATCTGTGTGCATCACATTTTGATATCTTATAAGCTTATTTACCTCAATTCCTATTCATCAGTCAGAGCAAAAGATAAAATTTTGGCATAACTAGTTTGAGAGGGATCAGGGTTTCCCTCAAGCATTTTCCAATGTGGGTTTGAAAAAGGCCTCATGTGTGTCAAAGATAAAACCTTCCTAGTATGCCTTTCATGCTCTATATGACTCTTTTGTTGGTGAAAAGAGGATAGCGATGCAGCTTATTGCCAATATTTAGCCAGTATTCGAATTGCTTTTGTAACACTGTGGACTTATTTTCCCTCTGACATATCACCAAAGAATGTAAAAGGCTGCCCCCCGAAGCCACTGATGGATATGTTGATTGTCTTTGGACGGAGTCCTGCAAGAAGTACCGCACTTTTCTGTTAGAAACATTTTGACACCCTGTTATCTTCCTGAGTTGATCAGACACCTGCTGCTCCTCCACCTGCCTTTTTGGCAACCAGAAATGCTTGTCTGCCTCTCTTTCCTTGTTTCTTTTTTTTCCCCATCTCTGGCTGTGTAAGTATCAACAGGTGGGATCAATTGTGAGGAAGGATGTTGTGCCAATGCTTCATCGCTGGCGTGGAGGCAGGAGCTCCTGCAGAGGGGATGGCACGTGTGGCTTGAAGAAGGCTGCTCTGCAGAAGTCGGTGCTGTCTGGCACCCGTGCATTACTAGAGGGGTCAAACCAACTTTGGAGCAGGCAGGGTGCCATTCTAACAGAAGGGGTAGCCAAGATGCCAGGTAGTTATGCAGCAAGTGTGTTTGCTGAGGGTTTGATTTTCAGTCAGCTGTGTTTAAATGTCTGTTCGTCTTGAATTTATACACATTTGTTTAAGAAAATGCATGAAAATTAATCTAAAGTTGCAGTGTATTAACTTAAGAAAAGAGTAAAAAGAGCCGCTGAAGCCAAGCGGAAAGGGAGCTTGCAGCCATAGCTGTATTTCACTGATGGGTATGTTCACATACTTTTGTTTGCAGTGACAAGTCTCTCTAGGGTCTGTTTTTTTGTAGTAGGAGCTGTCCCCTAATACTAAGTGTTGACACTATTTTTGCACTGTAGGTGGCAGAAATATGCAAAGTCCCAAATGTTATAAGGATCAACCCAATTGGATCTGCCAATCAGAATTATTTTCTGGAGCGAGTAGAGCTTTTAAAAATCTTTATATTTTAACCTAGTTAAGTGCACTTTTCAGGCAGAACCAAGGAAGAGGCACATGCAAAAGGATATAAAGAGCACTTTTAAAATCCATTGATCATGTTAACATCTTAGAGGGAAAAAACTTTCTTACCAATTTCTGTGTGACAGTTTGAAACAGTACTTGAATTATCTGCATCAATCTACCTCTTAAGCAGTCACCTCTATTTTGAGAGCAATCATGCCTGTTTGCAGCTAACCTCCTCATTCTACGATACTAAATAGCAACTTTAACACAAACATTTGAATTAATTGTTGGCATCTCAGTGGGACAGACTGCCAAGACTTTATGGATGAGATCCAGTCTTGGTACTGTATAGGATATCAGACTTGTATTAGCCCAGCAGTCAGGCAAGTCCCTTAAGGGACTCCATGTGAGGAGTAGGCAAAGCCCTCGTTGGACTCTGTGAAGCTGTCAATATGCAAAATTGTCTTTCCGTCTGATGGAGCTGTCTAATTAGTCAATATCAAGAAAGGCTATGCTATTGTCACATTTTTATCTTTCTCCATCCCAGCATTGCTGGACACAACACTTGTAAAACTATTATAATCATGTCGGTTAAGACAGAGCCTTAGGTGAAGCTTGCAAAGGCGAGATAACTCTTTGGATAGTCCTTAGATTGTATCAGCACCTGTTTAAAAACAGGCTGCTACACAGGCTGAAGAAAATGATGCCATTCATGACACCCCCCCTAAGTCTTTACTGCTTTCTCCATTGCTGCAGCTCATTGTTAGATTTAGTGTCTGACCACAGGATCTGCAATATGATGAACAGTCAAAATGAAAGGGAAAAAAATAAGATTGCATTTCAGCAATTTCTCCTAAGCTTATAAGCTCTTAAAAATGTGAACTTTGGCAGGAGTAGCTCAGAGAAGATGTATTACCTGTTCCAACACTGTACCCTTTAATTATTTTGCATCCTTTAAGAAGTAAGATGTGCATTTTATAGCAAGGGAAGAGGAGCAGTTTACTGGAGACTAAAGGACAAATAGGTTATGCTGATTAATCTTTGACTAAGATTGATTCACTGAGATGAGAAATCAGCTTTGAAAATCCTCCTGCTTTTTTTTTTTCCCCCGATGTTTTTTCTAGCTCTTATAAGCATTGTGTCACAATAAAAGTATGAATCTGAGTTTCACACTGGCAGAACTACTGTGGCATTTTGAGATATCCCCTTTAAAAAGGATTCACTTTGAAAATGCTTTTAAAGAAACTAGAGGTTATGTTTCTCTGTACACTCAGTCTGACATACACTGACCAGTGGTGCAACACGTTCATAAATCCACTTTTGCTGGTCAACTATAATGTGTTTACTATAGGCAGTAGTAAATCAAGCCCCAGTAATTTTAGTCTCAATATAATTAAAGGCTTTGCACTCTCTTTTAATAACTTTCTTATTCTTCTAACAAAAAATTTAAAATATCTAATTCAGCAGGGCTAATGGATCAGAATATATGTCTGTAGCAGTAGATGTATGCCTGTTGTTTTAAGTCCAGAAATCCAAGTGTTAATATCCAACAGATGAACAGTTCCATACCTGTTTTCAGGCTCCTCCAAAGTGCTTAGCAGAGAAAAATACGACCTTACAGAGCACTGCAGTAGCTGGTCTTTGGAAGCTCTGGAGACATCCTCAGTTTTACAGAGATAAAGACTCGGTAATTTTTTTGTTACCAGGTTTATCACCGTGCACAATTGTGTTAATGGAGAACCACAATTAATTTACCACCTAATTTGTTGCTTGTTATTTGATTGCATGCTATTACCATCAGAAGTGTTTGTGGTTGTAGTCGGTCTGGAATTAAATTTAAATAAACTATATGGCCTATGGAAATTTTCTTGTACAGATCACCAGCTAACAGAGACAACTCATTATGGTCACAAGTAAAGGGAGGTGAATTCATTTCAATTTTTGCTTCTCCTAACAGTGGGTTTGCCAAGACCAGCAGCAGGCTTGGGCAGAAGCATTTCCACGCACTTCTACTGTGATAAGAAGCAATAGAATGATTACCTCTTTGTAACTAAAAATGTCATGATTTTCATAAAGCCACCTATCTTAACATCTCCACATTGCCATATTGTCATGATCTGGAATACTGCCTAGATAGGGCTTCTTTCCAACTCCTTGACTTATTTCCTGTGCATAAAAAGGAACTGGGACAAAGCACCCTATTGATTATAAAGCTCAGAATAGAAAATACTGTATCATATAAGGTTATGTTGTAATACAGTATGGTTGGTAACAATTTTGTTGAGAACATTGCTTTAACTCCACGGCAAGCTGTTTTGTATAGCTCTGCTCAGAAGCATTTATAGTCCACGGAATGAATCAGTTTCTAAATCATAGCAGACTCTGATTTCTGCTATTTATATTTGTTATAGGAGCAGTACTTTTAGGGGAGAAATCATTGCAAATTTGAAATACTGCTTTGATAAACATCAAAATTTAAGAACTGGAGGCACAGAAGCACATTTAAGAGCTAAATAGAAAACAGTTGAAATTTATCTGCAAAGTGGTCGCTAAATGGAAATCAAAAAGGTCAGCTGCAATTCACTCTAGGGAATCAAGATTCACACACTAAGAGAGCTGCAGGTGCTGTGCTGGACAGTGAAACACAATGTTTTTAATTAAATCATGGGTCTTCCTCAGGGAATATTGCATTAAAATCCAAGTGAATCTGACATAATGGCAAGATCTACATTCCTGGTTCTTAGTCAAGTCATTACATTAGTCTGCCAATTAGATCAGGAGGGAGGCATTTCAAATTACAGCAGCAATTTTACAGAGTAGATAATTATGGCAAGTTATGAATGACAGATATTACTGCAGCTAGTTTTCTGGTTTTTTTCTGTTTTTTTTTTTTTTTTTTTTTTTTTAACACCCCCCCCCCCCCCCCCTTTTTTTCTTTTTTTCTTTTTTTTCTTTTTTTCTTTTTTTTTTTTTTTTTTTTTTTTTTTTTCTTTCTTTTGAGGATTCCTAGCATCAAATTGTTATATAGCATTTTGATTACCATTTAGTTCTTGTTACTTTATTAAGCAAACTTCAGTCATAATTTGTCTGTAACTGTTGCTGACATTTATAGCTAAACTACAATAATTCTTATTATAGTTATGCTTCTAGTCTTCAACTGTCTGGATTGTTTCAGTATAGTAATAGCTACTTTCAAAATAGTATCCACAAAAAGTACCTAGGCAGAAATTTCATTGTGCGTGAGATCTTATATACTGTTGAATACGACTTTTTATGTATTTGCAGTAGGACAAAAACCATGTCATGCTAGTGTGATGATTATATTTGACTTAACAGAAGTATAATTAAAACTGAAGATGGAAGAGATGTCGTTTTAAAATGTTTTCATGAATGCTTATTAGAGTACCATATTTTCCCCAATATTTAAAAACTGCTTCTAAATCCAGATAAAATAATTATGGTTCTTAATAGACACTTGCACTGTTTATGTTCACACTGTGTTCTCTAGAAATGCAGGTCTTGTTCGCAAGATTATTTTCTTTTATTTTTCTACTAACTAATGCTGAATTAGAGTTGATTTGATTTGGAGTATAGAACAGCCTCACCTAATTACTTCATCTGGATAATTTCTACTGTTTAGATATATTCATTAAGACTGTATTTTCGGGAATAATGCTATTTCTATATCTATAGATTTGAATAAAAGAATGTGGAGATCAGTTCAGTTTGAATTGCATTTATTTGTAAAAATTTTTACCAATATCATTAAGCATATTCAGTCAACATGAACTATTTCCTTTGATCTAAAATGAAATTTTTGATAGAAAAACCTACTTTCAAGATGAAACAAAGTCTTGACTTAGTGGTCTGCAGCGCAGAAGACATATATCCATCAAGGATGCAGTATAGTCATGCTTGATTCTTTTTTGTGTTAAGAAGGCTAAAGTACACAATTTCAAGGGGTAGCACATCACCACTGTAAGACACAATGTTCAGAATCCTCCTGACAAGGTTCTGATTTTGTTTAAAGAGAAATGCTGTGGTGTATGCATTAGGAACTGACCTGACAGAGTCGACAGCAGATTTGTTTTCATTCTCATTCCTGATGCAGTGAGTAACCAAATATTTTTGACAAAGGAGTGTAGAAACTTGACTGCACCTTATTGATTAGGGTATCCTCATTAATAATGGGATTCAAACTCTACCTTAGATGGAAAAGGAGTAGATTTGAACCATGATTTCTTTCAGATAGGCACCCTCCTTAACAGAATACTTAAAGATGCAGTTTCTTCAGCTGGATTTTTTGGAATTGTTTTGCTCTTTAGAAAATGCTTAGACTTGTTTGCCTAGGTATAAGGGGGCATGCGAGGTTCCAATTACAAAAGCAAGTGTTTATTAACTGCACAGGTAGTACAGCACTCAAATTCCTTGGCAAAGGAGAGTGGGAACGCAAAAAACTCCACCTAGCACAAAAGATGTCAGGATTACTTGAGAAGAGAGCTCCATGGGCAGCTATTAAATAAACAAATTGCATCTAACCCAGGAAATGCCCCATTCTGAAAATGACTGGGTGTTCAGGAGACTGTTAGGAAAACCATGTCCCTGTACAAAGTCTTCTGTTACTCTTTCCTATGTCTTTGTCTCTAGCCACTGTTGAGACAGAAGATTGGCCAGATCTGAAGTGTACAGCACTTCTTAGGTACTTGAGACTGAAAAAAAAAAAAATTATATATCTAAAATATCCATCACTGACATAAGTGATGGAGTACATTTTTTGCCCATTAATATTCAGTAGTTTTGTGTGAAGACATCCTCCCAGAACATGTATGCAATAGAAATGGAATTTGCTGTGTCCCTAATACAGAGGTATCATCACCAGTGTTATGGCTCCAATCTCCCAACATTTGTTCCAAATTAAGGGTGCTTTGCATGGAATTGTTTCATGCTCATGTTTCCTCTTTCCTACTTTTCTTCCTATTTTAACAGCTTACCTTAAATGTTAGTGATCACGGAAATCATCCTATTGCTGTGTTCTCATCAGGAGGAAAGGTTGTGTACTGCTATATTAATTTATGTTTCATTATTTTTTTTTAATTGAATAGAATTAAATAATTTGTCAAAAAAATTAATAATAATTTTCTTTTGAAAGAAAAGATAGTGCAATGAAAACTGAAAGATCATCTACAGAGAGCCAGGGAGATGAAAATTGGGAAAGTAGAATATTAAAATTCATATGGGGAAAATGCAATTTTACACAAGACAAATAGACAGAAGGAAAGAAAAATATAAATACAGTAATGTCAAAGGAGACATTCTGGAGACAGTAAGCAGAAAATCAGAAATGATTTTGCAAGGCCACACTGCAGCAAAAAGAAATTGAATGAGATTTTGCTATCCATACACTGACATATCAAGCAGCATTGACAGAAAATAATAATCTCCAAAACACAGGGAAAGCTGAGGGAGCAAGGTAAGAGAGGAAAGTTGTTCTGCTGCTAGTTTTATTCCTGGACTTACTGCTAAGTTGTCTCAGCTGCTCTGATAATTTCAAGCCACTGATTCAAACTGCATGTTTTTCCCTTCATTTGGTAGAGTAGATCTTTGTTATCAACAATTTTTATGCATTAGATCTCTAGTAGAATAATTCCCAGAAGTCTTTGAGGAAAATTTCAGGGGACAATTACCAGGTTACTCTTGCTGAAAGGAGTACTAGGAACTAGGAAGGATAAAATGGCTGGTGAACACTTTTCATTCAAGTTTATATATAATCTGGAGGTTTCTGTAGCCTATTGAATATAATGAGAAACACCAGTTGAATCTGGTAATGTATTTATTGGCTGATAATATAAAAATAATTACATGTATGTGAATATATATAGAGAGAGATATCTATATATATAGATATATATAGATATAGCTCCTGCAAATAGATCACCAAAACCCTCAAAAATAGATTCTATTATCTATATTGATTTATGTAACTCCTTACTCTATTGTTAGCTTTGACTGAGATAACTCTTCATTAGTTATGGATTTACATATTCAGTGCTCCTTTGCCAGCAAGCCAGAGCCAAGAAGCAAAGAAAATGTCACGGTGGAGTTGTTTGTTTTTTGATAGTTTTTTTCTCATTTTCCACATTTTGGAATACTTTCTGTCTGTTTCCCAGTTACGTGAATAAAGCTCAATTATATGGTGTGAATGTCACTTGCACAGGAAAAGTGCCAGAGCCAAAGACTGAAGTGGTGATGAAGTAATAAAATATGAACTACGTGAACCACAGATAAGTGGCTGGATTTAAAACAACTTTTGCCCCGGATGGCCAGTAGAGGTCATTTTGGCTATCTGTCCAATTACAAAAATGAAACAGGCAGAGAAATGAGAGCACATAAAGAACAAAATCTATTCAGCTTAGTCCATAAACACTTTAGAGACCAGCTGCAGATGTGGTAGAGCTCTGAAGGGCTTCCTGGAACAATGAAAGTCTTATATGCTCCAACTTACCGATCAAAAAATGTTCAGAACCAGTCCTATTTACAGTAGAATGATCTCAACCTACTTCATTAAAAATGAGAATGACATTCCAGCCCCACCCTTTGATGGAATTTTGTTAAATCAGAGGTCTTGGAAAGTATGTTCAAATCCTGCGAAGATACTGAGCTTATTCAATCAGAACTTGGATTGTTTCTTGCTCACCTAAAATCTGTAGAATATGATATATAGAAAAAAACCCCAACTCTAATGACATGGTAAACTAATCCAGTATCTTTTTTTGTTAAAAAAGGTGTTCACAGATTTCTCAGAAATAAAATCAATTTTGTAAAAATTTCATTTTACCTTTTTTAGTGCTACCATTTTTGGATAAATACGATTGTGAACCACTTACGATTCAACTTCTACAAAAGCACTGCACAGACAGCTGATGTCAGGTAGTTACCTAGGGGCAGGATTTCACAGGAGTTTCCCATAAAAGTTTTCACTGTGTTGTGCAATGGTTACAATACTCTTGGCACGTATTAATACAGCCATATCAAAAGGACATTGTGGTTTGATGAAATGGTTTCTTTGTGGGTAAATATGGTGCTGTACTGTGAGAATCCTCTCCAGTTTGAGATAATTGCTTCTGGTTTATGCTAGTCCAGTAGTACAAAAAAAAAAACATGCTAACTTGTAATAGATCTGGTCTAAAAATAAAATGCCAAAAAAAGAAGAAGAAAAGGCTTAAATCTTTAAACAGTATTAGACATAGTAGAATAATTTGATTTCAAACATTTTTTCAAAGCCTAGGACAGTGCGTTCTTGATGTAAGATTTTTTTTAACCACAATAAGGAGGTTGTAGGATTTGCGTTGGAGATACCATATGGAAAGCACTAATTTAATGGGAAATGATAATCTGTGAATTGGATTCATGATTCATGAGTCACAATGCACAATAACACATGCCAGTAATTTACTAAAATACAGTATGCATGTATGTATATTAATTTACACATGTGCATACATGTGATTGCTTTGTTATTTAGTTGTTAGAGTCCTGACAGAAATACAGTCCTTTTTTTTAATGTAAGAAACGGCACATTTACGCATGAGGAAAACTGGCCAGGTACTGGGTTTTGTCCTCACGAGGAATAGTTGTGAATAATAGTTATAATGAAGAGCATGCATAATCTCTATCTACACTTGTTCATTGTGCAGATTATAAATACTTCCAAAGTACAGCCATTGGAACATATTTTTAGAAAGAGTCTTACAAGCAGAGATGTCAGAAGGCGGATCTGAGAAAAAAGAGTTTTCTGATGACATTTCTTGATAAACTGAAATAAACATACCTCATTTAGAAAGCTAAAGCAAAGTATGCCAGTGCAGCCATTTGGTTGTATTGATGCCTGCTTTATGATGAAATGTTATCTCCTTTCTCTGTAAGAAAAAAACAACAATATTGTCTTTAGTTGCTCCTGAGTGAATGTTTTACTGTAATCAAAGTTCTTATTTCAGTCTTCTGGGAATGCAGACATTTATCAAGCTAAGAAGGGGCTTTTTGTTTTCTAGGAAGAAGTAACTTAGTGCTGAAGGAGCCTCTTTGTTACTGAGATCCAAGGTATAATGTGAGCTGATAATATTTATGAGAGATGGAAGCTCTTCAGTGAACCTACATGCTGAATCACTAATAAAACCCAATTAGCCGCTTAGATGATTCCCCTTTAGTCATCACTCAGAGAACAGAAATCATGAAAGCTGAGAGAGCATCACAACTGGGTCTACTGCAATGATAAGAGATAAAATGGTGCTGGATCTGTGTTGAAGTCACGAAGGACAGTCGCTTAAGTGAATGAATTTTAGTAAAGGCTCTCTTTAATAAACCTATTCAGAGCTGAAATCAACGTGCGATAATACCATATGAGTGGTACTGCGGTTAGTGGGAAGAGCACAGTGAGGGGTATCAGTACAGAGGTGACTTGCTAGCTAGAGGCAACAGCATCATGATTAGAGGGAATACTGCAGCTAGGAGCAGCAGCCAGGAGCATCAGCCCTGTGAGAGGGGGTGGTGGTTCACCTATGCATTTATGATTAGAGGTTATGGCAGTTAGAAATTGTGATGAAATAACATCAAGGTACCTCTACATGCACAGGCATCATTTTATGATAAAAGATGTATGAGAATCTGTCTGCATGCCTGCTAGGATAGTACTGAGTACTGAAAAACAGCTGAGTCACATGTATTGGAGAGGTACAACCTGGAGAAATGCCTTTCAGCGTAGATAAAGTGATAGTGTGAAAAAACCCAAAGGGCAGCCAACTTACAGAATTATGGCCTGTGAGCTGGTGGTTTCTATTCTGGAGCAAAACCTTACAAATATGACAGATAGCTTAGAATGCAGTATCAGGAAAGCAAAAGAAAAGGTAGCACAATTATGTGCTCAAACATAGGTGAAGAAGAGAGAGCAAAGCAGAATGAGTGACTTCACCCTCTTACAAGGCATCTGCTTTCAGCCATTGATAGGAGTCAGGATGCTGAGCTTGATGGGCTGCTCCTCTGTTTTCATATGTTCACAGCTGGGTGAGAAAATTTAATCAATGGTCTGATGCCTACTGTTCTGCAGGGTTGTGCTTTCCCATCAGATAAACACTAGCTTCATTTATTACTGCTTTGTTTTCCACAAATGCTCTGTCACTTCCTCTTCATACCTTTGGTTTTAACAGTACACATATGGATTTGGCAAGAAAGGTAGTGACTGTTCAGGGTATCACAGTGTAGCTCCACAGCCATCTGGTGTCCACCAAAAACTGGCCTGATACCTGCAACATCTGAAAGAGGTGCTACAGAAATACTAAATTTTAAAGGTGTTTACCTGAGGACAGGTTAAAAGCTAGCAACTTTTCTTTCAAAAAGCTTAAATACTGTTAGATAGAAAAATTATAATCAAATGCTGATAAAGTCTATTTATTGTAAAACCAAAGACAACTCTTGGTCTTGTAGCAGCTAGTTTCCTTGCAACTCTGAATGTGCCTTTATTGAGAAATACCTTTTAATAGCACACCAGTACAGTGTCCAGACAGGAGACTTTTTGATTTTCCTTTGCATAAATAAGTACAGTATTCATAAAAACCTGGATTGAGAGGAAATACATAATTGTCCAAAACATTTGGAATTTATCTATTTCCTAGCTCACAAAAGCTCAGCTAATAAATAGGAACCATTTCAATGAGAATCAATATTAATGGTGATTGGCTTTGTCTAGATTTATGTTTCAAGTGCAGTCACTTGCATGCACTATTTGACATCTCAGAAGGTGAGTGCAGGGTAAGTGGAGGAATTATTCGCATCTTGCTCTGTCTCTACCTGTTTTCATGAAACTTGCTGGCACTTATTATCTTTGATTCCCCTATCACATTGTTACATTTTTTTAAATTTAGGCAGTAGGCTCAAAAGCTACTGGGAATGGAAAGGTAGATAGATTTCCACAGAATTTTGTATAAGTTTCTTTCCTTGGGGGAACCACGCTAAAAACCAGACATTGCCTTGGATTTGCTCATCCAAACGAGCAAATTGGTTTGGATGAGCAAACCAATGAGAGGGGTGAACGACCCTCTGATGCAGAGATTATTAATTAAAAATATGATAGAAATGACAGGAAAATCATAAGTACTTCTGTTCATACTCTTCCATTTGCACTGGTTAGATGGTATTTGACCTCATGAATAGTCCCTCAGAGAGCATGGTGGCATCAACTGTTGGTATAAGACATTGAGAATCTGCCTTGGCATAAGAGAAACATGACTCTCTGCAGCTGTCTAAATCATATCAATAAAAATGAGATTTCAGAGTTGAAACCCTTAAAGTGCTAATGTAATTGGCAAAATTCCTGGAGATTTTTAATAAGACCAGCATTTCACCATAGATGTGTTGGCTCTCCTCAATTTTCAAATAAATTACAAAGCATTCCCATTCATGTTTGTGTTGACTGCTCCCAAGTATTTATGAACAGATTAGGATAGAAATTTTCTGTACTTGTTGCCTACAAAGCGCCTGAGAGTTTTTTTATTTCAGTAATTTACTGTCCATTTTAATGGTGTGTGACTCGCTATCTTTTTGTCGCTGGATAGATGTTTCTTCTTAACAGAGACAGTGAATAGCAAGTAATGCACTTCTGATTGGGGTCTGCAGCACTGTCTTAATTAACAAGATTTAAATAATTAATTACCAGTATAATTTGAGAGGGGAAAAAATTAAGATGCCATGAAAAGCAGAATTTTTTTTCCACAAAGTTTATTTACTCCCAAAACTTTTCTTCACCTAACTACTTCTGAAAATCCCCTTTTTTGTATTTTATTTCATCTGTTGTTTGGAAGCTTCCCATTTTATTGCTCAAATCTTGTATTTTTCTCATCTTTATGGGCTTGCACATATTTGCTGTTATTGCTTTATGTACTTGTTTATGGACTCACATTATATACAACCTCAATTCATCATTATCATTTGCTGTTTTAAGCATGATGTATTGTTGTAGAAGTGGAAGATAAAGTGTCCACAGAAAAGTTACCTTTTTACTGGAAATTGATCTTTTTTGTTGATTTAATGTTCAAATAACGCATTTTTGATAATTCTGTATTTAATAAATGTCTGAAGGCAACATTTTAATTTTACCTGCCACTGGCATTTTCTGGCAGCCAGGTACTGAGACAGATGAAGAAAAACAAGATTTGATTTTCAAAGAATGGTAGACAAGTGAAAATAAAATCTAACTGCCAGTGATGTCTCTTCAGATAGTAACACACATTATCCCCTGGCTGTATTATTGTGCTTAAGACACTGGCTGAGTCCCCTCCAGAGGTTCAAGACAGTGGTTTTGCCTCTGGTATCACACAGAGCACATGTCTGATACATGTCACCTCTCTCCCTGTGCTGCCGCTGGCAGTGGCGGTGCCTTTCCTACCCGGAGCTGGTTCACAGTCCTTTTCGAATCACGCCTGGCGAAACGAGGTTTGAACGGCCGGTGAGGGAACGGGGAGCACAGTGAGAGCAGGTGCTGCCACACCAGCCAGCAAAGCCGGGTGTGCACCCACCGTGGCACCACCTCACACCCGGCCTCCAGATGGCCGGTGCCCCCTTCCAGTGTCTCCAGCAGCACCCGCCCTCCACGGCCCCTGACAGGAAGCCTGGAACTGCCAACGTGGCTTTTCTGTGGAGAATGTGAAATACAGCTTGTCTGCTGTTGCGGGAAAAAAAAACAAAGTGGCTTAATTAATTTAATAAAACAAACAAACGAACAAGTCATAATGAATACAATTGTCAGCAAACACGACCTTCACTATTTTTGAAGTCAGCCAACTGCACGGGACCATCCATGCAGTGATAGAAAGAGCGGTGGTTTTGTGCCTGCAGCACCAGGAGTCGGGATGCCTTCCCGAAACTCTCTGCTGGCTGCAGGCACCGAGTTTAAGCATGTTTCCTGTCATCACGTCTGTAAACGAAGACAGATGTACTATGCTGTCACTGCAGGGAGCATCCAAGGGTGACGTTGGGCCTCCTCTCCCAGGCAGAGAGCAGTGTGGAGCGGCCCGGGGACATCCAGCCTGCCATGGCACCACTGTCCCACTGCTAGGCCCTGCTGGGCCCTGCCCTGGGGCTGCTGAGGCGTCTGAGAGCGAGCATGGCCCAGGAGGGTTGTTGTGGAACAGCCTCGTCCCAGGGGCTCGGCTGCTTCCAGGCATCATGTCCAACTGCACGTCCTCTCCAGGTCAGTGTTCCCTCTTGGGCCTGCCTTGCTCAGAGGTTCCCGTGTGACTTTGGCTTTCTGTTTATTCAGCTAGACTAGCACACTTGGTCAGAGCATGGTGCTAATAACATCAAGGTCACAGATTTGATCCCTGTGTGGGCCGTTCACTTAAGAGTTGGACTCAAGGATCCTTGTGGGTCCCTTCCGACTCAGAATATTCTGTGCTTCTATCACTTGGAAAATGAGTCAGTGTTCATATGACAGCACCAACAGGATGGCTGCCCCGTCTTTGCCTCTTTGACCATGTTTCTAAATGTGTGTGGTGAGGCACAGGGGTGCTTCACCCAGGGATGGTGGAGCCCATCCTCACCACACGAAAAACTCCTCTCAGATGTCTTTCACCCTTAAGCCCAGCTCACCACTGCCCTGGGAAGAGGAACCCCACAGCTCTTGCTACAGAGCGGGTTCTGGAGGAGGCAGTCCCCTCCACCAAAAAACCAAGAGAGCTACCACTGGTCAGGATGCCATTGCGGCTCTGCATCGCTTCTGTTCAAAACGCCAGCACAGATTGTTGAGTACCAGTTGTCTCTGACATCTTGGAGCCTGTCATTTAGCGGGTTCTGTGTCCATTAAACACATGCCTTACTGATATCAAGTAGTGTAAGTATTTTACCCTGAGTGTCATGTAGTGCTAAGCCTTGCAAGTATTTATTACATCTACACTGTTACTTTTACCAGCTCAGCCTGTCACCTCATCAAAGAATTTTCGACAAGACCTGTTTCCAGGATACTACAGCAGTTATGCATCTAGGCACTTTTGAAAACATGCCAGGTATCTATCTGAATCTTTGTGCAGCACATATCTGTAAAATCTGGGTTTCAGTCTCCTATTATAGTGGAGATTCAGATCTGTGAGGAGCATTTTTAGCTTTTTATTGCTGATCACGAAGTCTCCCAAGAACCTATTATATGAAAAACAAAACGAAACTGTTTTAAATGCATCAGCATCCCCTAACCCTTACTATTAATTACAGATAACCAGCTAGCATTGTTAGACATTTATTGAATTCTATTTATACAATATACGAGACAATGGAAGTAACTAATTAAAACAAAATGTAAAAAACCCCAAAGTAAAACAAAAAAACCCAACAAAACAAACCCAAACAAATCAAACCCCAGCCTAATATCACATTTAGCAATGGATTTGGAGGTGCCTGGAAGTGTTTTCTGTGTTGGTTGACTCTGTACAAATTAGAAGGAAGCATTAACTAAAATTTATATGTGAAACAAATAGCTGAGAATTGTACATGAACTTTATGAAGTTCTTGATGTAGGTCAGACTGAAACTAAGTGTCATCTTCAAGGTATTTGACCATATGAATAAGTTAAACTTTGTATTTAATTATAGATTAGTAATCCTGTAAGTCACACACAACTTCTTAAGACTCCTGAAATATTTCTTGAATTCCCACTCAGTGATTGGTATTATTGTGACTATGTTACAATTCAGTGTGTTTGCAGAATGTGTTTTTAAGTCTTGCTAGGCCAGACAAAAAGAAAAAAAAAGCTGTCATTTAAGTTCAGAACTGCTAACTCGAGACGCAATGTTCAGCCAGCACCTGGTGTTTGTGGCTTCTAAGACCTACAGGTTCCTCACCTTTTAAAGTCCTTCAGGAGCCACAGCACAGCTGCAGCAGTGCCTGGTGGGTTCAACAGTGGGGCAGGAAGGCCATTAAGAGACACAGAAAATATGTGGGAGGGTTCCATTTAAGAACATGAGACATTTGCTGCACAGTTACATGCCAGTGTTCAACAACAATAGAACTTTTAACGACACTCGTTTTTATTCTAAAATGAAGCACTCCTAGTCCATTGACTTCTGTGTAATATCTTTGTGTAAACAGATCTGGAAGGTGTAAGAGGCATTTTCCTCCACAGTCCGAGGTGGTTTGAACGCAGATTTCTCAGCTTCTGGGGACATTTCTGCAGAGAAAAAAGAGGCAAGAAGGAGAGATATTGTACAGTCTGATGGTTGGGACACTCACTGAGTGCTGGGTCTCATCCTTCCTGCCATCATCCCTTTTGAAGCTTATTGCAGAACAGATATTGCATAAAATGCGGGAATGGACCTTGAAACAGGATTGAGACCAATAGCAACTTCACTTCCCCTCTGGCTGTGTCTGAAAAGCAATGAGTGAGCACTGTAAAAGAAAGGATCTCTTTGCCTCATCTGGTAGGCCTGCATGTGCATTTCCTATAAGGGAACAAATTACCTAAATGTTGAAACTGTTCTGTATGAATAGGAAAAAAACCCCAGTCTCCTGTGCATTTCATGCATGTATACTCTTGGGTTTTGGTTAAGTAAATAGTGCACTTTTTAATATTATTTTCCTAAGAATCAGTTATCTCTTAGTCCCTAGGACCTTAAAAAGGTTGAAAAATGTTTTTTTGTCATTGAAACCTCGTCCAGTGAAAAGAATTTTTAATAGTCTTTATAAGTAACAAGTTCCCTATCGCAGCACTAAATGTGCTTGTTCTGTGTTTGGCTTTCTCCAAATGCCCATCTCCTCTGTAACAGCTCACAGTCTTTGCAACCATACTTATACTTTCATTTATACATTTTACATCCAAATACCTCCTTGGGATTTTTGTCATGCAAGACTTCTAATATTTTCAACATAAATTTAGCATAACCCAGAGGTCTAGCTTCTGCTACTGAGATGCTGCATCAGCTGATTTGGAAGAATATGATTGATAAGAGGGCTTTGCAGATACTGTAAATCTGACTTTTCTTTGTTTCTTTCCTTTTTTTTTGCCTAAAACAACCCTTAGAAAAGTCACATTTTTACCAAATACAGTCTCTTTATTATTTTTTTTTCAGAGCTTCTAGGTGCATTTAAACCATACAGGTACTGTGGATGAAAGGTGTCAGGTTTGCAGGCAATTAGATATAATGCCAGCAAGTACAACTACCTTTTAATTTCCTTTATACTTTTCAGACTTTGTAGATTCCCATAGGAAGGGCAAATCTTCTTTAATCAATAGATAGAAGCAAGCAGAAAAAAAGTATTACAACCTGCTGCTATTCCATCAGTTTCATTTCCTTCCATAGGAGACTTGAGTGTCCAGCCATGTAGATTTTCATCTGTCAGTTAAGTCCATATCTAAGGGTTTCTAAACAGTTATGATACAGCTTTCATTTTAGTTTTCACCTTTTCCTTCTTTTCATGTTTGTGCTCTGTAATAGTTCAAAGAACCCTTTTGCCTGACAAGGCATTTGTAAACTTACATCTTTCTCCTAATGCACTGGGTTTGGAGTCTCTTCTTCCTTTAGTTTGCTGAAGGCAACCTATCTTTCTCAGAAGCTTTTCCTAGAAATCACTTATTCTAGCTTGCCTTATGTTGCTATTTTTGTCCTTTGGCAACCACTGCCTATGTCAGTGGTGACAATTTTGTGGGAGAAAAGACTAAATATCCATGTAAGTTGCAGAAAGAAAGCATCTGATATGGCAGTTTTGGAACTTTGCAAGTATAGTTTTTCTTTTTCACTTATTACTTCCTTTTCCACAGTGTCCATCATCATTTGTTTATCATTAGTTGGCTAATTTAGAGTTTAATTGTGCTTGAACGGAGATTTTGGACAGAGGAGAGCTGAGTGTTGACATGATTCAGGTAGAATCAATATATCCTGAGCTCCTGTGATGTATACTCTCAAAGCTTCCTTTTTTAGAAAACATGCTGACCTGACTGTGATTCTGCTCTAATTCTACTCTAATTCTGCTGGAAGAAGTGGCAGCAGCCATTGCTTCAAACCATTAATCTTCATTTGAAATAGTAGGGGATGCATATTGATAGTTATAATCACCTTTGTGGCACCAGGGAGGCAGAATTATAAAAGTAAGTACTTTTGTGATGCTGATAGAGAGAGGAAAAAAGAATTTCACTGTGTCTCCTGGTCAAGCTCTCTTAAGCCCACAAAATAAAATTACTGCTACTGGTCACATGCATTTTGAATGGACCCTGAAATCACAGGTGTGGAACAGTTAATGTGGGCTGGTGGTTGTTGGAATAAGGGTGCTTTTGAACCTCTAGCACATAATGTATATTGTTATCATTATTTAGGTACACGTATTCACTATTCGGGTACTAAGATGATGAACATTTTTAGTATATGCTACATAGCCTGTGTAAGAAGGGTGCAAATCCTTCCTCTTTTCTTCTTTAACAGAATTATCTGCAAATGACATTAGAAAGTTCGCAACTTTTTCATCTCCTTGAAAATTATGGAAAGGCAATATTTATTTTGATGAAAAGATATACATATAATGTCTTCTAAATAAAAGGATTTGGTGTGTACACTAAATGCCATCTGATGGTGTTCTAATTTTGTTGAAATGAGTTTACTAAAAATTTTTTTTAACCCCCAACCTTACGTATACCTGATTAACAGTGAGACAAATGGTTTTGCTACACATGCATGGATTGCTCTTTAAAGGTTGGCCTTTTTGCACAACTGGAGGGCAATAGTTCCCATTAGCTTTAGAGAGCAGATCAACCCATTTTAACCATAATAAGCATCTCTTCCAGACAGAAATGCTTGCTTCTGGATTAAAAATGCGTATTAGGATATTCGTGTACTGGCAAGCTAAATATCTAAAAGAAAAATCCATCCAGCTTAATATAGCAAGCAAGGGTTCTCTAAATTAGCAGTAAAGAAGAAATTTTCTGGTATTGAAAAAGCTGAATGAATCCTATGGCTGAATGAACTGGTTTTGATTTACATTTAAGATTCTGTTGGACCTTCACTGAGTGGCTTCACATCACTTTTTGAGGACCAGAAAGATAACATACAGAATCTCTTTTTTTGTTAACACATACTGTTTGGAAATAAATTAGAAAGGCCTGAAAGGAAAAATTCATCTGTATGCTGTGTGCAATCGTTAATCGTGAGAGAGGGAAGAAAAATGAACCAAAACAAAGATATATTTTTTGAGGATGTTAAATCAGTAGTGTGCAAAAGGGGCAATTAGTAGTATTTTTCTAAGAGCAATTTAGATTAAATAGCTGCTGTATGCTATTTTTATTCCATGCCTGAGTTGTCTCTAAAGCAATTTTAAGAGAGCATATATTCTGATAGCCTGTGTTTTTGAAACCAAGGTAGAAAAAGACTGTAGCCTGTTGCAGGCATAGTGCTCTAAACATTCATGTGCTATTAATAGATTAAGTGGGCAGGGATTTCCTACCCACTGCAGTTTTTCTCTCTTTTATTGTTTCCAGTGGTTGATAATTTGCATTTTATGACATTTCATAATATATGCTCCCAATTACAGGAAAATAGGATTTATTTTTCTTTTTAGACAGAATTAGTGTTGGTTTATGTGGTAAATATCCCAGCAAAATTTTCCCCTTGTCTCTCTCTGTGCTCTAGGTCTCTTGCCACATTCAATACCATTCTGTTCAGCATAATCATCATTAGTTTAAAGTCCAGCTTTTCTTTTGCTACAGTGAAAACCCTGTGCTGAAACCGCTTGAGGTTTTTAAAGACAGTTCATGTGTTTGGTCTTCTGTGTGCCTATTTGTAGCTTAAGCTAGTAGATTTGAATACCTGTGCCACCATACTCATAATTTTTTACAACAGACATTGAGTTAAACATTCTATTTTCTGCATGGACAAGAAAATGTAATGGTCTTCTCTACTAATTTCACTTCCACTAGTCCCCCTTATTGCTTTATGATGTGGCAAGAGTGGTCGGCAGTGAGTTCATTATACTGATGAACACCTACTGTTTACAAAGCCTAGAAACTTTGCATTTGATAGTCCTCTTGTGTACTTCTCCATTTTGATTCCATGAAAGGATTTAGTAAGTTATTGGTAAAATCACAATTACCTGGTTTCCTTCTTCCTTTTGAGAAAGGCATGACTGGCATGATGACTGCCCATCAAAATCTTTCTCATGTTGAAACACCCTCCAAAGCTACTGTACAGTCAGTACTGCTCAAATATAGTTTGACAATCTCCTTATCAAAGTCAGTGATTGCATAAGAAATGACCAGTGTTTGACCACAGTACAAGGCCAAGTTGTTCTCAGTATAATGTTAATATTTCCTTGACTGGGTCACGTTAGGCTACATTCAAATTATTAGAACCTCTATGTTGCTAAATGTGTTGGAAAAGAAGTGACTTCAGGCCAGCCCCTCAAAATCTATCGACACATATGACTGTTAAAATGGACATTGCAAGACTAAAAGTGTACCTGGAAATCTACCAAAGCTTGACTGCTTTTGGTTCTCCAAACAAAGACCACAGACATCTACTTTTAAGAAGATGTTTAACACTGTGCCTTGGCAAACACCAAAGCACACTAGATGTGATTTTTACAGCTTACTTGTGGCAGGACACACTAGGTGAAGAATCTGGACAAGGTTAACCCTGAGAATTGCATTTGCGATTCTAAGAGCCCTGTGCAGATCTACAAATCTGCTGCTTGCAGTGGATGTTCAAGTTTCTTTATGAGTTCTGTCATTGATTTCCTTTATGCCTCAAGGAAACATTTTGATTCCTTATAAACAGTTTTAAGTAGTGAAGGAGGGAAGGCACAGGTTTGTTTTCTTTTCTAGATAAACTTCACCAAGCAAGTAATGGTGGAGGAATTAGACAGTGTTAGTGATAAATAATGTCTAACTTTGGCATCTGAGAGCTCTGCAGTAAAAGAAAACCTGCCCATATGCACTGGGGGTGGAGAGAGAAGGTTTTATAACAGATTTAAAATTAGAAAACAAAATGGCCTGATTAACAGCAGTAGGAAGAGTTCTGCAGAGGATGAGGGGAGAAATTAACGGATGACATTCAAAGGCAGCTGTGAAGTATGAGAAGCTGCAGTACGCGGAGGTAGTCAAATCTAGCAGTACAGAGAGTTCTGAATGATGCTGGAATAAATCAAAAAGTCTGGGTGGGGGGATCTTTCAAGTGGTGGATCATAGCTAAAAGGTGGATCACCTCTGCTTACACAGACGGTAAGCCAGTAAATTCCATCCTGAACTAGAGCACTGTGTTAGTATTAGAAGCAGCTGATATTTAGGGGACGTGTACAAAGATATTTCAAGCAAACTGACAATGGTTTTAGTATGTGCTGGGTTTTTTTTTTGGAGTGAGCCCCACCTTTTTATACTTCAGAAAGCAAATGTAGTTCACCTATTTGCTATTTCCATCTGAGACTATATCTTTCCATGAATTCCACTTACCTTGAAATAAGGGAAGAATAGAGAGCCTTCACAAATGTGCTTTCTAATGGTTAGAATCTGGATACATGGTGCAGGCAATGTGGAGAGGCGGTGTTGCAGAGCTGCGTTATAGAAACTTCGTGCCTTAGGATCCTGAATGAGGCTTTCCTGCAGGCAGCTTTCCAGCAAAGGATACACTACAGTGGTAATGTGGACTGCACCCTTTCCTCTCGATGTCCTGGACCTACCCTTACTGCCAACAGCACAAGGAGGCAACACGGCACGCTCATCTCCAAAGCACGTCAAGAGAGGAAAGTTGCAGGCGATTACAAGGCAACACTGAATGTACACGGATACACTGTAAAGGCCTCTTCATTTCTAAATACATTATGGCTTTCAGTGGATAGACCCCCTACCAATAAATTCTGTCTTTATAGCAGAACTGTAGGAAAAATAGTATTTTTTTGTGATAGACCACAGTCTGGCTTCTAGTGAACTATTCTGATGAATGAGGTTGAATGGAGTCTACCTCTGAAGAGAAGTTCTTTCTGCTAATGACAGGAGAAATCATACAGGTTTTTTTCATAATAGGTATGACTAAGTAAAACAAGAAAGTAGATCACTAATTAGAGGATATTGAATGAAATTCAATGTGAAATTACATCTGCTCTTGTTTTCCCATACATAACCATATCTAACACATCTAACCATACGCATATACAGCTGTATCTAACACCTAAATATGGATGCATTCTAATCAGTTTTTCTTAGTCATGAGTATATTATTCCTTGATATCCAGTATTATTACTTTGGGATTAATAAAGAAATAGCAATTTCAGTTCTTCTCAATATGAAATTAAAATTATATCCATACACGCCACACCTTTTTTTCCTCACCTTAGGATTTCCCATTAGTTTTTTTCCCCTCTTTTCTCTGTAGTAAATCTAAATTTCATATATGAATACTGATAAAACTTGATTAAGAATTCAGAAGCTCTTTTTGCCCCCAAGTTACCTGAAGACATTCACTTGGTCCTGACTCATGAAGACAGATGGACTTAAGTTCAGCCAAGATGAGTAAATAACTTATCTAAGACTGCAAGAAAGTGTGGTTTATCTAGTTTTGTTTTTCTTGTGCTTTAATTCTGTTAAAACTAACTACAAGAAAGACACAGTGTTTTTGTGGGAAATGAAGACAAAAAGTAAGTACTTCCCTGTACACATTTTCATGGAAGGTGCTCTTAATTGTAGATTAATTCCATCGTTCATTCAAATGCATTTAGAAACTGCCATTTCTCTGGTTTATTTACACCACTTTTGCACCTCTCTTTCATGATTTCACTACTATTTTCTCAAGAATCAACAGAATACTACGGCTTACCGTGGAGGATCCCAATACCATCCAAATATTGTGACTATATCTTTTCATTTAGACCTTTTCATCAGATACTGTCTAAGTTCAACTCATGATCAGAGATTCAGTTGTAGATACTAAGTCACTCTTCAGCCTATCTAACCTTCTGTTTTGATTTATTATTTGATAATCAGAGCAGTTCTTATGTGGCTTAATATATTCAGTTGAGATAGGATGCTTAATACTTCAGCAATGTAAATGGTTTCATTATTTAAATGAAATCCTAGTTTAATGGCAGTAACATTTTCGTATTGAACATATATATTAGTCATTTCCTTCATTTTTAGATGTTGAATGTTTCATACAAGGGCCATAATTACTTTGTATGTTAATATTATTCCATACCTTTGGCAAAGATGCTTTTCATTATGAACATTTAACTTTGACTTGTCAACTGCCATCTCAGTTTTGTATTTTGGTGTTGCATTTTTTTCAGATACGTTCTGTCTGCATTAATATGCTGCTGTCAGCAGATCATGGTTTTGATCCTTTTGTAGGTTATTTGAAGATTTATTTTATTACCAGTAACAGGAAAAAATTTAGAGTTACTTTTCAGAAGCAGGCTGCTAGAGACCCATTTTTAAAAATGCAACTTTTCCAGATAGCCTGTCATCCTTTTTATTTTTCAGAAGAATTATTTTTATTATTACAGTTTCTTTTTAATTTTGGAGTTTTCCGTGTTAAAAGGATACAGAGGAATTTGGCAGCAAAATATGTTGTCATATTCCACATTCAACTCAAATGATTTTTTTGGCTAGTTTAACTAGCTGTTTTGAGGCCTTCTGGTTTTCAGGTTTTCTGAAGTTTCCTTGGTATGGGGTTCTTTGTTCCTGAGTTTTAGTGCTCGAATCAATTAGATCTGAGGAAAGGTTTCTCAAAACTCTGGAGATAGGATTGCAAGTGTAAAGCAGCACTGTGACTCAATGAGGGAGAATCGCAGTGGTTGTCTTTCCATGTCTAAATGTCAACACACTTTAAATAAAAGACATTTGCTTGGCTTAGTATTGAATACTTTTTCACTAAACACTTAAAAGCATCTGAGGAAATAAACTGATATGGCCTATTATCTACATCTACTTAGAACTCAGTAAAAACTTAAGGACCTGTATGCAACCCCATAATGTGTTTAAGTATAAAGAGTACATAGTGTGTACATATATAATTTGCTTAGCTGTTGTGATGAAGATGACAAGGCATTAGGAGAAAGCTTTATTACACAGTATGTATCTTTGTAATTTGATAATGGTTTCTCCGCAGAATATTAATCACTGTTGTAGACATCAGAATCCCAGTACTCCAAGGTAGTAATGACCTCCACACATTGTTTTGCTAAATATCAATTTTTGTTCTTTACCGTAAATGCTGCTTTTAGATAATTATATTTAGCACAGCTGTAACTAACATGATCATAAGGCAGTGATTCTGTCATTTCTTAGGAGGTAAATCCATACCTCAGTCATGGATGATGTGGAATTTTTTTTTATCCTGAAAGCGATTTTCCCTGTGTTTAGTGACAACTGTGCTGTTACCCACCTGTAGTACTTAGGTAGTGAGTACTTAGTGTCTCCTCACTTGCCATCAGCTCAAGCTGATGTGAACTTAATATCTATTTTTTCCTTCTTAATTCTATTATTTTCTACTTTGTGTGAAACTGCATAATAAATATTCCACCATCTTTGGATGGCCTTCCTGTAGCTCATACAGTATTATTCAAGTAGAAGCCCTTAACCAAAGGTGACAGCAACTTCAAGTACGAATAGAGAAATCTGCTGGGGAAACAGGTGCTTTGTCGTTGTAAGGGAGCTGGAGCAGAGTCTTTGGAATCTGGATGTGTCTGGACCACCACGCAAAGTTGGAGCCGGTGTCGCAGCGGCGGCGGGTTCGGTGCGGGCGGCGGCCNCGGGGCTGGGCAGCGGCGCCGGCTCCTGCCCGCCTTGGGCGGTAGATGGTGCTAGATGAGAAGTGAAGGTGCCGCTCAGGACGCCTCCCGTCAGAAGCTGCCGCTCAAAGTCAGAATGAAACACTCGGCGGTTTCCGTGTTTATTTCTTTACCTGTTGGGATCTTTGGGGTGGGACCACGGAAAATGGAGGTGGATGAACTTGAGGGTGGTAACGGGTGAGAGATAAAGCGTCAGTCGTTTTCCAAACACCGTTTCTGTAGCGATAGAAGGTTGCAGCGAATCAGCAGGGCAAGGCCGTCTTTCTCAGTGGGAGAGAAAAGAAGATGCAGGCATAGCACAAAACTGTGCTGCTTCAGAGCAGATTTGTTTGAAAGAGCACTGTCAGCTTGTATGTCGCTGATTGTGCGTCTGGGCATGACTGAAAGCCTTATGTCTTCAGATTAATTTAAAGGATATATGAAGGTAAGACCTCTCAGCTGAGTGAGGAGTAGTTACACAAAGTTTGCATTCTAATTAGCCAGCTGTGGGAAAATAACAAAATGTCTTTCTGCCTAAAATCTTACTGATTAAATTATATATTACAAATGTATGAAACAATGTACATTAATAGCATTCACTTTCTTTCAGGGTTAGAAGTAAAATTGCAAGAATTCCTTCAAAACCAATGATCCCAATTGCTGTACAGTGGCACGACTCCAGAAAAGAAAGAAAACAGTCTGTATTAGTTTTATTATTGGGTTGCCTTTTGGTTTTGTTTCCCTTTTCTCTTTTCATCCTCTCCAAATTTGATACCATGTCTGGAGCATTAACTCATCTTTGGCAATAAAATTTGGGATGAAATGTGCAAAAAAACTAGCTTGGTAAGAGATTTCCTTACATTATTTTAACTATAAAAAACATTCATCACCTGTAAAATCAATCTTTATAGGGGCACTGAAGGATAAAATGAAAAGAAGCTTCTTCTTCATGAAGCTAATTATTTCCCCAAGCTTTGTAGCTTTCTGATATTACTATACGCAATTAAATTATTCTGAATTGACAGCGTTTAGTGAAAACAGGAGTACTGATGATCTACAGTAGCAGCTGCTTTAGAAAATATAAGACATACTGAAATAAGAAAAATCCTATGTGTGCTTTCCTTGAAGTCAGGAGTGTCAGTACTTGCAGAAGTAAGTGGATAATATCAAACATGGGTGTAATATGTTTTAAACCCACAATGCATGAAACATTAGAATTCTAGAATGTAGTACTTTCTGCATCGTCTGTAATATAATAGCTGTTATCTTGAACTAAAATGTGACTTGGCATTGGCAGAACAAGTTGCCCTCAGACTCTAATAAGGTCTTGACTGGATGCAGTTCTACATAGACACCAGTTCTATAATGTCTAATAGTTACACATACTGTCTGAATGCATAGTTCTGTGCAACCTACATTTCAGGGCCACATCTGAAAAAGGTTTTATAAGATTCTTGTCAGTGGAAAAAATATGTTTCTAAAATTTTTTAAGGCAGCCTTGAAGTAGGATGTGCAAGAGTTAGCCCTGAGTTGAGAGTCTGCTTTGTTAATATAAAAAGTTATAATAAGGGGCAGAACGAATCTTCAATCTATGACTTCTGTTCTTTTGAAAGAATTCTTGACCTTTTTTCTGTAAGAAGAGCCTAAGAGGTTTTATAGTCTGCCCTGCTTTTGGGGTAGACTAGTTTCAGCTTTCTGCTTGCTTCTTCAGCAGTGCCTTGCGACATCCTACTTGTTTACTTGGGAGAGATGCTGGGAAGATGTTTGTGCTTAAATAAATATTTTTAAGCATATCAGAAGTTTTTGGGGAAAACATAAACACATCCATGAACATTTTTTTCCAAATATTCCCTTAAAATTATTTTTCCTTTGATAAAACCTTAAAACGACAAGTGCATTTGCACAGCCCTTCTCAAAATAAAACTTTTCTTAAATCATTTCAGCAATCATTCCTCAGAAAAGGAAGCTAGGCTTATAAGGGGGAGAGGGAGGAGGGAATGCAAGTCATAGCTATAAAATTGATATTCTTTACATGCTAACTTATTATGACTCCAGTCTGCGTTACATCGTATTTTTGTGGGCAAGATACTACTCTGTTAGCCCTGCATAATGCCAAGTGTAATAACACTCAGCATTACCTAATGGAAAGGTTCCTTACCACACTGTGCTTTAAAAATGGTTACATTACATGTAAAGAATTGTAGAGGAGAGAGATAGATGAGAAGGAGGGAATGCGACATTTGCTTTTACCTTCCAAGACAAACTGATTAGGTGACTCCTAATATGTTGTCTGAATAACAAAAAGCCTAAGCTTGGCTACAGTGTGGGGAAAATAGAAATAATTTCAAATCACAGAGGCTATGGGTTTTATGTGTGGAAAAAAAAAAAAAAGGAAGTTGAAATAAATCTTCCCCAAATTTTGCCTTTCATTCAATAGCTGCAGACATGACTGTTGCCTCGAAGATTTAAAACTAGAGTATGATCAGACTTTAAAGCACATATGACAGTGTCTTATGCAATGCCTTAATAACACCTTGGAAAAACATTGTAATAATAGTCATGTAATTTCTCTGGTCTGCTGTAAAGATAAGTTGTTTAACTGAGCTCTTTGTGAGTAGATTGAAGGTTTACGCCAGGTATAATTTTCAGTGTTAGATGATTTAGCTGGCTGATGTACTTTAATTTTAATAGAGGCTGTATGGCTCATCTTTAGTGTCTGAACTGGGTGTGACAAATTCAGTGGGGAATGCTTGAGAAAAGTGAAGATAAAATACCCTGTTTAATAATACAATAGGAAGAAACAACTGCAGCTGAGAAGTGCAGCTCTAGATGGAACAGCAATTGTAATTTTGGTGATTTTTAGCTAGGAAAGAACTCTAGTTTATTTCTTTAATACTGCACAGACCTTAGAGCTGTCCCTGTTCAGTGTTTCTTTCAAGTTTACTGATCACATTGAGCAAGCTTTTATTCCTTATCAATATTCCAACTTCTGAATATCTTTAAAAGGGACCCTTGCAAAATTTACAATATTGACTCAGTAGACTTGCCCTGAGGGACCAGCCACTCTTTCATTTCTCCTCCTAAGTGCTGGTGTTACATGCAAAATAAAGGTCTGCTTATATTGGGCAACTCTCTGTCTGTATGCTGCCCTGAACATTTTCAAATAAATGCAAAACAGCAATGCTGTCACCATGTTTTCTTGCACCAGCCTACAACTTCAAGTTCTTACACTTGATAGACACAAGGAAGAAACCATGGCAAACTTTACTTTATGAAGCAAAGAACCTGGATTTTCTTCCTGTTCTTACTGCAAGTTACTAAGAGAATGCTTGCCAAAATAATTTGAAAATCTTGTGCAGTTTTCTGCAAGGGTATGTTTTTCTGCTTTGTTTCAGACAGAAAAATCTGCTGTAGTAAGGCTATCTGTTAAATTGCAGAATTCAGAAATACTTTCTGGGCTTGAAACCAAAAGCATACCTTTGCTATTTAGTGTTCAAATGTATGGCAGAATCACCTTACACACTCACCTTGGAACTGTATATTTGGACCAAATTCTTTCTCTGAACAGCTCTGAAACCAGAGCTAAGGCTGTATACACAGCACACACGTTCAATTATTTTGATGTAGCCTAAGATGATTTACATTTTGGAGCAAGCAAACACTAGCAGGTGTTACATCTATATGAAGTACCCGGGTGAAAGATGATGTTATACCACTGAAACACTGAATTCTCTAGAGCATTCCTCTGAGCTAGTGCATTATGCCTTTTGCTAGAGAGGAACAGTGATACCGAAATATTGAAGTGTATTCCATGTCCAAAGTAAATTCTCCATTCCATCTGCCACACAACTATTGCTCTTGCTACTGCTGAAGATAAATTAGTATCAAATTAGGAGTCTGTGGATGCACTCTTAGGATTGACTTTTGTCATGGGTCTCCAGTAGAAGAAAGAAAAGATCCAAGGTCTTCTGATTCCTGTTCCCATGTCTAATTCTAGAATTTGTCTTCCTTCTCTCCTTTATCACATCTTTTCAGTGTGAAGGTATATGTTTTACTCTGTTCTTTCTGCAACAGTGTTGCTTTTGATAATGAGATTGCCCTGTGAATCTGAATGTGCTTTTAATCAGGTGCAATATTATTTTTATCCTCCTCTTGAAAGTTGACTCTGTATGAATTCTGCCTACATTCTTCCAGAATTCTTCAGCCGTTTCTAGAACATGTTGACCTATTTATAAACCAATAAAACTCTAAAAGAAAAATGCTTAACACATCATGAAATGACTCAAACTGTCCCTTTACTTTTCTCAGTTGTGCATATAATTCTTCCCTTTTAAGCATAAAACTTTTGCATGATGATCTTTCGGATGGCTATAGACTTGAAAGATTCAGAGATGATAAAATCAAACGGATGCAATCTGATGTGTTAGCAGAATAAATATAGTTTAGGTTTAAAACCATGTGAGCCTCTCAGGATTCCTTCTTATAAACATACGGAGAAAAGAATTTGCATCCTTTTATTAATCATTTTACTAAATGAAACTTCAGATCTAACAAATCTGTAAATGAAAATCTAATTCAGTAACAGTAATCTGAAGTATATTCTAAGTTTGAGGAACCTTTCTGCAATTCCACGCTGGTTATGGGATATCTGGTTGGTAGACCAGTCTCTAGGATACATGAAAAATAATATATAATTGCAGAAAACTCTTTTAATGGGTTTTTTCCCTTCCCCCTCTTTTGTTTTAAACCAAATACTCACAAAAGGAATAAAGGAAAAGCTACACTTTTTACACAAATGGAGGCCGATCCTGAGATTTTCATGGTGTCAGAAAAGACATTTACAGTTCTCTGGAAAGGCTGGGCTCTCTACCTCAGACTTGTGATCTAATCTAGACATATAAATGATGGAAAAAAAATATTGGTCCAGTAGTGTTGTGCTACTCTGCACGGTTAATGTGGGCTAAGGAAACATGCCTCTTATTCTTAACCTGGGATTATTAGTCTCATTGATATTAATACACCAGTTACAATCGGGCTAACAGTCATAGTCAAAGTGATCTATTTATTACCAAAAGAGCCTGATTTAAAATAGAAAGTTTTTTTCTTTTCGAGAAGAGTAAAAGGCTCAGCAGTCCATGTGATCCTGTCTTGTCTCACTGGCTATTATAAAATAAGTGCTGCTTTTCAAAACTCAGTAACTTTACAGTTTTCTCACTCACTATATATAGGTATATAAAAATAGCTCAAAGTACATCCTATTATTTAGTAATGTTTTAAATCCCAGGTTCTTCACCAGGAGGTTTATAATGCTGATAATGGAGATTTCTTCCTCTTTGTTCTTGGGTGGGTTGGGATTATTTTTATACTTTTGCTAACAGCATCCACAGGGTTTGTTTTTTTTTTATGTTGGCCTACGGTTCTTTCGGTTTACCCTCAAAATTTTTATTTTGTTAGTTCCCAAGGTGCATTTATAGTAATCAGTAACTGATGATTGATTACATGTTTAAACCCACTTGGTACCTAGAATAAATCTGTTCCTGTACCTTAAAGGTCTCTGCTATCATCCTGTCATGTGTCCTGTCATATGTCAGTGCACAACTTTATCATTCCAAGGCCACAAATAGTTGTGCACAGAATAACTACTACCACTCATTGTTAGTTAAGAATGTATCACATTTATAATGTTTGTAGTCATTATACCACATGAGTACACTAAAGCTAAAAGCAAATTAGGCAGTAGTCACTGATCAATTCTGTTACACATTTAGGTCTTAAAGCTAAAGCAAGCTAAAACAAGAGAAACTGAGATAGTCTGAAGTGTCCTGAGACCTCTGTTATTACGTTAATGAAAACCTTTTTGCCTGTTACGAGTAATGGCAATACCATATTTTTTGGGCTGCAGAATCATAGAATCACAGAATACGTCAAGTTGGAAGGGAGCCACAAGGATCATCAAGTCCATCTTAGTCCTGCACAAAGCAGGCCCAAGAGTCACGCAACCAAGAGCACTGTCCAAACACTTCTTGAATTCTGTCAGGCTTGTTTCTGTGACCAGTCCCCTGGGGAGCCTGTTTCAGTGTCCAACCACCCTCTGGGTGAGGAACCTTTTTCTGATATCAAACCTAAACCTCCCCTGGCACAACTTCAGGCCATTCCTTTGGGTCTTATCACTGTTCACCACAGAGAAGAGATCAGTGACTGACCTTCCTCTTCCCCTCATGAGGAATTTGTAATTGCAGTGAAGTCTCCCCTCAGTGTCCTCTTCTCCAGGCTGAACAGACCAAGTGACCTCAGCTTCTCCTCGTATGGCTTCCCCTCAAGGTCCTTCACCATCTTTGTTGCCTTCCTTTGGACTCTCTCTAATAGTTTAATGTCCTTTTTATGTTGCAGTGCCCAAAACTGCCCCCCAGGAATTGAGGTGAGGCCGCCCCAGTGCAGAGCAGAGTGGGACAATCCCTCCCTTGCC
>VZTA01000054.1:0-18052 GCA_013398855.1 Mohoua ochrocephala | reverse complement strand
AGGTTTGATAAGCAGGACTTTCCTCTCATGAAGCTGTGCTGGCTGTGACCAGTGACTGTGTTGTCTTTCAGGTGTTTTTCAATACCTCCCAGAATAATCTTCTCCATAACTTTACCAAGCACTGAAGTGAGACTGACAGGCCTGTAGTTTCCAGGGTCCTCCTTCTTTCCCTTCTGGAAAATCACAACATTTGCCAGCTTCCAGTCAGCTGGGACCTCTCTGGATTCCCGAGACTGCTCAAAAATCATTGAGAGAGGTTTTGCGATGACATCAGCCAGCTCTTTGGGGATCCTTGGATGAATCCCATCAGGCTCCACAGATCTGTAGGGATCCTACTGGAGCAGCAGATCCCACACAATTTCAGGGTTGACTGGGAGTTGATCATTCTCGTAGTCATGGCCCTCCAGCTCAGGGCACTGAGACCTCCTTGGTGCATCATCCGTGTTGAAGACAGAGGCAAAGAATGTGTTAAACACCTCTGCCTTTTCTCTGTTCCTGTTTGTGGGGTGACCGTCCTCAGCCTGCAATGGGCTGATGTTATTTCTACACTGACTATTGACTTTAATATATTTGAAAAGACTCTTTTTATTGTCCCCCACATTTCTGGCCATCTTGAACTCCAGTTTGAGCTTTGGCCGCACAGATTTAATTTACACAAATTACGGCGGCAAGCAGCATCTTGTAACAGCATCAGTACTCTATCTGATAACTTGTTGTTAGGTAATATATTTAAGGATGGACAAAAAATATTTTAAAATGAGGCTTCATGCTACTTTTCTGCAATATTGTATTTATTTTGCACATACAGATCACATTCTTAAAACTTGCAATTCAATCATTGTGTTCTACTCCAAACTGAAACTTGATATCTGAGTTTCCAAATCAGGATGAATACTATTAATATGCATTGATTATACACTTTAGTTCATGTTTATTAGCCTGTTTTAAGTAAAACAGACACAAGTTTTGGATTCAGAAGCAATAATATTCCTATAAAAATGTAAGATTTTAGTATGGAATGGGACTTGTACTTTGGGCTATTTTTATACATCCATATCTATATATTTAGCAAGTGATAAAACAGTAAATATACTGAGTTCTAAAAAGCAGCACTTATAGTTTATAATAGCTGGTGAGGGAAGACAGTGTCCCATGCACTACTGGACCTTCTGCTCCCTTTCTTGCAAAGAAAAAGCTTTTACTGAGTTATCAGAACATCGGCTTTATTAAGTAGAATTTTTCACATGCTACTTCAATTAGGTAATAATTTAAAGGTACGAAAATTCCTTGAGAATTCTCTTCAAAAGAATTGTATGCTTAACAAGATTTTCATGAAATAATTACAAAAGATTAAATATGCAAGCCAGAATGATGTGAGTATGCATTTAGATGAATAGGTGTTGTCAGAAAAATCAATAGAATTATTCTCCAGGGTGAGTTTCAGTAGATCAGATGTTTGAAATATTTTAAATTTTGTGCACATCACCTACAGGCCCGTATCCCATATGACAAACACTTGACACTCCACCTTGTACCAACACATGCAGAAGGTGAACTGATACAGGCATAAAGGACAGCTTTGTAAGTTTTGTGCTAGTAGGGACTGCAGAGCTGTGCCCTACGTGTAAAGATAATCCAATGTGAAATTACACCACTTTTTTCAAGTAAAGTGTTACCCACATGACAATTATATCAAACACATTGCTAAAAATTACCACAAATGCAAAAGGAGATTGAATTATGGTTGCTATGGAAACTGTAACATGCAGCTTCCTGACTTGATGCGTGCAAAATTTCAGCATTAATATCAAGCTGATACATATTTTCACTTTTTCTTCTTCACTTGAATAGGTGAAGATGGAGGTTGTGTATAATAATATATCCATTCAAGTTATATAGCTCCGTCATGCCATCTAGTATTTTTTGTTAGTTGCAGAGTACATGTAGAGGTTTGCAGATGCTTTACTATATTAATGCTGCAGTGAAAAATTAAATGTTCTAAGCATATGTTTCTTAAAACGGAAGGAAGATGGTCTACCCACATAGTGTATTTTATAGAAAGGTCAGTGGATGATCATGGATGTACAGAAAAGTACCATACATGGAAAACAAAGATCTTGGAACAAGCCCTGTAAAAAGGGTGAAATTTATTTCCACAAATGGTTCTAATCCTCAAGCTAGGTCGATTATCAAGTCTTGTCACTGAGGTTTATGTGCAGCCACTGTACAGCATATACTCTTCCCCGGGTAGATAGCTGTGGCATGTGAGGTGTGCAAACTGTGTCATATAAAAACTTCATTGTGAGAACCAGTGTGCTGAGAATCAGGTTATTTCCCCGTGCAGAAGAGCACAGTAACATAGCTGTGGCTGAGGTGATAGTGTTGAAGCAGCTCCAGCACCAAACACCATCTAGGCCTACATGCAGTGAGCACAGGTAATTTGCACTCTGTCAGCTCTAGCACTGACTTTTGTGCTATTATCACTAGGCCATTACTAGTACCTTATGTAGAAAATTTAAGCTTCTTCAGGTTGTCTGTCTTGCATTGCACTAACATGACTTTCTAACATATCTTGAAGTACTAATGAATTCAAAGATAATAAAATACTTCGGAAACATGAGAGAGGAAAAGCAATTTGAGATTCAATGTAATTATTGTTTTTCAGAATCTCCAGGGCTTGGTGCCTGATGCTGGGAGAGCAGAACACCTTTTAGTGACAAAAAAAATGAAGTGCATCTTGGGAGTATGACTGAAAATGTGGATGGAGTAGGATGGGGAACCACAAAACTACATTTCTTATTATGATTGTATATGGAAGCACAGTACTGGAGCTCCCAAGACAGAGGTTGATAAATGATTCAAGCCTGGACTAGGGTTGATTGAACCAGCAGTTCCCAATTGTGCTGTCTTGCTAGTAATGTTTTTGTATGATATTGTATAGACAGGGGTCTCCATCATTTTTAATCACTCTGTATGACCTTGGTCAGAGCAATGTTACACAACAGTGCTTCAAAAAAGTGTGTCTGGTTATTGTCTGCAGAATGGAGTTTAGCAGATCTGGCTTTACTTTTTCACTTTACTCCTTCATTAACATTTACCTGTCCAAGTTAGCCTCAGTGTCAGTCATCTCTGCAAGTCAAAGCTGGCATGTAAAAGCTGCTTTAATATCTGTTAAAGTTACTAAAAGTAACTGCACAAATTCTGATTATTCAGTCTGTTATAGGAGAACATGAAAGCTACATAGAGAAACCTAATTTTTTACTTTTGTAACATGTCATTTCATTAGCATATAGATTTTAATTTTTTAGAGCAAACTTGTAAAATAATGATCTTGTTTAATAACAAATGGAATGGAATGTTAGCACAGGATTTTTGGAAATGTTCAGAGATCTTAAGGACAATTGTATTTTGTAAGGTTTTTTTTCCTGGGCCTCATTATAGTTCCTTTTATGAAGCATATGTAAATTCTAGCATGTAATCTGTTCTACAGTAATTTCTCTTTCCTACTAGGTTACAAATATGTATTGCAAAGTATGACATTCAGAATTACATAGATTTTTCTTTTTTTATTTAATATCTGTTGTACACTCTTGATTTATATTTATAAAGTTGTATTGCTAATTCTTTGAGAATGCTAGAGTCATTGTTATGCCAAAAAAAAACCAAAAAACATTTATTCTGATTAACCTTTTGGTAAGAAAACAAAAGAGTTCTTTATAAGATGTCTTTAAATTTCTTCATATGTATGTTCAGCTTTTTTTTTTTTTCTAGTTTGGTTTTTTTTCAACAAACATTTGAGGTCCAAAAGTTGGGGAGGTTTTTAAGCAGCACAGCTGGTCAATGTGCTTGTGTGGAAAGCAAAATTCTAGAACTCTCATGACGTTTAATCGGAATGAGCATTTTGAAATTTTTGCTGGTAGAGCTCTTTTAAGCTTTTTTGGATGTGTCGGTCATCAACCAGTTAACTACAGTAATGGCATAAGTCATCATCTCATTCCTAAAATATTGTAGAGCTTAAAGTAAACAGTTTGCAACTAAGTTTCAGGCTATTAGTTGTTCAATTCTTCCTTTAATATTTTTAATAAGCAACTTTTATAGTAGTGAAGTGTGTACATCAGTAAATGATTGTCAAGAGGATGATTTGATCCTGATTTTCAGTATCTGACTGCATTTATAGTCAAAAGGTGGTGGTGTCACCTGTAACTCCTGCTAGCTCTAATTTATCTGTCTTGGCTCCTGAGAGCAGTGAAATTGCTGTGATATAGGCTTAGGTAGCAAGTAAATATATGGGATTACACATACTTACAAAGCTAAATCTCACCTTTTTTTTTTTTTTTTTTTAAATTGCAAAAGCAGTAAAGTCAGCAGCAACAAAGTTTTCTCTCAAATCCATGAGAAATATGACCAAAACTTGTATGTAAGCAAAATCTTTCAAATATTTCCCTTTGCCCTGCAGTGAGAAGCAGGAAGGATGCTGTTGTTTGATCACAGCTACTAAATACAAGCATCATCTCTCTTCTGTCGGGTGTAAAATTGTTGTAGGTCCCTTTCAACTGTCCTCCCCTCTCCTCCCCTCCCCTCCCCTCCTCTCCCCTCTTTTCCAGCATTAAAGGAAAACAGCATTAAATGAAAGGATGTTTACAGAAAACTAACTTAATAGAAATGCTTAAAATTAGAGATTTGTTAATTTATCTTTCATAGTTTTAATAAGATAGTCAAATATATAAAACATCATGTGGGATCTGCACTGTGTCAGAGAAATCTCATCAGATAGTAATGCTAAATCACTGCAACTCCACTGAATCTCATCTGAACTGTTTGCAGGCACCATCAGATGCTCAGTGACTGCCAAGAAGTTGAGAGACAGCATGAAGTCCTCATGGAAGTTCTGTGCCTTATTCATCTCCTCCTTTGTCTTACAAAAATACTCTCCCTCCTCCCTAGAATCTGTGTTAGCTTGCCTGATTATTTGTAGCAGTGACTCTAAAGCCCTTGTGTAACTATTGCTTCCACTGGCTGCCTTGTCTTTTCTGCTGAAGATTAAGGTTGTTTGTGTTATGGTTTTCAGAAATGCACAAATAGTTTGTAGTTAAGTACTGTATAGTTGCTGTCTTCAAAGAATTATTCTAATGCTGAGTGGCAAGGAGAAAGATGATCTTACACCTAATTGCCATAACTCTTCTTCCCCACAAACTAGATGAAGCACTTCTGCTTTTGTGCTGTGTTGGTACAAGAGGAGTGACTAAAAAGCCATTGAGGAATTCTGTCATAGTTTGAATCACAGCAACACCAAGCCGTCACGTTGACTTCCCGATTGTCTCCTGTGTACTCTTATATATAGGTTATGCAAGGAGGAATTAAATGACATGGCAGAATGCATTTCCTGCGGTGTAGTGGCTCTGCCTATTCTGCTAAGACTGTCATGAGAAACAGTGCCAACTTCTGGGGCCTCATTTGTTCCCTGCAGTTTGAGATATGTGTTCTTGAAAAAGGAGAGGTTGGAGAAACATCAAGTTCCTTTTTAAACTGATTTCACAAAAGCTCAACTAAATGGTGATTTGATCTTATGCAGCACAAGTATTATTTGCCTGGCAGAAGTAACAGTGGGGACTTCAGGTTGAGTAGCACTTTCCTGCAGAGGTCTGGACATGTTTCATAGGAATGTGTACTGGGAAAGACTTGAGTTTTGACTTGCATCCTTACAAAAGACATATATAAGCATTTAACTGAGAACTGGAGCTTTAGGCTTAAAGTAGTCTAAAGGTCTGCCTTTAAGTCCTAAATTGCCTTCCATCTCCTGTTGGATTTAGGATTAAACTTGTAACAGGGTATAGGTACTGTGCCACTTAAAGAGGCAGAGATAGGTTTTATCCTTTTAGATCCAGTCGTAGGTGTTTGTTCCAAGTGCCTATTCAAATCAAAGCATGATTTTTACTATTGCTATGAAGAATGAAGGTCTCTTGAAAATTAATCCTTCAATTCATTGCTTAGAAAATGAAGTGGCCACTGCGTATCAGAATATTGGGAAGATTACTGTGAACTAACTGCTGGCATGTTTGGGACGCGCAGGCACACCCGCAAAGTTTAAAGAAAAGCAAGCTGATTATATGAGTTTCCTGTGCCTCTTTTTCAGGCTCTCTGAACTTGGTATTTCAGTCCCCATACAGCTCTTATGCTGATGTCATAAACTGAGCAGTTTGGTATGACATAATTCCAGCGTCTTTGAATTAGTGGTGGCAGTTAGATTACTATTATTGATAGTGCCTGCAGGCAGGGAACCATTAAGGTGTCATAAACTTAGCAACCTCGTATGACATAATACTAACCTTTTAAATTTAGTTGTTACAGTTAGGTTGCATCCCAAAGGTCCCTACTCTAGTACCTGGTTGTGTGAGAGGACAGGATGCAACTTTTCTAAGAACTTCTAAACCCTATATTTCTTAAAACATTTGATTAATGTTTTCCAGCAGCATATATGGCAGAAATATTTTCCATTTTCTGTTTTTAAGTAGAAGATAACAAGTAATATGAGAGCATCTTTTCAGCAGCTTTCATAGTGTAATTAAGAACGGATGATTGAAAAATGGATAAAATAGGGTTCAAACCAGATAGAAGAAACTTAGGGTTTTGAAAAAAGTGTAGGTAAAACTTTTGACAACAATATGCATACAGGTGATTGTGACTGTTTTCTTACATCTATCTCCACATTTGGCATTTAATGTCTACAAAGAAGCTTTAATAGGAGGCTAAATCATAAATACATGGGATAAAAAATTTAATTTGCATACTAATTTTGCATTTTAAGACTGTGACGGGGAAGGGAAGAGTTTTAACATATGCATGCACAGTGGTCAGAGTGTAAGGAAGTCTAGCAAATTTCTGTTTACCACTGATATTCTGCATGTCATGGGAGCAGTAAGTCAGGACTATTGGCATGCATATGAAAGCTCATTCACCAAAGGATATGCTTTTGATGTATTAGCTAGCTAAAAATGTAGAGAGGAATTTGGCAGAATTCTTCAAAGGAGCATGAATAAAAATGCAATGAGGAATTTGGCAGAATTCTTCAAAGGAACACTTTTTTTTAATTTAACTTTTTTCCCAAGAATATCAACAATTCCTTGGACCCTTCGAGTTATAAAAAATTTTAAACCTTCAATCCTGGAAAATTTCTCCACAGCAAGTCCATCATTGGTTCTCAGTATCTGAAAACGCCACTGTTTGCTGTGGCGTAGGCTTTAATTCAGCTTGTAGGTACATAAACCTCACCTGCTGATTTTGAACAGCAGGTTTGGAAAAACATTTCTCTGAGAATTTTTAGAGTGTGTGGATTACAGATAGTGGCACACCTAGCTAAAGAGATAAAGAAACCAGATATCATACTGAAGTATCTGTCTTTGAGAGCAGCCAGGATGCTTTGTGACTGAATTTAGTGTTGGGACTTGCACGTATAAACAGGCAAGGAATAACACTACAGTAAGTTAAGCCAGACAATGTATCATCAAAATCAACTTGTTCAAACAACTAGGCTGTAAAAACAGGAATCCAGCAAGCAGTGCACATAGAATTTGATTTTCTAAGGAACATTTTGTAAAGCTTGAAAGTCACAGTTCAGTCAAATGAGACACAAAGACCCAGTTGCAGCTAGCTCTGTGAGGACTGTAGAAGGACGCAGAACCAACCAACCAGAAAACCAGCAGGTATCAAAGCTCATAAGTAAACCACATACTGGACAGCATTAGAGATATGAGCCAGTCCAGTGGCAGTGGTCACGAGGTAAACCGTTTAAAATAAGCATGAGAAATTCAGTGTGGCTTTTCAGTGACTCTTATGGAAATGCTGAGTAGCCAGAACTAAAGAAATTACATAGTAAGGAATAATACAATGTTGACTTTTAAGATCTTCTTTGCACATTTTCTTTTCTTCAGCAGCAAGAAACAAAAATTAGGGAAATAAAATGTCTCGTACTGTGTTCACCTGCTGACTACTGGTGTTGCTTTCCTGCTGTCTTCTCCATCTGCTTTAAATTCATTTCTGAAATGTTGCCCCCTTAAAATAAGTTCTTATTAATCTCATAAGGAACAAAATAAGAAATAGCAAATGCCGAGACTTTTTGTTGAATTGCAAACAATTAGAACACAATGGGGAGAGGAGCAAGGGAAGAAAAAGACAATACCAATTATGAATCATCTAGAAAGGTAATAAAATCTGTCAGATCCTGGGATTTATATAAAAATTTTAATTTGCCTTTTTCAGGGAAAACTGATATTTTAATTAACGAAACTTTTCATTAGTAGTGGCATTAGGATTTTACTTGGTGTAACCAAAATGTGGTCTTAAGATATTAAATAGTAGTCGAAAAATGTAACAGTATATTAGTCATGAAGACAAGAAACAGCCAAATTCAGCAATACCCTCCCTTTTATTCACCAACTTTGTTTGGTTTACCTAGAAACACGAGACCTATCCATGTCTGCTAATTACATTCTCATCTCTAACTCTTCATGTTTTTATGCATACATATTCCTTTAGCAGATGGGTCATTTTCTTCCTATTTGAAGCTTATTGATCCTTAGTATGTATATTTTTAATCCGATTCCTCACTTTTTATGTTAAGGAGTCTCTTCTGCTCACATTTATTTTTGCGACTGGATATCATGCATTTCTTCCCTAGGACTGTTGGTCATGATGGCTTATTGCTGCAGATATATGTGTTTCTGTGGTTATGTAGGTTTCTTTTATAAAAAAGTCCATTAAAATTACTGAAATTAGTGCATTTTTAGAGGGTGAGTGTTGCCTCTAAGTTGAGAGAGCTTATCCGAAACTTAACAACAGTTTTAGTCCTGCTTTTTGTACTTGTACAGTGCAGCTAAAGTGGAAGTGGATGTAAAAAGGACAGTTGTAATTGAAGGGGTAGATTATGCACACTATGAAATTTTTCTTTTAAGAGCTGCAACCTTTTCTGCTGTAATATGTGGTAGTAGTAGCATAGCTTTGAAATTAAGCATGATGAAATTTACACACTATGTTAACTTTGCATAAAGGTTAGGAAGGAAAAATTCTCCATGTAAAATGTGTTCTTAATTTTATCTTCAGTGTTCTGACTGAGGCTGCAGCAACAGGCCTTAGCCCAAGTAAGAGAGAAAGCAGGAGGCTTCTGCCAAGCTCCGCATACACCTGCATGTTGAGTGACTGCTGCGAGGTCTTTTCATTAGCTAATGGGGTGACATTCAGCAGATCACTCACCTTTGGCCACCTTATTTACTATCTGTTTAAATATGATGAGCTACTCATTCTCCATACATTTCTTGTCGTCTCCACTTGCTCTTTTCTGTAGTGTTTTACACAATTGGCCTGCAAAGCCAATTATTATTTTCTTACGTTTGCACATAATTAGAGATAAATTAGATTTGTCTATTCTACAAGCTAGAGTAGTACTTCCTGGGCAAGTGACTATCAACAAATGAATTTATAAAGGTCCACTAGATTTGTGGGGAAGAGTCTTCCATGTTGCAGGAAAACATTATTTCTTTCCTTGCCTTTCTGTTTCTGCAGAACTAAGGAAATATCTAGGAGCTCAAGAATATTTTGACATTCTAACATTCACTTTTATTAATCAAATGAAAATATATTCTGTGATATTTTGGGGGGTGCTTGCTGTCAGGTAAGAAAGAACACTTTGAAGAAATTACAAATGAAAACTGGTTTCTCTGCTACATCTATTGTAAATTTGGAAGACTGAAGAAAATGTTTCAGTCATCCATATGCCATACTCCAGAATGTTCTTTGTATACATTCAGTCTTTCAAGAGGAATTTGGGTCTTCTAAAAGTCTACTAAAAACACCGTTCTTCAATTTAATGTAAGTAGTTGAGTAGACCAAAAGAAGCCGACCATTTTTCAGTAGTTAACAGTAATTCCTACAGGGTAAGAAGAGAGTTTGTAAATGCCTTAAGATTTGGTGCTGGCAAATATGAACAAGCATTAGGTTGTGCCCAGATTATGACCTCGAGCTGAGATGACCTGTCAGTCTGATGAAATGTTCTGCTTTGAATGTGCTGCAGTAATGTAAATGTCATGGTTTGCAATGCGACTTCTGCCTACGAAGTCCATGCTTTGAAACAGTGATTCTTACATGACTGCAAGGGAAAAAGCAGGTTACTCAAAATTTTCTCTCTTCCCTGTTTAATCTCATACTATATACTCTAGTAAAATAGAAGACTTGACTTGCTGGTCATTGGCTACCTTGATTCATAGGTAGAGCATTATATGCCATGGGGAGCCAAATTTGGTCCCTTGAGTGCCAAAGAGAAGGCAATAATCACTCTCCTAACTGTTGGCAATAATCACGCTCCTAACTGGCAGCACAGGAGGTGTTGGCTGTCTCTGCTACAAGGGTACACTGTTCATTTTTATTCAACTTGTTGTTCCCCACAGGTTTAGGTGTTATTTTGTCCCCAGTGTAGGACTCTCAATTCGTCTTCATTGAACTATGTTGTTACTCTGCTTTGTGAAGTATATTTTCAAAAATATACTGTCGAATTTGTTTAAGTTTATAACAGTTTAAAATGCTTTCGTTTTTATGCAAGTAATTCTGAACTATAGACCTGCCTCACATTCTTTTCAGTTCCTGTAGCAAGCATTTCCTTATTTAAAAAAAAAAAATGTTTATAAAAGTGACAATTTTTAATGAAAGGTTCAGAGTTTTTAGGGGGTCAAAATTTACCGTGTCTCTCAGCACTGTATGATGTTGATTCAGTATTCAAACTATTAGAGGAAAGTGATTCAATATAACTCAGATGCTAATGTGTGGATTTTCATGGTTTCTAAAGAGAAGAAAATGATTGGGCTCTTTTTCATTTAACAGTCTAAGGGCATATGTAAATGACACTTGGGATTAAATTCTGGGCTAGGTACTTGCCCTATGTAAGTTCTTATTCAAGACCGGTTTAAGCGAGATGGAACAGAGTCACCAAATCAAATACTATGGATGCTTAAAGTGCAACATAAATGACATGAAATTTGCACAGGCTGTACAATGAATTGAAAGTGTGTGCAGCTGGAATTTTCCTCTCTTTGTTTGATGGTACTTGTGTAAGTTGCTGGCAGTCACTGTGGCTCCAATCATAATCACAGGTAGGAACAGGCATCTCCAGGGATCCCTGAGAAAGGTCAGGCCAATCGTTTTCCGGAGGTGCCTATCTCTGTGTTGACTGTACAGAGCCTAAGGTTACCTGCTGAAGATTACCTGCTGAAATTAAATGAGTCTCTCACACAAACATTTGAAAACACCTGGTAATCCATTCTAAATACTCACATAATGGAAGAAAATGAAGTGTTTTTTCATCCAGATTGCTCTTGCTTTGCACTTCAAGTGTTTCATTTACCCAGTTCTCAAAATTAAGGCACTTTTCTTCTAAGAAGTGCCCCACCATGAAGCTCTGCTTATTATATAATTAACTATGGGCCCCATTTTTGAAACACTAATAATGACATCAGACAGTATTGCCAATGTATTTATTGAATAACTATTTAAGATTCTTTCTGAGGTGACAGCAACAGTATTTAGAACAGAATATTCAGCACACTTCATTCAGATCTGTGTGTTCCTTGATTAATTCTTAGATGCATCACTATTCTGTAGATACATATTTGTACCTAAGCCTAACAGCATATACTAATACTCTGCCTGATTCAGGAATATATTGATACATTTATTGATAAATAAATTCTTTTCCTTTTTTTTTAAATTATCTTGCTGCTTGAGTTTTATTCAATCAGAGGCATTTATACACCTGTTCATTTTCTGTTGCTTGTAGCCCTACAACACCTCTCCAACAAATAAAGGAGTGCACTATACAGGTTCAAAAAGATGGTACTGTTTTTGATTTTAAATTATGACAGCAAATGCAAGAAGACTTTATATTTATTTCTTTTTATTAAAAGAAGCTCATTTGCAAATAATTTGCATACCTGTTTTAATACTTGATACTGTCAAAGTCTTAGTGCTAGATGTTGCATAGGTCTTAAAATTTTTTATTTAGGGATTAAGACTACGTTTTGACATGGAAGCTGTAAATTCCTGATAATTGCAACGGTGTGTAAACTACCACAATTTCATTATACTAACAGAAAAAAATATTGATACATGCCGTGTAAGGATACTGAAGATGTTGTTTTGTACGGCAATTATGTCAGTGCCGTACAAAAAAAAAATATATTAACCGAATTGTACTTACATAGAAATGATCTCAAAAAATATTTCAGACATTTTTACTGACCTAAAAACTTTGGCCATGGGTTACTTGTGTATTCATTAAAATACAGAGCCACCTTCAGACACATTCATATTTATATTCCCATGCACCACCATACGATAAAAAAAGTGAAGTATGGTATCTTCCAATGAGATCAGATGAGTAATTTCAGGTATGCATGATTTGTCACTGCCAAATGTTGGTATAACAAATTAATTCTCTAGAAGTTTGATACTGCTTGAAAACAATAAGGAAAAAAAATAAAAAGGTTGGAACTGGAACTCAGTTCCATGTGAAACTGGGAATTTGCAGAATTCCTTTCTAGTGGTTGAAATAATCATATTTGTTATGGAAAAAAAGGTAAGAATAAAGCTATAGCTAGAAGTTGGCTTGCTGGATCACTTCTGAGTCTCAGCTCTAACTGATATTCAAGATATGACAATGGGCAGTCATAAAATCTTGATGTAGACGTTTGTTTCTAGTTCATTTCTGAATCTATTTAGTCTTGTATTATGACAAGTTGAATCTGAAGTCTCTCTTTTGTTTCAAATTTTTACATAGAATCATTCAGGAAATTGGACCTAAGTGTCTCAGGAACTTTGTGCCTGTCATACTGCTGAATTTATTCATAACTGTGTTGCATGCAGTCATTAGCATGACCCATGTAAAAGCTTCACTGTGGACCACATAAGTGATTTCTCCTGTGGATACTATCACTGGATCTTAAGCAACCCTGCAGAGTAGATTGGACTTCATTTTTAAATACTAGTCTAATTATCCCTACAGAGTAAATTGCATAGTATTTAGTTTGACTACTTTGAAAGCCTAAGATCTGAGACTGCTTTGCAGCAATTTAAAATTTGCGTTTCCAGGGAGTTATTTAAACCAGATGTTTAGCCGCTAAATTGCTTTTATATCTCAACTTCTCACCTAGATAGGAATATCCCTTATGACTTTATTGAGACAAATGGCAATTATTGTTATACAGCAGATAGATACTATTAATATGATGCTATCTCACCAGTGATAATTAAAACCAGAGAAATATCTCAATTTTAGTCAGTGAATTTTCCAGGTCCTTGTAAAAATAACTTATTTGGTGTTTTCACGGTAAGGATTTCTGAACCCCTATATATACATCATGACATACAATGTTTGGTAAGATGAAACTCAAGCAACAGTAGAAGAGGACTCACCTTCTTTAAATAGGGAAGTATACAAGTATTCCCATAAAGTGGTGTTGGTAATTCTTTTGGTTGTGGAGCAAGTAATCCATGATATCAATGATTCAAATATCCCAGCATTTGTTAACATCAGCATTGTTAACATCAAGATAGATCTATGCTTGTAAAGCAAAGATAAGAAGCATGACCAAAGGGAATCGCCTGTCTCATTCAGAGTTTTAAGTGTTGGGAAATATTTGGGGGCTATTACTCACTGACCCTGGAGTCGACTGGTAGAAACACAATGGAATTTTCTTTCTTTTAAAGTACACTGTGTAGAAATGGCAGCTGTTTTCCTCAAGGCTCTCATTCTTCTAATCCATCCGTAAGAGGAAATCAATGCAGTTTCTCTCAGAGGCTTTCAAGGCTGTCTCCCATGTCAGGTGGAAAGGAAAAAGAAGAAACAACTTGTTTCAAGAACTAGAGGTGCTGAGAAACTTCAATAGTCTGCAGACCTCTCATTTTTCTTATTAGACTTGCTGTTTTCAAAGAAAAAAAAAATCTTCCCCTCTCAGAATACTTACCTCATCATTATGACTCACCTTCAAAAAATCTTTGCCTTCCCACCCGGTCTTCTGTCACCAAGCTAGATAAATCAATAACTGAAACAATGCCCTCCTGCTTCCCTTCATTTTTAAACCACTCTGAGTGGTATGAGTTTTATGTTATAGCCAAGACATCACACAACAGCCTCTCTGTTCCCATACAGCAAGGAAAGCTCAGAGGTCTTCAAGCTGTTAATAATAAAGCCCTAAAAATAGAAACCCCAGATGTTTTTTAAAAAATAAAAACTAAATGACAGAATTTATAGTAACTGAGTAATCCTTTACAACTCTGAAATAATTTTCTAACTCAACATTTCTGACCTAGTAATGAATAGTAATGTCATTTGCCCCTCGACTCTTCAGGTCAAAATTCTAAGATTGATTCTTTCATTTTTAGAAAAAATCTAGTCTCAGAGACTTGTAACATTAAAATCCTAAACACTTAGTGATGCTTTGGGAAAAATGTTGACATGCAGTATAAATAAAGGTAATTCTACTTATCTATAGGCTGTGTTTTTCCTCTTCTGCATAAAAGCTCTGGTTGCCTTTCTAATGTCCTTCTAAAAGAAGAAAGTGGAAAGACAAGATCAGAAAGTAGAGGTGTAGAAGGAGAAATGAACTGGAAGTACACAATAGCTAATAAGAGCTATTCTGCAATGTTACGTCTTCTGTGAATTTTTATATGAAATCTCTGGGAGCCTTGAAAAAGAAAAGCTTTTATTGTTAAAGAGTTAATATACTATTCAAGAGATATGCCTGTCTTGATTTCCATCTGAAAAAAAATCTCATTACAGTTTCTGAATGCATATTTTGCTGCTTTTTGGATGACCAGCTTTTATCTAAATATGGTGCTGTGAATTTCAGTAGAATGGTCGTTATTGTGAAGAAGTTAGGCAGTTCAAGGTCCAGTTCTGACAAAGAGCAAGAATAAAACAACAAAGCAAAATGTGGTACTTCATATTCTGGTTTATCAGATGGCTTAGTCTGGGAGTCTGGGAGGTCTGAGCCTCAGTGGGTAAGATTCATAAATGAATGTTCAGGTTTTCAACAGTGAAGCATACTGTATCTAAATGAAGGATTCTGTCCTGCTTCCAGCATTAAAATGAGCTCATAGAGTTGTTGGACATGGCTAATAAAACAAAGCAACAGTGCTGAAAAGACTTTTTTGCCCCTGAGACTTATGTTATTTTTACCTCTTAACTACGCTCAATACATTCAGATGTGTAATTGCTTTGTGTTTTCTTCAAGATGGGTTTTTAATTTGAAATTACTCATACACAAGGCTAAACAACTTGGAAGGGAACAATTTTGCTTCAAAATGTTTTTGTCCAAATGTATCTTAAATGTTGATCTTATTCAGAAAAATGTTCCCTGTTTCTGCAGAATACTGCTTATGTGCCTTCCCAGGGCTGTGTGCACCTCCCAGGAAGCAATGATGGTACAGGGCCCTTTCTGAGAATGTGTGATCTGGCGTGCTTCGGAAAAGGGATTGAAATCTGTAGCAGATGAGATAGTGCCTCAAAGTTTTGATTCTGAAGGAGAATCTATGGAAGGGAATAAAAGCTCTTCATGATACTTTGCTTTATTAAGGACGTGCTTCTCTGAATTTACATTGAGACCATCAGGTAAACAAGTAGTAGCAACCGAATTAAAACAGAGACATTAATTCTCTGTGCTTTCAAAGCAATATTGAATTTCACATCAGAATGTGCTTTTCGTAAATTCTGGTGTTTTGTGTGGCTTTTATGGTATAGTAGAATGCCAGTATCTTGTGCTGCTGTTTTGTTACTGACAGTTTCTTTGAGAAACCTCTGACTGTGTGTCAGTGAGATCATGAATAAGAAGCAATGTCAGGACCATTGACAAGATACAAAGGAAATTATGCTGAGAATCCATATTGTCCATTTAATTAGTACAAGTTTGTCAATATAGCAGCTGAAGGAAGAACTATACGTTTCTTTCCCCTGTTGTAGCTGATAATGAAAAATTTTTTAATATATATTCTTTTTGAACATACAACTATACAAAAACAGCAACTGTAGAAAAACAACAGCATAGAAATAGGACTGGAGAAGGGGAACATGAAGAAGTAAAACAGGTGTTGTGGACAGTAGAATTGATCACCATGACTCAAAAAAGCATAATAGACAAAAGCATTCCATAAATGTTTATTTTATATTGCCATGAGAATCACTTATTGACATGAAATCTCTCTGACTTCTCTGCAGCAGCAGAAAAACATTCCCAAAGAACATGCTAAAATCCAAATTGTTTTTCATCCTTCAGGACAAGCTGCATGGTTCCCTCTGTTTTATGTCCTTAACATCACAGAATATGTGTACTAAAAAAGAGTTCAAGCTAATAAAAACAAATCAAAAAGGCCAAATTTTAACTTGTGCCCCTTATCCCAGTAAAAGAAGATTTAAATTCAGTGTGCACATTTATTATATTATACTGTATCTTACGAAAATTTGAAATCCTTCTTTGACTGAAAATTCTGACATTTAAAATCTTGCTTTAATTCTGTATGAAAACAAATCAACATTGGTTGACACATGAAAAACTAGTGAGAAAGTATTTAATATTAAAGATTTAGAATCCTCTGAAAAATTACTTTGTGCTTCATTAGAGAAGCACTTGCAGCAAGACTGAACAATTACAGCGTACTAGCTTGATCCTTCCTATAGTGATCTTAAAAAATAATTTCATTACCGTAAAATCATTTTGCGATCTTTCAGTTACAGCAGAGCTCTCGATGCAGCATGGGTGGCATTTTGCTGTACTTGATGTTATTAAAGTGCCTTGTGCAGTTTTTCCTGATCTGTCTGTTTTCTCGTGCAAAGCTCTTTGCAAGGCATCACATTTGCACTTGTGATAATGTCTGGGTGCTTTGGTTGACTTGTAATCTGTCCTGAACAAATGCATCATTGTAGAGAAGAGAAGTGTCTACTTTCTGCGGAAAACAGAACCCACTAATCCTGTCAGCTACTCAAAAGCAATTTGTTACCCATATAGACTTCTTCTTCAGCAAGCAGGTCAGAACTGTCCAAAGACGGGTCCCCAAAATGTGTTTTCTAGTTAAATGTTTTCAAAAAGTGGGAACATCTACTATGTGTTGTTAGTCTTACAAAAATTCAGTGCTTCCCCATGCATTTACATAATTGTATTTTGGCCATGCACTCTGAAAATGCTGACGTTGTCTAGAATATGGATATTATATATATTTACAATATACCTGGAGAGGTATTGATCTTCGTTGTTACAACTCCATGGGCCACAGTAAAGGCACCTAAACAAAATTATACTAAAATATTTCTATAATTTGCATTAAATGTTTTGATAACCTTTCATAAAATCTAATACATGAAGTTGAGTCATGTGAAAACTAATTCATGTTTTTTTACTCTCTACTTATTTATTTCTCTATGTATGACTAGCTTCTTTTCAGGGTTGAAAGGGAGGATTCGCCAAACTAAGTGCAATCTCAGTTTCTGAATTTTAGGTTCCTTTAAAGTCACTACCAGGTACTACTTGAATAAATTTCATTTCATTTTTATATCCAAAAAACTCAGTTACATTGTTTCTGTTTCTCTCCCTTGACATAAAAAAAGAACGCGGGGTGATGAGCTTATATGTGAAGATTGATATAGGAGATGTCTAAAGTTAAGTCAGCTGAATTGCCCAAAGTTTCAAAACTTTGCCTTGCCCTGCCCTAGCATGGAAGGCTTGCATCAGAGCCTAGAACAACTCCCTGATGGTGTAGGGACCTTTATGGGTGAGTTTTTCAGGTGTTCATACAAGATGTGTGATTGTGATTGGAATCAGTCTGTGACTGATCAGCCAGTGGATGCTTTTTTACACGCATAGGAGGAGTGAATTTAGTACCAGATTTTTTGTTTGCTTGTTTTAGGGAACAGCAATTACTCTGAACACAAGGGAGTATTCCACAACGGTACATGTTCAAATGAAACTTTTAGCGCCTGCTTCAGTACAAAAATCTGAACATATTTTGCGCAGTAATTTTTTTT
>VZTA01000053.1:149233-280458 GCA_013398855.1 Mohoua ochrocephala | reverse complement strand
CTTGTGTGCACAACTTTTGCTTTTGTCCCTATTAGACTGACTTTATCTCAGTGCACAAGTTCTCCAGCTTTTATTGTTCTGATTCTCTCCCTGATCCCACTGGTGGGGGAGTGAGCTTCTCTGTGNAGGTGTAATTAATGCTCCATGTCTCAGTGACAGGCACTCTGCAACTGGAAAGCAAAAAGCCTGCCCACCTCAAAGTACATCCCTCTTCCTGCCCCAAAGAGGGCTTTTGCTTTGGAGTTTCTTAGGGATGGATGCTGTGCAAGATCAAATCTCTGTTGCCTCCAGCTGGTGGGGGAGTGAGCTTCTCTGTGGTGCTTGGCTGCTTGTTGGGGTTAAACCATGACATGGCAGTTTTCAGGCTCTTATCTATAGGTCCCATGGAGAAGATGGGTCCCGTTCGCTGGTTATGAACTAGCTGTCCCTCATTTCAGAAGTCTCCTGATCTTTTTCTAGCTGCCTCCTCCACTTACAAATCATCACTGCAGTCCTTTCTCATTATACCTAAGAAAGATCAGGCAAGCAGACTGTCCTACATGCAGTTTTATAAGACATTAACTTCAGTGGTGTAAAGTAATTTTCTTCCCTTTGATTTTTTGGAGGTTATTTTTAACCAGCTCTTTCCAGAGAACTGTTTTTCAGGCTGGTCCCACAGTTTAGCTGCACTGCTGAGAAGCTGCTGCTGGCTGGGCTATCCAGAACTTCTTAAGTCAGCTCTGCTGCCAGTATGCATGAAAATATAACCCTGGAAGATTATAGTCACTGATGGTACAGCAGTGTAAAGTTGAGTAACTTGTAACTTGTAAGATTCTAGTGTATGTTGTGTGTGTTAGCAAAATCAGGGATCTCAGCATCAGAAAGCCCCTGATTGCTGTCAGCAAAGTAAAGGTGACAGAGTCAACGCACATAGAAAGAACAGTCTTACGCTCTACCACTACCACTACCAGCTCATTTCCATTATTCAAGTAGTCTATAAGTAAAAGTTGACAGACACAGAAGCTGTAAAATTTTTCCCTTCAATATTCATTTTTAGGGAGAGGGCTCCTATGGGGAGGTAATAGGACTAGAGATAATACAAATGTCTCTCTTCATATCGAAACTTTTGACTTGACAGGCAAGCTATTTTATATTTTGGAAGGTAATTCCATGCAGAACCAGTCTTTTGACAGAATATTCTTTGATCTGTAAGACTGGTGAGCTTCACTGAAACTCATTTTAACACTCCCGGCTGGGAATTTGCCTTCACTGCACATCCAGGATCAAGGCATTTTGACCTAGGGATTATGAACAAGTCCAGGCGGCACAGCGTTACTCTATCCTTGTGTGAAGATGGAAAATTCCTGATAATGTTGCTATTGGTTCATGGCATCAAAATGCAGAACCACTCAGGTATATTTAAAAGCTTTTTTGAATGTCTTTATCCATCTGTCATCACCTGCATGGGATAATGCCTTTCTTCAAGTTGCTAAAACCTCATTTGTGATATAAATCTTTAAAAAACTGGATTTAGATAAACACCCACATGTGGGTGGGATCTCTTCAGTAAGACATCTTTCCTTTATCCTCTTACTCTTGCACTGTGTTCTTCCTTAAACTAGGCATGCTAGTGAAATCTGTGTCAACCTCATTTGTTGATGGTGTTCCCTCAATACATGTATATGATTTTTTTGTCAGTAGCTCTGTGTCTCATGCTCTGATGGAGAAATTGCATGAGTGCATTCATCTCGTGTACAGTTCCTTCTTTTCCAGTGACTGACACATTTCTAGAGGTGTATGTGGAGTACCCCAGTAAAGGCATCTTCTTCATCCTCTCACGAATCTGTTATAGGGGGCACATTCTCAGAAGCATAGAGTATGTTGCATTACTTTCGGCATGAATAGGTTGCATTTTCGATATAATCTGTATTACAAAGTTGCACCTGTAAAGATTCTTTCTTTCTTGTCTTAGCAGATTTTGTGAAAAATGAAACAGCAGATGCACCTAATTGGATTTTATAATAAAGAAATATTAGAACCTTGGCTTACACTTTTCTTTATGCTGATCACTGAGTTTTACTTCAAAATCTAATAATAATATTTTTCCTCTTTGTTGTCTTGGGGAGGATTGACTGTATAGACTGATTGCTGAGTGTCATTATTATAGGGCTAAGTGCCTTTGTCATTCTTTTCTGGTCTTTCTGTGTGTGCCATTTTAGGGTGGCAGTGGCCTCTGAGTCAAACTGTTTTCTCATTTGTACATTACACTTCTCTGTGGTGTACTGTGTTTTCCAGACTGAGTTAACAGGAGGCTGCAGCTGAATTTTGTACCTGATTGTTTAAAACCACCATCTGAGATTTACTTCAGTTTTAAAAATTATGTGTGCTCAAAACATAATGAAGTTTTAATGGGTTTTAGCAGCATACTAAGATTTGTATTCTTTAAAAAGAATTTTTCTCCAGCTGTTAAAATAGAGATGAAAAATGATTTTTCCCTTTCCTTTATTTATCTCACCTGAAGTCACACTTTATGACATTTGGGATTATGGATTTACTTGGACTTTATCTCGAGTGTTTGGTTTGCGAGGTAGACTGAACAGTTGAGTCTCTGGATACTGGCTTCTCTACGCTACTGCGTTAACTTCTGCGTCCCTGCCAACGTGGCCGTGAAGGCAGTATAGTTGTAACAGCATATAAATAACCTTTTGTTTACCTTCTCTGCTCTTGACATTATTTTTATGTCCACTGGAGCTGTTCTAACACTGAACCCATCTCTCCCATCTTTAAACTCTATTACAGCAATCTTTGCTTGACATCTTCCTTTCATGTTTTTATACATTGTGATGAGCACTGAGATGGGGAATCCCAGGTGCTGTTAGACTAGAAATTCAGCATGTGGTTGGAGAGCTGCCAGGAGCTGGGATGAGTTGCAGATTTGAGAATCAATATGAACTGCCTGACTTTACATGTGAGCTACCAACTGGTTGTCCTTGGTACTCAGTATGCTTACTTGATTTATGTTTTAAACGGGATGCCACCAAAACATATACTTTAAAAAGATAATTTCAGACATAATGTTCTGTCTGCTTGATCTTAAAAGGTGATGTCTCATTTAGGCCTTGAGTTTATCATAGATCTGATTTAGAATGTTTTTAGTTAAGAGATTTTATTCAATTGGATCAGACATTATTGTCTTCCGTTATGTTTCTTTTAGATGTTGATGTAATTAACAAAAGTTAATTTCTTTTCCTTTCTTGTTTACTGTCCAAAGCAAAACAATAGTACAATTTTAGAAGATAAGATCGGAGAGTTTTTGTAGGCTGTATTTATGTAGACAAAAAACTTTTTCAAACAAGAGTTTTGAATATACAATTAAGGTATAGTGTATGATCAGTGCACGTGGGTTTGTGCTTAAATTTCCCATTACTGTGTACAAAAACTAAGTAAAACATATTGAGATCAGAGTACTTTAATTTTTTTTTTGTACTCATCGCTATTGATTAATGTACCATGCTACTAATAGCACATTTGTGTATTGTGGGCTGCCTCAACTAGGCTGTAATCCCATCAGCTATCATCAATCAAACATGGCTAGGCACAACCAGAATTTGGATGGAGGCTGTCTCATTGGGAAAACTGTCTTTTAATTCACTTGATGTTCTGCTTCTGACCAGCTCAATTCTTCTTTTGCAATTGGATGAAATAAACCCAAAGAAATCCTTCACCATGTCAATGCCTTAAAATAGTTGCCCATTTGGTGAGGTATAAATATGGATACTTACATTTGGTGAAATTTCTCCATAGTGTAAATTGTGTTTGTGTGTCAATGATTCTCCCACAACTAAAACCCCACTAAGCCAAAACCATTTCAGAATAATAAGTGATTAAGTCAACACCGAAGTGCTATAAGGTCTGTCATCACTCATTACCCAACCTAAACTCTACAGTTCAGATAAAATATAATTTGTAATCTTATTTTTTCTGCAATGAAATAATATTGTCAGATGCACAGAATTCCTGTATGTTGTCTATTGAATATATATAGCATAGAATATGAAATGAAAAGTCTTGTGTTGTGCTATAAATGTCAGAATAAATTACATGCTATATATATTTTCATATGATGATGGGTAAGGTTGGAAGAATATCATTGTGACCAGAAATATTTGACATTATGAAGTACAATGGCTATGAGGTTGTAGGTTTTATGAGGGCTTGAAAATTAGATTTATGAAAAGATTAACAGTGTTGCTAAAGGGATTTTCTGGAATAGGCAACATTAGAGTGTCGAGTGATATCCAAATATGTTAAAAACATTCCCACTGAATAACAGTTGGAAAAACATTCTTGTATTTTGTGGTTAAAAATAATGCTAGTAATTTTTGTTTTTCAAATAGCAGTAGACATTTTTGGAAGGAAGGCGGTTTTAAAATGTATCCAGTGGGGTTTTTTTAGGCCTGTTAACTGGCATGCCCTCAATGGACGTAGAAAATAGCTATTTTTTTTTTTTTTTTCAGTAAGAACATAATAGAAGAGGAAGAATTGTGCAGCCCTATAGATTCAAATGAATAATTTGTCAATGGAGATTTCAATTCAGGAGCTATTTCAACGACTCGTGTTTGAATTTAAGTACATGATTATTTTTTGCTGACTCAAAGCTAACATGTTTAAGTACCTCATTGCCCTGAACTTTTAAACACATAACTGGGAGATGCCAACAGGTGATTTGTGTCTGCAGTGGTATTAAATGTACAGAATGTTTGGTAGCTAACAGATGTCAATATCAATATGCTTACAGCAGAAATGTTTAAAATTCATATAATAAAATATAAATGAAGAAAAAGTTGAACTAGATGCAAAACATATTTTTACTTGCAAGAGACTTCACTTTTGAACAAACATATAAACTGACCTTTTTGGCATTGACTGTGCTGAGGTTTATAATTCATAAGAATGGAAAAGCCTCCGGTGGTAAGTAATGGTTTGCAATTGGCCACAGTAAGCTTTCATGGCAAAAATACGACCAGTACTTAAAACAAATTTTCAAACACCTCCTTCCTGATACCTGGCTGCAGAAGAAACCTTTTCGCAAATTTCCTTCAATAGGAAAGAAGAAATTTGTAGAATATTTCAGTTAATGGAAGGTGTTTCTGAAAAGCGAATGTTTACTTTACATTCAGTAAACTGACTGTTTACTTTCAGTTGCGTTTGATGGAATTTTTGATATGGATTTTCAGTCCTAGATTTTCGGTGGTAAGTAATCCTTTCCTCTCAGATTTGTAGCTGACTTCCTGCATCGCCTGCATGACAAGTAAACTGCAAATTATATTAAAGTGCATGTACAGTTCATAAAAAGGTGTTCTTTTAATTGATGTATCATACTGTTAGATATCCAGGAGTACTAATGTTTGTGCCTGGTGCATGGTACAACTGGTTCGGGTCACCTTTTCACCTATCATCTGCCTGAGGAATCTCTGGCTCGTTTGGACAGCACTTCAGTGTAGTATGGCTATGTGCAACACTCTTCATCAGGACTTTCCCATCCTGGAAATACAAATATCAGTAGCAAGAGTAGCAGACCAGTAAGCCTTTCATCATCACTTGGGTTTCCGAGGAGTTACTGCCTTAAGGACCAAATCTTAGGTTACTCAAATGTAGATTCAAATTAAAGAAAAAATCAGTTTGCTTTCCAGAAGAACTCTTCACTTGCACTTTTAAATCCGTGGTCTCTTTTTGAGTCCACAAAGCTGGGAAGTCTTCCTCGTTGGGTCCTCTCAGACTTTATTTTGGGGTGTAATTATATCATACATTGACAGCTTCCAGAAAAGTCTGGATTATGGAGCAGGTCTGCCCATTACTGCTTGTTCCCACTTTCCCTACACATGGGCCATTAAAATGGTTATTAAATATTGCTGTCAATGTGCTTGTTGAAATGACTCAGGTAAAAATAAACTGCTAGGAAAGATTCTCCTGGACCCTGGGATCTTCTTAAAAGATAAACGTTTTTCAAACATACATGAAAGGAGAAGATGGTTTACATCAAATAATTAATACCTGCCCCTCCCAGTATCTTGTAGATTAATATGAGAGACTATCTCCTGAAAGAGTGCCCAGAATCACTTATTCAAATGCAAAAGCAATGGACAGAAGTCAGCATTTCTCTAAACAAGATTTATAATCATTCTGTGGTTCTTTGTCAGACCCTTTTCTGAGAGTCACATTTTTCCTGTGATTGGTTTGTTTTCTTTTGCTTTCGGCCAACAAGCTGATATTTTATTAGCTTTCAAATGTTTTTCTGTGCATTCTTGTCATTTGTGTGTAAATGTATAAGTAGTTTAAGTAGCTAAAAATTTCTGTTTGCCTTTGCAAATGAGGCTGAATTGAGTCACTGCTTTTCAGTGTCTCTGGGATGATACTAAGGTAGCTGGAAAGGTAAAGAGACAGATTGTTATTGTTGCAATAAGTTGTTAATCAGGTAAGAATTGCTCTACCTCTGGGTTTTTTTCCCCTCTTTCTGTGAGATGTTTTGTCAAGCTCACGTTGACAAGACAGCAGTGAAAAAGGTTGTTGAGAAGAACAGGGCTGTAGTCCCTTGAAGAACTAGCATGGGGGCCCCTGTACACTGACATCTAAAGGTACTATAAGCCAGGTAAATTATGTAAAAAGAGACAGAATCATTTGCATTGACTTTTTTCTGGCTGAGAAAGCAAGTTGTCTTTTCTATCATGTTATGGAGAATTTACATTATTTGTTAAACGATTTCTAGAATAGAATAAAAGCACCTGGAGGAAATAATCACAGAGAAAAGCCCAAGGGATAATCTTCAGATACAGCAAAATAATTGGAGCTTTAGATATACAGGTTGTTTGAAGCGTAATTCCATGCCCAGAGGAGCCAATGGGAGAAACCTGAAATGGTTTCCACAGATATCGATTCAAAGCTTTGAGCTGGCAGAAACAGCAAGCCAATTTCTTGCAACTCTTCTCTATGTAAAGAGCTATACTGTGCTTTTATCAAGCAATTTTATATAAACTCAGAATTTCTTCACAAGCTCTAATCCATCTCTTAATGCTAGGCTTTGGACCAAAGAATATTCTCTGACCTTTGTTGCTTTCTTTTGTGGCTAGAAACAGTCTTTATTGCAAGGAAACACTATATAAATCCCTAGAAAGTAGCTGTCTCTTTATATAGATTGTTTCTTCCTGTGTCAAAACCATGGAGCAAGATTCTCAAGACAGCAGAGTCTCTGTGCAATGAGCTGAATGAATATATGTCCTCTTCTGAGAGTAGATCCAAACTCTGGTAGGAGGCTCTGGTAGATGGGCTTCCTCAACCTGTCATGTTGTTTATGTGAAGTAGGTTTATTGCACCTTTGTGTTTTAGACAGGCTTGCAGCATTGCAAAAATGAGGTGCCTGGTGGGCTACTGAGAGAGGGACTCGTATTTTGCTTTAAATGTTGTCAAAGACAGAATTTTGAAATGTGGGGAGACCATATGGCATATGGCAAAAAGCTTCTTCAAATTTCACTGAATCCCTGTTCACTAAAAATCTGACTCCAGATTTAAGTTTGTAGATGGTAGCTGTGAATTTGTATTCCCTTCTGGACTGGAGAAGCAGCCTGTGGATTTCTGCATGGCGTCTAAGTAAATACATAGAAATCTGTCTCCAACATAGATCTTTTGCTGATCATGTGCCCCTGTCAAGCTGTTGTGTTGCAAAAAGGCAAGACTCTCCTCACTGCTTCAAGGCAAGGGGGCTGGACTTCACACCTGGGTTTCTGTAGGAGACTGTCAGCAAGGCTTCCCTTGGTTTCAGATAGATAGGCATCCATGTTCTGGCTGCAGGCTGATCTGAGGAAACGGGGGCAAGAACGGCATTGCAGCACCGTGGTTATTTGGTAGCCTTTTGTGTTTCTTGAACTGTGGGAGACAAAGCCAATGACATGTGTGTATCACTGCTGCTGTTGCTCAGTTATCCCACTCACTAGTGAATCAGCGTTTCTAGAAGGAGATTCTTTGGTCAAATGTTGTGTTTTGTGGAGAAGTGCTGAGTGAGTAAGTTCTTCCTCCTAGCTGACACTGCACTCCGAACACCAAGGAGTATGTTTCCTTCAGTGTGGTGCCCTTTTAGAAGACAGCAAAGAAAGGAATTGAAAAAAAGGCAAAAGTAGAGTTTACTTTGGCTATTAATATTTCTCTTCTGTAGTGCTTGCACAAGCATCCCAAGCTTTCTCTGAGGGATGGGGGGACTCACTTTTTCTCCATGTTCATTGTGGGAAATGTCAAGTGATAGAAACATGTTTTAGTCATATTTCTGTCTGCTTTCCATGTGTTCTTCCATAGAATACATGCGGTATATGTATGCTGGTTGCTTTGTGGATCAGACTCTTCAGAATCCAAGCTGTTACTTTTTGTACTGTATGTTAAAGGAAACATACAGAACTGTTCTTTTGGTGTCAGGTTGCTGAAATGGCTAAGAATGTCTTCAGTCAACTCTTGCTTGGCATACGTGTGGTATTGGCATCCTTCATGTAAGTGACCAAGAAACAAGCAGAGGCAAACAGAAAGAGTTATGTCTCTTGAGTGCTGCGAGTAGTTGTTTCTTTCTTTCCCCAGTCTGAGATTTCTTCTAAAATGCTGTTGAACAATAGCCCCAGGAAGATAACTTGTACACCTACTATAAATATTTTCACAGTAGTAAAAATGACTTGCAGTGGGACCACCCTGAATGGAAGAAAATACAGGGTTTGTTAGAGCCAAGTTGAGAGAATGCATCATGTAGTTGGGGGCGCAGCCTGGAAAGGGACCTGCTGAGTTGGTGCATGCAGTCCTACTTCTGTGTTTGACCACCAGCTATATCAGCAACTCATCAGACTCCAGTTTATAGATGTCTAGAGTCTTCTGATTCCGATATTCCTACCAGAAAATGTTCTGAATTCAGAATTTCTTGACAGAAGTGCATCTCGTGATGTCTGAATTCTGGTTGTGGTGGCCAATAGGATTCCTCAGGTCTAGTTTCTCAAAGTTCATTGTGGCCATGAATGCTTCATTTTACACTACTTTTCGGAAGAAAATGAAAACATTAATTTTAAAGCCTGCCATATAGAACATTAAATATACAGTTTTGTTGTTTCTTCCACAGTAAATGTATCCTGACTTGGTAAAGGAATGAGTGAGCTGTCTTTTTAACAAATAGCTATGTACTTCTTGGACTTGATAGCTTTCATTGGTCTGTAAGGAGTAGGCGATAAGGAAAATATGCGAGTAGGAAAGACTGAACCCAGGCCTTATGTGCAGTTCATTGCTTTGAAAGAAAACATTTTGACTTTTTGCCATACCTTAGGCCTGGAGCAGAAAGAAGAAACGAGTCAGAGAAAAAGGGCTCATTGTAATCAAGGGGCAGTCTGACAATTTAGGCATGACATAGTAACCTGTTTCCTCTTAGGACCACTAGCTACTTAAAAAAGTATGAAAGACGGAAAATCCGGATGCCCTGGATTTGGCACTTATATTAGATGTCACCACTGAGGTCCAGAAGGTGCAGTAACTGTATGAGTTATGTTGTTTCTATATTGTGGAATACTATCATATGGCTATTATTTCTCTTTTTCAGGCTGTCACTTCCACATCTTTCCCAAATCCACTCAGTTTCCTTCTACTTCGTGTAGTGATAGGGGCCATGCCTAGTTTTACTACGGACAGTTCTTTTCCCAGAGCTGGGTCTTAGAAAATCCACACTGTTGCTGGGGAGGCAGATTAATTTGTAAAACCTGGTGTTTCCAGTTCTCATCAAGGCCAGAACCTTGCAGGTCTTGTGAAAAGGGAGAGTCAGATGAATAAAAGCATTCATTTACAGTAGATTATCTGAGACTTTTTGAGATATGTAAACCCTCTTGCTCTAGCACACAATACATCAGCTGATTGACAGGGGTGGAAGGGCAGGAGGGAGAGAGAGGCTAACAAATGAGAAAAAGGGTCAGCTTGTGCTGTAGGTTTTTTACAGCTCTTCATTCTCAGTGGTGCTACTTACTGAAGCATTTGGGTAAAGTAAGATGTGAGAGTTACATGGTTACCGGAGGGGATGAGAGATTGTATTTTCTAATTCTGGATGCAAAGTCAGTTTAAGATATTTTTTAGGGTATCAATTTACCCTTCCAGACAAGATTAAGATCAGTTCATCTCAAACTCATTATCATCCCAAAGAGACTTGTTACCACCAGAGTTGCTCTCAGTAAAAAGACCATGTTGCCTTTTGTGTGGGTCACACATGTCCTCTGTGTATCTCTCTGTAAAATAAGAGACTAATGTGTTTCAATCAGTGTCAGGCTGTGAATATGGAATGGTTCCGTCTTCAGTGGAATGAGTCTTATGCCTTGTAGAAAATAACTTGTTGGGGGTTCACCTGTTGTCAGTCCAGGCAGCCAGCAGCGTTTGGGTGTCGCCTCTCACATTAGCACTACCAAAGCAGGACGTGCCAAGAAGATGGGTGGAGATGACTGAAAAGTGAAGAATTCTGATTACAGATCTGGGTCATAGGAGAAAAAAATGTATCTTGTTATTTGGACTCGTTTCTGGTCAGGGGTGGGTGAAGGAAATAGAGTGAAAATCACAGTTCTCAGTCAGAAAAACTACTGGTTTACTGATTAAATGATACAGTGTGGTAGAAACTTCTAAAGCTGGTGGAAGTTCAAAGTTCTTCCTTCTCTTCAAATTATCATTATACATTTTTTTTTTAACTGCAAGCTGCTGTTTGTCTTTAGGACGTGGGTACGTTTGTTTCACTTTAACTCGATTTAGGGCAGATTTAAAAATAACTAGTTCACTTCAATATGCTCCCTGTTGCTTGTAATGCTCCTTAAAAATGGAATATTGGAGTACTGTATTAACTAAATAACCTGCTTCCAAATTCAAGGGCATAAAAAGAAGCTACTTCTCCCCTTAAATGGCATTGAATAGTCCTCCAGTGATAACGAGGGAACGTCTTTGCCATGTGGTTGGTAATGTGCGTTAAGTTAATGTCTGCACACTGGAACATTCAGTCATTCTCTGTGATTTCTTTGAGATACATACAAGAATAAGTGTAATATAATATAAATGTGGATGTGTAGGAGAGCGAGACAGAGAAAGACAGATCTGCAGTGCTGGAACAGAGGCAGAACTCATATTCTAGAATGCCCTAGGGACCCGATTGCATCAGTTTACATTTCCTAGGCCTGTTTTGCAGAGAAAACAACTATTTTCTATTTTTTATCTGTAAATGGAAGTCTTTTTTCTTTGGCTTATGGATTAGCATTGTTGACAAAGTACTCATGAGTTGCCTCCAGGTAGTTGCTGTAAGTTGAAAGCCACTGGCAAATTTGTTTGTTAGAGGATGAAACTGTTTAAGAGAAAAAAAAGAAGAAAGGAGGGGAGAGGGGAAAAAATGTAGGGTTTCCTAGGGGGTTGTTTTAAAATGCTAGCTCCTTGCTTTGTACCTGCTGAGAAATTAGAATTTAAGCTTGCCTGAGTTCCCTATGGCTGCTTGCTGTCAGTGCCTGTTTTGGCAACCTCTGAGCAAAAAGTGCGAAACAGCTTTGATTCTCTTTCTTCTCCCCTCCTTCCCATCTGTTGCTTCACTCTGGATCATGAGGTGTGCCAGCCTCCTTGTGCTGGGAGTGAGATCAAGCAGAGGCTCTTCTGTAAATGCTGACAGTGTCCCGGACCCCTATAACTGCCATTGCCTGCAGTGTCCCGGATATCAGCCGAGGATCAATGCAAACAGAGCATGGAGCAACACTTGGAGCCTTTGCATTGGTATGAGCGAGTTTCTGAGAAAAGAAGCCTGGTCTTGCAAGCTTCTAGCGATCTCCTTGTCAGGCAGTAAGAGCATTAGTGTTCTTTGAGGCTGGTAGCTCTCTGAAATCAGTTTTAGGGTTAAAGGTATGCAACCAGTGCTATGTAATTTTTTCCAGCATATACCACTCTAGGACTAATGTCAGCTAAAGGCAAAAATGTATAGGAAAGGCTGATACATGCACACTTCAGACTGAAGGCAGAGAAAATATTTTATCTTTCATTTTTTATTAACTAACCTATTTTCCACCAAAGCTGAGGCAGAACAGGTGTGGCCAGTTCAAGGATTCTGCCTTTCCTGGGAACAGTGCCAGGCATGAGTGACTTGAGAGTATGGGAGATATGACACTTCCTTTGTTAGCTGCATACTCATGATTTTGAAGTGTGATTGTGAAATTCTTCTTGTAACGCAGGAATTTAAAGATTTTATTTCATTCTAACTGCCATTAAGGCAGAAATGAAGGTTTCTGTCCTGCTTATAGGAGTATAGAAAGCTAGCTGATATGCTAACTATTAAAAGTTTGCAAAGCTATGTTACGTAAACACAGCTCTCCAAATTTGCTGTATGTTTCAATAGTGAAGGCTGATTTTTTTTCCCCTGTTGTAACATTTCACCCTGAATTTTCTTTGTAAAGTGGGCAAAAAAAGTAACATGCTTTTTTATTTCCTTGTTTTCGGGAGAAAAGGAGGCTAGCAACAAAGAAAAGTGTATTTCACAACATAGAAATGATTCAGATGAGAATTATTCTGAGATAGAATTTAAAATTAAAAATTTCTCCCTTTCTCCCTTTTTTCTAGTTGCCCCTATTTTTATCCAAAACAGTTTGACTTTGAGAGTACGAAATATATTATTAACAGAGAGTTTATTAAAGAGAAAGATAAAAATGTAAATGAATTCATGCAGAACTACAGTTCATCAAGTCCTGCAAGGGACACTGCTACCTCTGATGCTCATCAAAAGTGGTAGGAGATTGGTTTGAAATAGATAGAAGAAAATACTTTTTAAGAGTCTCTAGTGAAATACAGAGGAGAATTTTTGATTAATTTGCTCAAATAAGAGATTGGAAAGAAGTTGCCACCTTTTTATCAGTTTCTGAAACTGATACTGTAGTTACTAAAAATTTAATTTTTAGTATTTTCAGGGTACACTAGCGTCTTCTATCACTGGCTTGGCTGCTTCCTGGGTGTTGAAATGTCACTTTTTACATGTTTGTTTATCTCTGACTGTAACTGCTGGATATAGTTGTGAAATAAAAAAAGGAAATGAACAGCTCTTGCAGTTTCCAAAACTGTCATGCTAAAATAAATCATAAGCATAATTTGGGAAACTTGTCAGACTGTAATTAGGATTAGTTTTATTGAAGACTGTGTTGTGGTGGTTACTAAGCAAAAGATAGAACATAATTAATGACAGCCACTTCAAGTCACCTTGTATTATATGCCTTTTAACTGTTGATTTATTGATGCAAAATTACAATGAGGTGGCAATGTGTGCCAGTTCAGCATATTTGGGTGAGCCATTCAATCACCTCGAACACATTTCCTATTTGGGCTGGCAGACATAGCTCTGCATCAAGTGGCAGGGGAAGATAGATGTAGTCTGGAACTGTGTAGAAGAATGCTGTTTCAGGTATGTTCTAAGTTGGTATTTTTCCTGGGCATTTTACTGCTTTACCAGCACTACCTTTGTTCATATACCTATACAGAACCTTGACGCAGTCAAGAAGAAGCACATTGCAGCAGATCTGCTCTTCTAGACATATTCTATTTCAAGCAAGAAGATCAGTGGCCCTGCTTCAGCCAAAGTAACAGTCAGACTCCTGCAAATTCAGTCAGTAGCCTGCTGAAAACAATGTAGAGTGAACAGAGTATGAAGTCTAGGAAGTAGCAGGTTATTCCAGTTTTGTGTTGATGTCAGTGTGTTACCTTCAACCTCAGATCTGATCACAGAGATATATTGGTATGGCTTTCTGCTATACTGTGCTGGTGGGAGAGGGAGGGATAGAAAATTACCAGACCTGCAAGAAAACAATTGAAAAAAATAATCTGGTCACCTTCAATTGCAGATGCCTACTTAATAGTCATTTAGTTCAGAAGAAGCCACAAAATACTTCCCAACTGCTTGCAGCATCCTTAAAACCTTTAGTACAAAAGATGAAAGCCTCAAAAGTTGGAAAGAAAACAGGGGAGACCAAGAGGCCTAAATTTTCATTGTACTTGGAAATATGTTAAATAGAATTTCCCACATGAGCCTGGTAAGCTGATCATGTATCTCTGGATAGACTAGACCAGTAAAAGTATGGACCTGTGCCACTGTGACCTAGGGGAAAGTTCCTGGCATGTCAGTGTGAGGCACTAACAGGGTGTCGAAAAGATAGAATTGCTGACTCTGCATAAGAAAGGCTGGTAAAGCGATTCATTGATTCATTCGGGTCTTTGATTTCACGCACCCAAAGGAATTTCGAGGATTGATGACACGATTGCGTTTCTTTCTTGGGGGGTCACACGAGATTCAGTTCTCTCTTCAGTTTTTCTTTACTCCCTTCCAGCATCCCAACACTGAAAATTGCAAATATACCTAAGGATGTGAAAGGCAGTAATCTACTATAGTCCGAAAGGGGATAAAGGGTTTTGATCGAGAGGGAGGGAGACATTATTAAAGTACTAGGAGAGGAGACAAGTTAACAAATGTAATGAGTTGGAAGGGGTATGCTGAATTGACAGTGAGAGTTATGTGGAGGCCGGAATGTCTGGAGAAGCTCGGATTTTCACCAGGCCAAGTCAATACAGGGATTCATGTGCCTGGAGACGTGTTCTCTTAACTCTGATTTCAGCAGTACTTTTGTCAATCAGATTGCATGCTGATACAAGTCAGTTCTCTGTCTATGGAAAAACACTTCAAGATCTGAAATCTCTAGGAATGGCACTTTGCTAATGCCAGAAGGACTGGTATTCTATAGACTAAGTAGCAGAATTCTGTGATAACTTTTGTTGTGCGAGTTCCTTGTCTTTCTTCATTAGTTGCTACAATATATTTCTATAATTATGCATTTTTGTGTGCTAAAGATTGCATACAATTAATTTGTTGTGTTTGGACATTTGTTTTCAGTTGAAGCTAACCCATACATTTATTACAAAAAATAGTTACTATAAAATGATGAGAGAATGTCTGTGGAAAAAGCTGAGTATCTAGAATGTTAAATACCAAGTGGAAGGATGTGCTCTTCTGGCACCTAAAGTGATGGCTGGGATTTTTTGTCTTTTGTCTGATGCTTCTAAAGTTTTCCATTTGTTACTTCAGGTGCTGAGGTTTGAAAGGACAGGTAATAATCTTGTACCTCATCACTTTCTCAAGCATAGTACTCCATTCACTGAAATTTGTATTGTCACTGCAACACTGAATCTTTACTTGTAAATGAAATAGCAGTTCCTCGTGCAGCATATAGCTGTGGCAAGAAACAAAAGTGCCTTTTAATAACTATGTGTTTCATTTTTTCTTGCTGGCAGGATAGCTGGTATTCTTGAAACCCTAGTAATTTGTCTCTGTGGATGACTGTTTTTGGTCATCACTGTCATACCTTCAAGCTGACATCAAGCTGAACTCCCAGTCAGCACAGACAGCAAGGAATGTACTGAGATCATGTACGGTAATGCAAAGTACAGTACCATTCCTGTCATCTTTGAAGAAGAGTGCATTGTACTTCTTTTAAACAGTTTTTGAAGCTTTTAAGAGGAAGAAATTGGGATTGGAATATCCATAAAGAAATAGTTACAGCTGTGGATTTTTATTCCAGCTAGCCAGAGGAGGTTCAGCGCCTTTGAAGGTATTAAACAAACCTACCCTTGCTTGTTTTAGCTCTATTTGAAATGCAGACAGGGGGAAAAAAAAAATCAATGTTTACTAAAAGAGAGAGAACAAAACTGGCTTAAGGAGTAAAAGATCTTGAGAAGTATCAAAATATTATCAATAAAAAGCAAAACAAATTGGCGTCTTGTAGAAATACCTGTAATGTGACTTCCATCAAGTAAAGTCATGAGATAAGGAGAGTATTCCTCCACTGATATAATTGTTATTGTTTAATTTAAAGCAGTAGATTTTTAATGCTTGTACCAAGAAAGAATCCCTCAGTTCTCCTTTGTTTTTCTTCAGCCTCGTCTGCATCTCTCATTTGCATTCTCAGATGCCAGTGGAGCGCTAGACTTTGATCTTTCACATACTTAATAATTTGCTTTAAGCAAGTCCTTAGTCCTTTTGAATCTGATTTACATTTGAACCAGCAATCTGATTTATATTGTTCCAGCACTGAAAAGGGACCAGGAGCCACATGTAAACACTGTTTCGTTCAGGCTATTTTATAGCCTGTCTTTTAGGAGGAAAAGATCATGTCTTCAGTGTGAAGGAGAACTTGGTTCAAAGACTTCAATGTGACTCTTGCATGCTTTCAGTGCAGACGATTTGATGACTTGGTGTCCTGGCTTACTAAGTTCGCCACAGAACTGCAATGGTCCTCTGCATAGTGTTATTAAGATTTTTTTAGACTGCTTCCATGGTGCACATTGAATTAGCTGTGTACTCTGTGTTGATAGGAGTGAAACAAAAAGACTTCCTACATTCAGGGACTATTAGATTCTGATTCCATACTGGGTGCCTTTCATTACACTGAAGATCTAGCAAGTTATTCTCTTTCTTCTAGTAGACATTACAATACTTGCTTTGTGCAAGTTGTTCTTACATTTTCTGAAAAGAAAAGCCTGTATGCTCAGTCATTGTCTACATCAAACATTACCGATGCAGCAAAATCTTTAATTGGATTTTTACTTTTAAGAGGAATGATCAGAAATTGTTTTTTCTGTAAGTAATAATGAAGCAAGATGGTATGGGAAAATTATGATTCTAACAGAGAAAAGTCATCATAATAGAAGCATTTTAAAATGAAACCTGTATTATCTTAATGTAAATTATTCATTGGTTATCAAGTTTCGATGAGGTTTGTGAACCTAACTTTGTTATGGTTCTTTAATATAACTTTAATATAACTTTAATGTTTAAATCTGTGATGCAGAGAATGGAATTCTACTCAGGGAAACCATTGTGATTTCTGTATAATTGGAAATGTTTATGTATTCAGTGGGGTAGTAGTACTGAGAGCAGACATCTATCTCCATGACTTTGTAATGTCACGGTATAACATGGGGCATAAACAAGATTGTACTTGGACAAATAGTGCTATTTTAGGAGAAGAACGTGCTGCATCTGTTTTGGTATCTTTCTTGTTGCCGGGGGCTGATCAGGAAGGTTCTTGGCTTCTGTACCTGACAGATGCAATTGATTGTACTGAATTTCTGTCTGCTTTATGTTCACTTTACTCAAACTTCTTTTTATGGCTTCTTTTGCTTGTTCAGTTTAACTGCTGTTTTTCCTTCAACATCTTTGATACTCATGTGGTCATTTAATTCTCTGTGTCACTGCGTTTTGTGTATATAGTTTGCTCTCAAATACAACTTGACCGTGTAAAGCTGTTTCATAGAATCATAGAATTGTTAAGGTCGGAAAAGACGTATAAGATCATCAAATCCAACTGTTAACCCAGCACTGCTACCTTCACCACTAAATTGTGTCCCCAAGTGCCACATCCACACGTTCTTTGAACACTTCCATGGACGATAATGCCATAATTTTCCTGGGCAGCCCGTTCCAATCCCTGACAACACTTTAAGAGAAGAATTTTTTCCTAACTCCTAATCTAAACCTCCCCTCTTGCAACTTGAGGCCATTTCCTCTTGTCCTGGTGTGTGTTACTTGGGAGAAGACACCAACCCCCACCTGGCTACAAACTCCTTCCAGGTAGTCGTAGAGAGAAGTGAGGTTTCTCCTGAGCCTCATTTTCTTCAGAGTAAACAATCCCAGCTCGCTGAGCTGCCTCTCATCAATCTTGTGCTCCAGACCCTTCACCAGCTCTGCTGCCCTTCTCTAGACACACTCCAGCACCTCAATGTCTTTTTTGTGGTGAGTGGCCCAGAAATGGAACACAGGACTTGAGGTGCAGAGCCACCAGTGCTGAGTACAGGGGCACAGTCACTGCCCTGGTCCTGCTGGCCTCACTCTTGCTGATACAGGCCCGGATGCCATTGGCCTTCTTGGCCACCTGGGCACACAGTGGCTCATGTTCAGCTGCTGTCAGCCAGCACCCCCAGGTCCTTTTCTGTCCAGTTTCCGGCCACTCTTCCCCTGAACTGTAGCATTTCATGGGGTTATTGTGACCCCTGTGTCCGGCATGGCGTTTGGCCTTGTTGAACCTCATACAGTTGGCCTCGGCCCATCGATCCAGCCTGTCCTGATCCCTGTGCAGAGCCTTCCTACCCTCCTGCAGATCACCCTTCCCACCCAAATTGGTGTCGTCTGTGAACCTACTGAGGGTGCACTCTGATCCCATGGTCTAGGTTGTCAATGAAGATATTAAACAGAACTGGCCCAAGCACTGAGTGCTGTGAAACACCACTGGTGACTGGCCATTGGCTGAGTGTATCTCCGTTCACCACCACTTCCTGAGCTTGGCCATCCAGCCATTTTTTTACCCAGTGAACAGTGCATCCATCCAGACCATGAGCAGTCAGTTTGTCCAGCTGAATGCTGTGGGGAATGCAGTCAAAGGCATATAGGGTGTTAACATCTCTCTTTAACAACTGAATAGTTGCTAGGGTTATTTCAATACCTCATTAACCTTCAGCTCATTCAGTTCTTTATACCTGAGCAGTGGATGGTCATTTCATCAGCTTTTCTGTTTCCTCTTCTTCTGTGCATTGAAGATACAAAAAACTGTACTGGAATAAGCCTGAGGAATTGCAGATGTGTCCTAGTAAGGTGTGTTCACTTGCTCCCCTCTATCCTCTCAAAATGTTTCTCCTGTTTTTAGTCATAGTTCCTGTGACAACATTTCCTCAGCTTCTCGGCCCTTACTTCCTGCCTGTCTCAGGAAAACTTTTCATTTCTTGTCTTGTTTCCCAGTTTGTCTGTGTTTCTCATCTGTTTCAACTGTATCTCTCAAGCCTTCTGGTGATATTTTTCATCTTTTCTGACTGTGTTTCTTGGTACTCTGAGACAGGATCTTTCCGTTCCTTCAGCGTTGTATCTTCATTTTTTTCAGAAGTAATCCTGTCTTTCATTAGCTTAAGATAGCGTTCTTCTGGTTTTCCAAGCTACCTTCTTAGCTTTGGCCATCACCCTTCAGTTTGTGAAATGCAAAATATGTGGAGAAAAAGTAGAAATACTTCTTAGTCTGCAATTCTTCTGGCTGTTGAGTACCGAAAACAGTTATTTCAATTGGCCATGACAAGAGTTCTCTGTTTATTCCAGAGTAGTACTCTGAGTAAAACATGGACACTAACAGAAAAATATTTTACAGGAAATATATTAGTGAAAGTGTACAAAATGCTGCTATTTAAAATATATTTTTAATCAGACTTCAGCATAAAATACTCTCTTTTGAACTACGATTGTCAGTTGTAGTGGATTTGTGGAGGCCTGATCGATCTGTGTTCTATTTTGCTAATTTAAATTTGAGGTAATATTCAAACAGTTTGATGACGTCTTAAAGAATGACAAATGACTAAATTTGGAAAGGTAGTCTGCTAAACCCCAGAGAGCACAGAGGTTGTGGTGTCTCAATCCTTAGAGATATTTAAAAGCCGTCTGGATGAAGTCTTAGGCAACGGGCTCTTGATGGCCCTCCTTGAGCAGGGGAGTTGGACAAGATAGCCTCTAGAGGTCCCTTCCAGTCCCAAGCATTGTGTGAGTCTGTTAGAGGACTGCCGTGATGCCATATTAAAGGTACTTCAAGGATTTAGCTTTATGTTTTCTGTCATCCTGTTTCTGAATTGGCTGTGGGATTACAGGGAGATCTCTTTATCTCAGTTCTTGTTGCCTTTTCATGGACTTACATGATGTCTGTAAACAGGATTTCTCAGTAGTGGTTACAGTAGTTGCTGATTAAAACCCCTCTACATCTGGCACAAATTGGGTCACATAATCCATTATTGCAAGGAATTTCAGTATTTCCTCTATAGACTAGACACGATGATAATGCTCCTCTTGTACTCTGCCTGCACGTCTCAATGCACTAACAGCTCTCTGTACTTCCACTGCAGTACTTCCAATGTATGTCCTTTACGCTTCTTTTTTTGTGTGTTTAGTTTTAGCTTGGCATTTTCCTCATCTTTCCAAAGTTGTTGAACGCTTCTTGCTGCTCTCTCTTCCTGTTTTTTCCCATATGAAATGTTACTCTGTAAAACTTGATACCCTGTCTGTGCCGTCATAAGATGAATGCCTAACCTTTTCAAATGGCATCTGCCTAAATTTTGCATATTCGTCTAACACAGGAGTACTTGATATCAATGGCCTCTCAAAATACTTCCTTTCGTAGGCAGTAGAAAAAAGTTCCAATTTTACGCAGGTTCTTCCTTGTGCAAAAGCAAGGGAAGATGTAGCTACTTTATGTTGTCTTTTTTGTTATATCCTGCAGTTGTCTTACTCTGCTCTAACTTTGGGAACAGTGAGGCTGCAGTGGGGTTCCGTTGCTGCAAGCCCGTTGTTATCCCAAAGTGGTTCATTACTGGTATGTTGGGATTATTGGTCTCAGGAGTCAGCCATGAACTGCATACATTGTATTTATTTAGATCTTTGGATAATGCAAGTAAAGATTGATGCAGAATGTAAGCTCTGGTGGAGGTCACATTACACACTGAAAAAATGCAAATGAATTACTGAAGTGAGAGGAAAATGTTTTTATCCCCCACTGAAGTAAGAAGCTGCTTACCAGCCAGTTTAGCAGGGAAGATGTTTTTTTAGTCTAATAAACAGATATTTGCATATCTAAGGAAGTGAACAAGCACGATTAAGAAAAATGGACAGACTGTGTCTCAAAAATGGAGGAAACAGAAGGAGTCAGGATGAAAGATGTAAGTGTGTTTAGATCCCAGGAACATTTCAAAGCCTGTTGTGATTTAACTGATGAAGGAATATGAAGATCTCAGAGGGAATGGAGGAGTGCACCTGAAAGTACTCAGTGAGAAGTTCATCTCTTGCAGATGAATTCTCAGACCAGAACTTGTGAATAATTTTTCGATGATTGGGAAAATGTGAAACATAAGGTGTGCACAAGGACCTGAGCTGGGATTACCTCCTCGTCAGTGCCAGCTCAGTATGGATGTAGGTATGGATCAGTGTAACTACATTAAACATAGATTTTGTCTGTTTGGTGGTAACTTCAGTAAGCAATCAGCAGCGTTGTCAGTTTTGAATAGTTACTGATAAAATGTATGACTGATTTTTTTTACCTAAATTTGGCTTAAATGTGATTTAAGGGAACTAACAAGGCATACTTTATATAAAAGTGTAGCAATACCGTACCCTATGGCATTTGTGTATCATAAAAGTACAAAGGAAATACTAATAGGAGTAAGTGTTGCTGTCATCATCCCCCTTGTCAGTATAGCCACTCCACTGGTGGAATGGAGTGATGTAATCCATCACCCTTTCAGTGTTTTTTCCCCCACTCTGACGAGGACTGTTGCTTGTCCAGACTGTCACTGTGTGTGCAGCTCCACATGTTCTCTGAGCTCTGGATGATTTTCTATCTTGCGTTTATTTTCTGGCAGGATATTGGATTATCAATCTTGCTCCCTGTGTCAGAGATCTGATTGATCTCTGTAAACTTTGTTCTGGACTAGATGGCTCCTGTTGTTTGCCGTTCTCTGCTTTTCCTTTTTTTCTGAGGCAGTCAGGAGTCTGTTCCTGAAATGCTTGTCCCAGGTCTGTCCCCGTCTCTTTTGTTGTCAGCTCTGGTTAACTCCTTGCCAAACTTAAGTAGTACGGTTCATTTGGTATCGGTCACCAGCCTCTCTTTAGTGTGTCCTTTTTCCTTTGTAACTGCAGATAACAAGTATTTCTTTCTAGGGTTTTTTATTTTTACAGTTTGCAGTATTCCATTTTTGTGACAGATTTTCATGTTTGGGTTCTACTCTCTGAGTTAATTGAAACTATTAAGCACTTGAAGTATGTCTGGAACCACAACTGTCAGAAATAAGGCTACTTTCTAATTACTGTCTTTCTCGTCACTAGTATCAGTTCCTTCCAGGTGCAGAACGAAGCACCATTTTCATCTCTTCCCATTGTTTTCCATGCTCAGAGAGATTTTCAGCTCTGGTGAACGTTTCAGCTATTCTGCTTTTCCATCTTGCTAATTTCTTTTATTTCTTTTAATTACTTCCCCCGTTCCCCCCCTTCCCATGATAACCATGTGGTGTTGAGGAATAAGTCTGGGCCCAGATGCTTAAAAAAGACCTGCTTTGTTTGGAGACACATTACTGCCTGCCTCTGCGTAACAGGGTGTGTACTGAGTGGAGCCCATCACTCAGCCCTCCTGTGCCAGGAAAGTGAAGCTACTTGGTGTTTCAGATCTTGGTGCTGCATTTTACTGTGGGAAATACAGGGTAACTGTGCAGAAGCATGATTTTTTCTGTCACAATCTTGCATACTTGCTTTTTAACTGTGATTTTTCACCTGTCAGAAGTAGCTACGCAGCACATGGTTGGCAAGCTGTGCCCATGCTGATAGGTAACAGAATGAAGTAGTAAATTCACTTAGTTAAATCTCTCTAGGATATCTAAATGCATCAAGAAGTTCACCTTGGACTTCTGTATTCTGATCCATCAGGGTGAAATTTGAGCCTCTTGTGAACATGGGTTCTGTGACAAGACTTAGTTTTCATGGTTGCATCCTTAGGTATGAGTGGGAAGGAGAGAGTTTGAACCTGCATGAGGGCAAAGTGAGTCTTCTGTTACATGTATTTCTTTAGAATTCAAGATAATGGGTTTTTATTGTGATATAAATAATTCTTTTATTAAAATAATTTAATAAACAAAGCGATGAATAGATTACTATTTTTAGTGTTAAGATAGTAAAGTTTTATCCTGATCTACTCTATCGAAAGGATTTGCATAAGAATGTAAGATAAACTCTATTCTGGGACTTAGGATGCACCGCAAGATCTAAAAACAGTATCTCAGGAGCTATCCAGGACAGTCTATTTGCATTTCTTCATCTTACTCTGGAAGAGAAGATAAATAGATGCAATCCCCACAAAAACATTGCCTTCAGATGCAGTGAATATGATTAGATACATTGTAATTTTATCTCCAGGTGAAATATAAGATACTGTTAATGCTAAATAACTGCCTGTCTTCCCAAAATTCCTATTTCTACTTTCCAGGTTAAGCTGTGCCCATCACCTGTGAACGTGATCTCACTTAAATGCAAACATAAAAGAGGTAAATCTTGGTATATAGAGTGTTGTGCTTATGCAGACATTCTTCTCTTTATTACTGTGATGCAAATCAGTTTAATGTGTGCCAGATGAAAAAAGAAAACATTGGCTCATTACTACTCTTAAGTAGAATGGAGTTCTGGAGTTTTCTGTGTACCTGCACCTTGATTTTGCAGCAAAGAGAAGGAATATGGCAGTGGCACTTGATCATTTTCTTTGCGGCAGCATTCATACTGATAGTGCTCAGCAATCAGTGTCGTGTTGTTTTCAACCATAGACTCCTCATGCTCTATTAACTCTGGTGGTAGGAAAATGGCTGTTGGCAATTTTCCATCATGTCAGTGCTCTTAGTATTTATGTGAGAAACAGTATTTATGAAGGCAACAAAAGTATTTTTTGTTTTTTCCTCTCTCCAGATATTTCGGTGTTGAGAGTTGGAATGTATTTTCTCTGTTCATCTGTTGTTTATATATTGTAGGGGATACATATACAGTACTGCCCCTGTTACCTGGAGTAACAGAAACCTGAGCTCATTTCAGTCTGTGTCCCGGGTTGATCCGTACACCTCTCTGTTCGAATTCCCACTTAAGGCTGAAACTGAGAAAAAAAGTTTATAAAGAAACTTCGTGAAAGATTTTTTTTTTCCTTGTTTAATACTGTGCAGCAGTTCATAATGATCTGTCCAGGTATTATTTTAAAAGAAAGGCATTGTTCCTGTGCAGATCGATACAACCAAGATAATGCACAATTCATCCTTAGTGGGCGATTGCATTCATTTTTCATTTTAACATTGAATAATTTGATATACTTTGAAATAACAAAGCAATGATCTATGGACTGGGCGTATCAAAATTGAAAGCAATTTAATAATATGCATGTCAAATAAAATCAACAGATTTCTATTCTATTTTCTTAACCTATAAACTAGCTATCACCCAGTGTCAAGGCTCAGTTGCTTGAAAACATAGCGAAGTTTTTCCTTCTGTGTTTCTGCATATTCTCTCTCCTTACCCTCTCCAGCTTTCTCTCTCAGTTTTTTTTCCCTCTTGGACCCTTTAATATTCACATTGCATTAAACGTCTGCTGTATGTATCAAACACTCTGAGAATCCATCCATTGTTTATGTCAGTTAATGTTAAGTAATACTTTGTACAGCAATAAGAAGCAATAAAAAACCCAGCAATAAACTGCTGTGTGGAAGTGATTTCTCCTCAGGGTCTACAACAAGCCATTTGATTTGACCGAAATAACGACATACAATTTTAGACCTTTGCATTAACTCTGCAGGCCAACATCCGTGTGGGTTGTTAAGTGTCAAGCTTACAGAAGGGTAGTGGTGGTGTAGTTCTGGAGGTAAGAACTGACGGGCGCCAGAATGAGCTGAACAGAAACGTTAATCGAAGATTTCCTGTGGGATTGTCATCCAGGTTATTTGCGGATTCTGTGTGTTTGAATACTTTACGTGTAATAAGACAGATGAATACTATTAAGTTTAAAGACAGCTAATTTAGGGTATTCGGGTCCTAACTTCCAAAAGTGAAATAGTGAATTGATTCCGTTTTCAGGAAACATGCACTTAGTATTTTCTGAAAATCGGGTGTCTCAAAGCATCTCAAAGAAAACATTGGCTTGAGAGAGCTTTTACCAACCTTGGGATGTTGGGATTTTTTGGTGTGTCATCCCGTTGTGTCATTCCCCTGCCTGCCTCCTCCCTCCCCATATCTTTTTAAGGGGAGGAAAATATGTACAGAAGTTACTTGGTTTTCCAGAACAAACTTCTCTAACGTGCACTAATCAACAGTGCAGAAAAAAATCATACCAGTCGCTAATTTAGATATTTCTTATAAGTACCATTATCAATAGTTCTTTATCAGTAGAAAATTTGGATATTTCTTACTGTAACTACTGTTTGACTTCATGTTTTTTAATGAGAGCTGTCATTTTTGGTATTTGGCTTGTTCCTTAAAATCTGCATAAATCATGAAATGGTATTATGCTATAGAAAAGCATCTTCTACTTAGTAAAACAAATTACTTTGATTAAGGAATCCGAGTGGCAGAAATATAAACCCTTCTGGTAAATAGTTCTTTTTTTTTTTTTCTATTGGTACAGTAGCATTCATTTAGGAAATTGCACAAGGCCTTTAGAGAGATTTAATAAAGCTATTGATTGCATTATGCAGTACCAGGAAAGGGCAAAAAACATACTTATGGCATGACTTAAATAAACTGACACTAGTCCATGATTCCTCTTAATTTGTTGAGTCTGCTGTCAAAAAAGTAGAAGTCCGGAGAGCAAGATACCTGCACCAATATCCTGAAGAAAGCCTCTGAAGAAATGAATGAAAATAACATTGTGAGGGGCACATAGATAAATTCAAATTATTTTTGTAGTGTCATTTTTATAGTAAAAGTAGGAATTATAAGGGAAAAACATGGAGTTCATAGAGTGAACAGTTAATCCCTGCACGCCCCCTGGGTTTATTAAGGAAAATACCTATGTAGAGATGCTTGACAGAAAATTCTTGTTTCTCACTCTGTGTTCTCATTTAGAACTTGCAGTGTTTCAGGGGTCTCAGGTATTTATTTGGGAGACTTCTCATGTATGCTAACAGAAGATTTGCAGAAATAATTCGTACATCTAGTTATTTTTTTTCCCCCTTAGTAGGTGCTTTTTAACTTCCACCATGAGTATTAGAAAATGTAATACTGTCATGTGTTCTGGAGTATCTTAGCTGTTACATTACAACCAGCAGCTAAAACAAGTAAGATTGCAGTACATAATGTTTACTAAAATGTGGACGTGGATGTCCTTTTGTGTTTATACACACACTCATATTTATATGTATAGTAAGAATGTGTGCCTGTTATACCAATATCCTTGTCCAACTTCAAATGGGGGTGGTTAAATATAGTGGAATCACAGTGATGAAGAAGGTGCTTTGATGTTTGCAAAAGAGTAGGATGGTAAAGGAGGGGAAAAGGCCCCACAAATTCACAGTACTCTGCATGAGAGAGCTGGATCATTTTGCATTTAATCCTGTTCTGTTCTACCTTGCTCTCATTTAAAGCAAGAGTGATGTTCCCAGTTGTGTGCTTTGGGGAATATAATGGTTTTTTACAGAACCTAGAAGATGGCATGATTGAGTGGCAAAGATTGGAAAACAGTATCATTTGTGCAAATTGCACTGATACTAAGTTCATAGATTAAAAAACCCCATCAAATGTGTATTTGCTTTGTGACCAACTTAGGTGTGAAATTGCTAATTTCTATTTTGCACTGTGATGATAACTTGCTAATAATGTCAGAGGATTATATTTTGATGTAAGCTCACATAGTTATGATGCCTTAATTAAATGTTTGGAAATAAAACAAGCTGTTGTGCTATGTACTATGTAACTTAATTTTTTTTCATGAAATTCACACAAAAAAAGAGATTTTTTAAAAGCCCAAATGCTATCCTTGTATTCAAATAATTGTACCAGTGTAGCATGTTAGTGTGAAGGTTCGACACATTTTTGTCTTGTGATTTTATTTTAGCCATATAATTTTTACTTGTTGGTCATGAATTTAGTCTCTGTGAAGGCCAGGAGGTGGAAACCCTCTATTATTCCAGCACTGCACAGGACTCTGCACTGCTGTATCAGGAGATCTCAAGTAACAGTTTTATGACGCATGAGGATATTATTCTCTGCAAGCAGTAACACACATTTCTATTTCCCCAGCAATATCCACATAATCAAACATTCACAAGTGCTTTACAAAGAATTTAATTAAATAGTGTGCAGAGTGACTGGATGCAGCATGTACACAAGCTGTTACATATTCAGTAGTTCCCATTTTGCAGTTAGTGCAGAACACTTTCGTGCAGTAATGTGTATGAATGATATTTCCATCAAAATGTGCATCATCACTCCCCCTTTTGTACCTTACTCCTTAAAAATGACACTAAAACCTTAACAGATGTCACCTCCAGGATCACAGGATACCTTGCTCAGGGCTCTAATGGCGTGATAAACAGGGAAATAGAAGTTCTCATGTTGAGACTTGAACATCACACATTGTTGCTCTGAAATCAAATGTTTATTATTCCCCAGAGAAAGATATAGATTATTGTGTCTTTTACCACAAAACTAGATGTGTTTGGAATTTTATTTAAAGGTCGTAGAAATTTTTGAAGCAATCAAAGACCAGCCACTGAAAAATTAACATCTAGACTTGGATATTCAGAATTTAGATGTGGACAGTAAGAAGTGAAAAATCTTGTGATGATGAGTATTTTCGGAGACCATTCTGTCAGTCAGTGGAGATTAAGAAAATCTCTTCTTTGGTATTGAAGTGTAGTGTATCAGACTCTGTACTAGAAAACGGTAGTGTGCTCATATTCACTCAACATTATTGGTATGCTCATGTCACCTGCAGGGATTAGCATTTTGGAAACTGACAGGGTTATCTAATATGTTTTGTTTTCTCTCTTCAGAAAAGCCCTTTCAGCAGTAGCCGATGCATGAAAGGACTTTTCAGGCTTGCAGAGCAGTGGGGCTGTGTTGGATGAAAGTGATTTAAAATATCCCTCTGTGGTTGCCTACCTGCAAGGCAGTTATCTGTCCATCAGATTGGAAGGTTTTATTGGTGTGCTCAGTGCTATAAAGTATCAGTCTAAACCAGCAAAGCAATACCAATGACACAAATAGTGAAAGACAGTCTATAATTAGCCTGTAAATGTGTTTAGTGTGAGACCTCACCCTTGTTTCCCAGTTCCACAAGAGTTATTCTGGTTTATTACTGGGTGACACTGACAAAATCTATCCATTTTGACTGGAAAGAAAGACCAAAAAACTACAAATGAACCCAAAGGAAAATAAAGAGACGAAAGGATCCGTGAAAAGTAGGGACCTGGTTTTACTTCTGTGCTAGTTCTATTCTGTGTTTGAAGGGAAATGCTGAAAACTTAATCGGGGTAAATAAGAACAGTATGCGTCTTCTGAAGACACTTTTTGGAGGAAAGTTTAATTGGTGTAGGGGAAGTTACAGCTTTCTTTACAGAGTCGAGAATGGGAGAGATCCCTGTTTAATGTTAATGAAGATTTGCCATTAACTTCAGTGATTCCATCCTGTAATGTTTGTGTGTGGGTTTTTTTTTTCCCATCCCTATTCCTTCTTTGTATAGCAGACAGGAGTTTTTCATTTTGCGTGTCATTTATAACAAATTGCAGTTATTCTAAAAAAATTGTACAGTTCAAGCTTCAACTGAAGAAGAAAAGGAAAGCACGTAGTTTTGAATTTACTCACATGTCTAATCTTGAAAACCATGTTTTGGATTTTTACTTTATTTTCTTTAATTAGGCTCATGTTCTAATGTCTGCTTTTCTATAAAATATTTATTCTTTAGCATTTGAAGTGTGTCTCTGTTTGTGATTTGGATATTTTCTGCATGTATTGGGAAGCAGCTCCTAGACTTGCCTTGCTTTCACTAGGAGGCTGGTATTTTTATGCTTCTTGAAGCAGCCCCTTTTTAGGAATGCCAGAATATAACCAAATTCTCATTTCCCAATATTTAAGCGGCAACTTCCTATGATTCCTGGAGTAGAGCTCCTGCAGTCTGTTTGTTCTCCAAGCCAGTTCCAGCACACGCATTGGCAAGCCAAAACAGACAAACCTAGGAGAGGTGTCAGTGCTGTAATACAATTTAGAGTATTATTTAGAATAATTAGGTCAGAATTTCTCTTTTTCATGTTAGGAAGTCTCCCAGTGAAGGACCACCTAGATAGACTTCTGATAACTGCTAATGAACCAGCTTTGGAAGCAGAAGTAGTAGAGGCAAATGAGAGAGGAGTGTGGCAGCCAGGCTAATTAATTGAGAAGTCAGGGTAATTAGTTTGACTGGAGGGAGCACCATGCTGATGTGGCATGTAGCTTCCAAAATTCTGTCTGATTTGTACATGGGTTGCACTGGGCTTCTAATAGACAAACAGATTCTTTCTGGGCTCGTTCAGATGTTTTTTGCCGTGAAGCAGCATTGTGCTTTGCTTCATTCCCTATGGAAATTTACTGTAATTTTAGATTTCTTTCCAGACTGATAGTCAGTTTAGTTCCTTTTCAATCTTCTGCAGGAAGATTTTTCTAAGACATGTATTGTGGTATTGTCTTGTTCAAGCTCTTGCCATTTAGAGAGATTCCTTGGTGCTTTTTTTTGTTTTGCATGATGAAGGACTGTCCCATCTTGTTCCTAATATTTTCTCACTTACTGAACACAAAACTGAAGTAGTGCTCCTGAAGTTGTGTGTGGTTCCATTGTTCCAGCCGGCAGGGCTGAGAGGTGCCTCTCAGCAGTCTTGCTCCCAGAGGATGCGTGCTAGCAGCGGTGCGCACTGGAAGGTGCCTTGTTTAGTAAGAACTGGGGATTCTGAACAGTTTGCCATTTTTCTTGATGCTGTGAAACAGTATTTCTTCAGTGCACCCTTTAATGTCAGTCATTACGTACAGTTTGATGTGTAAGATGTTCATAAAGGAGTTGCTTTAATGAAAAGATAAAAAATACTTGTGGTAAAAGTCTGCGTTACTGTGCCGATCTGGTATAGTAAACATGAGAAGCAGTATCAAACCCAGAAGTAAATCAACAAGGTGTTGTAAATAAGCTGGATTCTGTATAGAAAGCTTCATTAGAAATGCTAAATACTGCATTACATCAATAACATAGTAATCATTTGTGAGCTGATAGTGGTGTAAGGTAAAAATGAATATTTTATTAATGTTTCCTAAGAAATATTACTAAAGAGCTGAAACTGAGGTTTTGTTTTGGTTTTTTTTCCATGTACATTATTTAAAATGCTTTTAGTGATGATTTATCGTTCTTCTTACAATAGCTCTTAAGCATAGTAGCTTCCACAAGGAGTTAACATACATTTTTTCTATTTCTAGATCTGTTAGCTGTGCCTAAGCATCCATATGCTGCTATGGAAAACTGGGGACTGAGTGTTTTCGTGGAGCAAAGGATACTGCTAGATCCAAGCATTTCTTCTATTCTATACCTACTGGATGTCACTATGGTCATTGTACATGAGCTCTGTCATCAGGTATTAAAGGTGTTCATGTATTTGATCTTAATCTCAGAAACCATGCACTCCTTTTCAGAAATGAAAATGAATTTGTACTGTACATATGGATGGTTGTGATTTCTATTGTAACTGGAATCCATATAACATGGAGGTCTGTAAGACACATCCCTACACTACAGAAGCTGTGAAGACTCAAAATGGGGATAGAAGAGAAAATCAGTAGCAATGAACAGCTTCTCTGTCTTCTGTAGCATTGTATTTGGTGTGTTTGTGTGTCAGTGTATTTGTTGCTGGTATGTAGAATAAACATGTTGATAGCTGATTCGTGCTAAGTTTCACGTTAGTGTAAAAAACTGCTTTGGCTGAAGTCAATTTGGTAGTAGTCTTTGTCTTCTGTTATATATACACATACTTCCATTTTCTTTTCCTTTTCACATTTTTCCCCAATTTGGTATTGACCTTCTCTGTTCACTAATGGTGGATAAGCGAGTCTTTACGTGTACAGAGACGATTGTGTCAATAAGAAAACTTAAAATAATAAAACCCATATGACAATTTATTTTATGTTTTTCCCATCTTCTTATCTCAAACTAAACACATTACAAGTGTTAGTAATATTGAATTGAATGCAAGTGTTATTGAAGAAATTTGCTACAGGGGCAGGAAATGCTTTCTTACGCTCATAAGAGGCATAATCATAGCCTTCAGGTTAAAATGAATGAAATCCTACTGTGTAATCACCATGGCTTACATCTGTGACTTTACACAGTATTCTTTAAAGGCAATGCAAATTCTTAACACTTTCTGCAAATAAAAAGTACCATGTAAAAGGGAGCCATTGTAATGGCGTTCTGGCAGATGAACCTGAAAATAATGTTTGGTTCATGTTCGTGTTTCACATTAAATTGGCCGATGAAGTCCTCAACTAAAACATGAAATTTTTATTTAAAGTCACTGCTGGTTTTATCTTGATACTATCATCTGATTTTGCTATAAGCTCTTCACTGTGCAGTACAATAGAGTAGTACATAGTTCAGCTAGAATAATTACAATGCCTTAGGAATCGTGTGTGGAGAACATACATTTGGTCATCGAGTCCCCGCTCCTGTGAGCGTTAGATTTTTCCGTGCGGTGTGTTTGTAGTGCCGGGTTCAGTGCTCCTGATTACAGGGCTGTATGGCTTCCCTTAAAACCTTTTGATTAAATCTGATAGTAAGTAACTTTTTCCAAGTGTTCTGCTAAAGTCTTGGTTTTTCTGAAGCCGTTCCATTACTTCCAGTTATTCTTTGCACTGCTTTGATGATTTCCTCTGCTTCCAGAGCAATTTGTACTTCAGATGTGGGCAATTATCACATCAGTAACTGGCCAAGTTTGTTTATTTGATTCTTATAGAAACTGAAGCCTTTTTACATTATTCTGGGAATTTTAGAGGATCGTGAAGTAGGCAAAAAATATAGCTGAATTTATTTTAGGGTAGAAATATGATCATAAAGTGCATTTAAGTGACCTTAAAATTGCAGATGAGGAGGTTTACTTGATGTCCATGTTAATATTACTTCCAGTGCTGTTTGCTTAATTAAAAGTAACTTCCTCTATTCCTCTTGCTGCTGTTTCTGTTTCAGTGCTGTGCAGATTAGGTCTTTGCTCAGCTGCTTCACTGGGTAACTAGACAAGATAAAAAATATTCAAGTTAAAGAACTGTTATTTCTCCTTTTTGGGTGCAGAATTGAGTCACACAGAATATGGATTGTTCACCTGCAAGTAAAGTTTAAAGGGAGAAACCCTGAAAAAATATAACCTAAAAACTACTGTCTAACACCTCCATCACATTGCCTTTATTTAGCCCTTTTTGCTACTTTTATCTTACCATGCTCAGCAGCCCCTCAAGGAACTCTAAACAATACTATCTTAGCCTGAACATGTACTGAACCGAGACCAGGTTGGGTCCGGGATCTCTTGCCTCTGCTGTTTAATTGTTATTTGTTCACTGCATTTTTCGTTGTCTTTTGCTGTGCATCATATCACCTGTTAGCTTGTGGTGACACATGAGTATTCTTCCCTGTCACTCATTTTTCCACGTAGAGTAACAGAAAAGAACCAAAATCTCTGTGGTGCAAGCAAAACTAGAGTCCACATCTCCACATCTCCAGTTGTACTTTTTATTTATTGATTTTTTTTAAATTTCAGGGAAGGGGAAGTGGAACTCTTCTAAAATACTTTGAGGTTTTTTTGTTGTTAGGTGTTTTTGTTTTTTTGTGTGTGTTTTTGTTTTTTTGGGTTTTTTTAAGAATTGTGTCACTGTCTGATTTCCCTGACTTTAAACCCCTGACTTCCAGATTTATGGAACTTACCTGAGCATGTAGTAAACTGATCTATATGAGACGCCTGTTACTTGGAGTAACACAGCAATTGCTTTTATAATGTTGTTTCCAAGATTAGAGAAATCAGATGAATATTAAAAATCCAGATTTTTGCCTTTAGATTTGACTGTTTAAAAATTGTAATTGCCAAACCTACTGTGTATTAATGCTTGAGCACAGTGCTCGGGACAGACAGAAAATGAGAGACAGCATTGCAAAAGGACAAATTCTGTGTTTGCTAAAATACAGGTAAAAATTGTGTAAGCAAGAATTTCATGTCCAGTTTCTTCACAGCTGACTTTGTCATGCTTGACCAGGTATTTTAGGTACATGATTTAGGAGAGATGCATGAAAGTTACTTAGGTAGTTTTGGTTCAGTAATTTTGTAGGGTGCTATTTTTTTGATATTTCAGCTTGAGTGTTCTTTCAGAATATTTAATTTATTTAATTAAAAAAAAAAATACTGATCTTAGGAGTGTTTTGGCATAAAAGCTTGTCCTCCAAGCTCCAAACCATGAGCTGGTCAAGACACGTGTATTTCTACCAGCTTAACTTGATAGCTTGAAATAATTACCATAATTTGTTAAAATAATTCTGTTAAGGTAGTAATCAGTTTTATTTGCATATCATAGATCAGTTCCACCTACAGCCTTTGAAGAAAGAGTCATTTGAATTTATGCATCATGATTTTTTGTGATAGTTTTCCCACCTGAGCACAAAACTTGGTGTGACAGATTGAGTTACAGAGGCATGAAAGCAGAAAGAAAATTAAAAACTTCTAAATCAACATTTTTAAAATAATCTGTAAAGAAAACATATAGGAAAGAGTGTCCTTTCAGTGTATCTGTAAATTAAGTACCTTCTGCATATCAAGTTGAACATAATACCTGAGGGAGATGAGAAACTTATGTGATCAATACATTTCAAAATGAAGTGATGGTCTTCGCTCCAGGCAGATAGAGCCTCTAGTCAAATACACAAATAAATAAAGAATTACTTAAAGAAATTAAATGCTTTATTACAGTTTTCCTTTCAGACATGTAACACCTAGGAAGATAATAGCACCTTTCTGCTGGAAATTTTGGCTTTCTTACTTGCAGCCTCTGGGTACTGCTCTGTCTCTGACATCCAAAACCCTCTCTGATACTGTTCAAAAGTAGTTAAGCAAATTACCCACATTTTCATATTGATATCACGTGCTGATTTAATGCCTTTAAAACATTTCTTCCTTTAGGTGGATAATTAAACAAATTGTTTTAATTGTATCATTAATAAATGAACCCAGAGAACCCACAAAGGAGTAGAGGAAATTCTCTTTTGTGACATCATAAATTGATATTATTAATTCAAATTACAGGATGAGGTATTATGAACTTTACAACCTTAATTCTTTTAAAATCTCTCTGACTAGTCATGGTTCAAAATGACTATTTTACTACTGGTTTCGTATTTGTTCAGTAGTACTCTTGTAATTCAGGAAATAAACTCTATGCTGTTGTGTTTAGTCATTAGAAATCATGTAAGCAACCTACTCTAGTATGAATTTAGCTTCCATACTTCTTGGTGTATGAAAGTTATATTCATTTCAGTGTTTCAAATTCTGAAAATGCATTACCCATGTGAATATATTTCCAGTATTTCTTTGTCTTTTCAGGTAAATGTTCTTAAGATCAGGATCTATGTTTAGCGGCCCTGTAGAGAGTTAATTTATTGATGGCCTTCAACTATATTATGAGTACTGAGTGTGCATTAAGTTTAGCTTCACATAGTGTATGAATTTGATTTCTATCAACCTCATCTTTTCTCTCTACATTCCTAAGTTGATTGTCAGGGACATTCATTGCCACGTTTTTCTTCATTTTTTTTCATTCAGATTCTATTTGCTGAACCTTATGTGGCCATCTGGTAATCTTCCTGCTGGTCTGGTCTTTGCCTGCTAGCCTGTTCTTTGAAGCTCTAGTGTTCACTTCAGTACGGATCCTTGCTGCAGCATTGATCCTTCTGTGGTGTCGTTCTCACTCCACAAAGACATGCACAGAAGTGACATCTTTCATTCAGGTCCCAGACAAAGCCTTCAAACAAGCCAGCTGTCATGAAATCAAACTGCTTATGGGCCAACTCCACTTTCATTCATTCCTCACTCTCATTAGAGTTCAGCGTCAGTTCCTTTGCTCTGACCTGAGTCTCTCCCTCTAGAATACTTAATTGCTGCTCCCTCTCTGTTTATTTTTAGAGCTTGCTTACACGTGAAAGCTCAAAATTGTCTCTGTTGATTATGAATTTAATTTTTATAAATATTAGAGAAAACTGGCAGATAAATTTACTTAAACAAATTTATGATATTTGCTTGGCAGAAGAGAGGCTGCAAAGAGTGTGAAACGTTTTCATAATACTCTTTATGTTTCTGTTCTTACCACTGGTGTAACATTATTCGGGTTGCACATTACAATCATGTAAATCATTTAAATAATCATTTAAACAGGGTCATCCATCAGCAGACGAATATATGACGTCTGATTTCCTATGAATTCTTGTCCTCATCCGTCTTCCAATGATCATCCTAGCTCTGTGTAAAATCCCTCTGACGCCTCCATGTCCTGTCCTGTGAGATTTGTGTCTGTTGAGGTCTTAGTGAGCAGAGTATGTAATGGTCATGTTCTTGCCTTGCCCTCAGCTCAGACCCTTCTCCTCTTTTCAGTTGACGATCTTTATGTACTTAGGGAGTTAATGGAGTTTAGTTATCCCTGGGATTTCTGTCCTTCTTGCTAAATTAGATTGAAGTCAGTGGGGATGTTGAAGAACCATCTGGAGGAAATGAGAAAGGCAGCTCAAGTAGGATTCCCTTGCACATGCACAGGTGGGCTGTGCCGTTGCAGATACCTCTGCTTCTGGTTGCTGTTCGGGAAGGCTGCAGATGTCCTATAAGTCATGTGTGAAATTTCCTAGGCCTTCGTGGGTATCTCACATACCCTAGTATGTTCTCTAAGTGGCAGCAACTACCTGCTTTTAGGCATCTGAGTCCTACCTGCAGAGAGGTGGCATTATTGTGTAAAGCTGCTTTCCTTAGGAAACCTGCCAAGGAGAGGAGCATCAGTAGTATTGTAAATCTTATTGGGCAGACAGTGGGGAGAAAGAAATGCTAAAATTTAGCTCTGGGGCGGAGAACGCGTTCCCATTTTCACATATATGGTTTTCAATATTCACACTGTGCATCGTGAAGTTTCCATATAATGGATCAGATTACTTGAGTTAGAAGCCTTATTCTGTCCAGTGTCTATGTGAGTCTCTTAAACCTAGGTGAGCATCTACTTCAGAGAACTAAAGCTGACGCTGTGAATACTGTCCTCGATGCTTTTTTTCCCCTGCTTGTTCTTCCCTAATTTTGTACTTCATTAACTTGTGCATACGGTAACATTGAATTAATTAGAACAAGAAAAATAGAGTTAGTGAGTTTCAGTGGGTGGTAAATACTACTGTTTTTATTAATACGTGTAGAGAATGAGTCTGTCTAAATGAAATATATGCAAGCATGGTTTCCTAAAGGTTGTTAAGGTTGTTCATTTGAACTTTTTGTTTTTGCAGTGGTTTGGTGACCTTGTGACTCCAGTTTGGTGGGAGGATGTGTGGTTGAAAGAAGGTTTTGCTCACTATTTTGAATTTGTTGGGACAGACTACCTCTACCCAGGGTGGAACATGGTAAGTCAGTTCTATTTTGTTAATGTGGAGACTCCACAGAGAAGTTGCTCTGCTGTTAGACTCCTGCTTCTGTTATAGACAGGGACTGCTGAAAAATACCAAATGATGCATGCAAGTATCAGATGTCGAATGAAGCGAAATCACTAGGTGTGAAATAATTTGACAGCATTCCAAAAGTGTAATCTGCAATTTATTGCGAAAGAAATAATGTCATGTCTATCATAACCCAGCATTAAAATAGCTACTGTCTCTCTGCTCAGAAATATTTTGGATTAAAGCAGTTATGATTTAACATGGACTGTTTTTTAAAACATTGAGAATATTGAATTTTATCCACAAGCTAAATTGGAAAGAAATGTTTGGCTAAAACATTCTATAAAACTGAGCATATTTTTTTCTTACAGTATTCTGTTCTCCTCTCCCTAAATATAGTCTTTTTATCTTCCTGGTATTGTTTGGATATCTAGAATAAATGCTAAATTAAGGGGGGTTGCATGAATTGAGAATCTAGGCTTTGGTATGGTTTCTAGCCGTACACAGTTGGACAAGCTTTTTCAACCAATTTGCAAATACTGGAGCTCTCTGGGGGAACTGGGAATTCCATGCTGGGACATTATTTTGGAGTCCTTCTGTTATATCATATTGTACCTAGTTAGTTTATATGAAATGCTGTAGTCTAGCTATATTACATTTATAAGAAAAATAAGAGAGATGAGACCTCAGTACAAGGAAATCAGGTATGAGACTGTGTCGAAGGTTCCTATAGATATTTTAACGTCCACTGGAGGCATGTTTACGTTTGCTAACCTTTTGTGCTTACACAGGTTTAATTATATGGCAAAATATTTATTAGAGTTCATGATTGTCTGACAGAGATTTTTTGGGGCTTGGATGTTTTGCTTAAACTCTTAAAAACTGACTTCTGAATTTTTTCCCCCATTTCCATGTGCTTTCTTGAATATACTTATTCCATTAACTTTCACGTGCCATAAAATGAAGATGCTATAATTATGAGTTAAAGCTAATTTTTAAAAAAATAATTGTATACAGGTTACTCTTGAGTTAGTTATGCTTCTTGTGAAATACGAATTCTTTGTAGTATTTTAATTTTTTCTTTCAGGTGTCAATTTTGGTTTATAATTGCATTATGAAAAGGAAAACAAATCTTTATCTGAACTGACAACTGTCTTGCATAGGTAGGCTTGTTGGCTTTACCTGGCTTTGGCTATGTTAAAACTCATTCTATTCATCTTTATGAGGAACACAACCTGAATTACAATGTAATGATTCTAATTATGAATGCAGTGAAATCTGGCAGGCCTTTGTGATTTTAGCATAGAGAAGTGTCATAGATGACAACATTTATACACTGAATTTTATCTTCAACTCATCAGTCATTTGTTCTTCACATAATCAGTCTAACAAATTCAGAATAACTTTGCTTTAGAAGTCATTTGGAATGTAGTATATTTGCTTGAAATTTCTGTGGAATGAATATGATGTTCACTGTTATGCAAATAACATGCCCATCATGTGAAATCTTGGCCTCTTAGCAGAATACAAGCAAGAAGAGTGGATTGAACAAGGGATGGCAGTTAAACTGGGAAATCAGAAATGTGCTGCATAAATTAGAATTAACTGCAGCAATATTGCTTGTGCCTGAAAAAGTATTAATCTGTCGTGTTTTTCCTTAAATTAAAAAGAAGAGAGGCATAAACTGTTCATAAGGCTTTGGATATAAAAATATATAAAAATGACCATACTGACATATTTAAATGATGAGAAAATGAGATGAAACTCATAATGGGTTAAACATGCTTCATTCTTTTGCAGACTAGAGTAGGAATCAATACTGTCGTGCTTCCCATGTTTATTACAGAGATTGTGGGAAGAGGAAGCGAAAGTTACATTTGCTGATATTTGGCTTCCTGGAAATATTGTTATTGTTATAAAGTGCATTTGCTGTTTGAACATATTGACTGACATTTGTAAACTCGAAAAAATTAAAGTTCTCACGTATAAAAGGAGAAACTGTTCCAAACAACTTACTGTTCTTCAGAAGAGAAGGGTGAAGTACAAGTTGCAAAAACGAGAACTACAAACCTTATTTTCTGTAATGATGGCCAAACAGTGCAATATTCCAGCATTCTGGTTGGTGTTTTGTCAGCAGTAATTCATACCTGTGAAATATAAATAAAAAAATGTATGGTGTATGTTACCACAGCTCTTTGTGTCAGGAAAATAGAGTGATAGACCAAAATTCTTTATTTTTCAAGAATTGAGAAAGTTAGATAGCTAACTTCTTTCTCTCCTAGTTCTGAAAAGTTAACCTTGGAGGTTTGCTCAAGAAGCTCATGGATTAAAATGTCAAATTCAGCTTATTTTTAGCTTACTTAAGACTTTTTGTCACATTCTTTTTTGCTTAAATGTAGAAGCAGAAGACTAGCAGTCCATTCCAGAAAAAGGACTTTTGTTTGGAAGTGCAACTTGGGCAATATGTATGCATCTGAAAATATTGGGTCTATCTACAGCTTCCTCTCGAAGTTGTTGGATATTTATAGGCTACAGGCACATAAGCTTTCACCATTAAGGCTTATAAACACCTAAAGTCTTGAATACTAGTTGTCTGAAGATGATTCTCCTTTATCAGAGCTGAGCATTTTTCAGTGTCCATCTTGTCTGGCATTCACAGCCTTGGTATGGCTGAACCTGAGATTCTTGAGAAGAGCTGTCTGTTACGCATGTTCACACCATTGTTACTTAAACCAACAACATCAAGTTCTGCACAAAACAGGGATCCATGGTTTTTTGTCTGAAATCCATTTCTTGGCTTTTCCTTCGACTCTAGGTTCTTTAGCTTGCTTAAATATTTCTTCCCCCTGACATTTTTCATTTTATCAGTTTTTCTTCAATTGTCTCATAGACTCTCGTACAGCAGGAAAGATGAATGGATAACAGTGACAGCTGCCATGGAGCTGCAATACTTTATTGAGCATTCCAACAGGTCTGGAATTTCTTGTGTTGTCTAGAAGGCATTCACTGCCATACTTCATCATGCTTGCATAATCTTAATGAGAAAGGAGATCCAGTCCTTATTAAACCCTTGCTATCCTTATGTCCTGGTTCCTCTGGCTGAGGTCGCTTGCTCTGTTCAACCTGGAGAAGAGGAGACTGAGGGGAGATCACATGGCACTCTACAACTTTCTCGTGAGGGGAAGCAGAGGGGCAGGTACCAATCTCTTCTCTCTGGTGACCAGTGACAGGACCCGAGGGAATGGCCTTAAGTTGTGTCGGGGGAGGTTCAGGTTGGATATCAGGAAAAGGTTCTTCCCCCAGAGGGTGGTTGGGCACTGGAACAGGCTCCCCAGGGCAGTGGTCACAGCCCCAAGCCTGACAGAGTTCAAGAAGTGTTTAGACAATGCTCTCGGGCACACGGTGTGACTCTTGGGAATGGTCCTGTGCAGGGCCGGGAATTGGACTCAGTGATCCTTGTGGGTGTGTTCCAAGTCAGCATATTCTGTGATTAAAATTTTGGGTGAAGAACAGAATGAAGAGGCATTCTGATGGAGGTGTCTGTTATCCATTGCAGTTAATGTAAAATTCATAAAAAGTTTCCCAAGGAAGGAAATGAAATTTTGCTGGTTTTAAAACAGGAAGATGAGCTTTCTGTGCAGAGATCCTTAATGGTTACCCCACTGTCTTAATATCCTTTTTCAAAGCTAAGTCACTTCAGATTAAAGCTAGGAATTCTCATTTCCTTCCCTCAGCTAAAAAAATAAGTCCCTGCCTGTTACTTTTTACCTCATGAAGGTGAAGCTGCATTTAATTTTGCAGGAAAGCTCTCTCTGCTATACAGTGATTAGACATTTGCCATTCTACCATTTCAGCCTCTTGCCTTGCCTGTCCTCTAAATTAAGAGTTTTTTGAAATTCTTACTCTGAAATGCCTCAAATTCTTATTGTTAGATCTCATTTTGAAGGTCTGGGAAGTTTAAACAGTTGTCAGGATGATTTTAAAAAGAAAGTTGTCTTTGCAAAGTGTTCCTCTGAGATCGGGGAATTTCACTTGATCATGTGTGCTCAGAATAGTCATCTGCGTGTGAATTCCCTGGCTGTTGCTATTTCATGACTTAGAAAAAGATGAGATTTCTGTATTAGAGGCTTACCATACGGTTGTCTCTCCATGCCATCAAAAAGCAACCGCAGCTGGATGTGAGTTCTTGGGCTGTAAGATCTTATGACCAGTACAAGGTAATCTCACCTCAGTGGAAGGGGCCTTTGCTGGTTTTAGGATCAGAGAAAAGAGAAAATTACAGCAGAAAATTCCATGCTGGTAATTTCCACTTCAGAGCTCTGTCTTTTCTCATCTGCCCTGCTCACCTTCCTCCTTTCAGAGGCCTTTTTGCAGCTATATATTCCATCTTCCTCTTGGCTTGTTTCTCTCATTATCCTGAAGTCCTTTGCATGTGGCTTTGTAAAGGAAGGAATTCAGCTGAGGCTTGCAGATCCAGGAATTTATTGACTGATCTTTTCCCTCCATATTTTCTGGTAGAAGGAACCATCATGTTTGTCCTTGAATGTCTCTGGTACTGGGGTAGGTTTTGAGGACTATGACAGCAGGAATTACTGGCATGTAATTTGCCCGTACATCCATCAAATGAGCATCAAATACTTTAGCAGTCAGTACCTGGCTTGATGCTGAGAAAGCATTTCACAGAGCCCAGCTGCCTTATCCCTTTTCTTTATTATATAAAAGTTAGCTTTACTGACAACTTTATTGGCTGAGTCAAGGTGTAGCACATCAGCAATAGCTTTGACTCTTATGTCTTCTTGAACCATTAATGTTTTGGGATAAGATTTCTCACTTTCTTGTTTGCTTACTACTTTTGTAATTAAGGATGGTCATACCTGCCAGAATTTTTCTTAGTACTAAATTAAAAGCTTTGTACCTATATAGAAGGGTATATTTCCTCCTTCCTTAAGTGAGCCGTGCTTCCTTTACACTGTTAGGTTCCTCAGTCTGGACAATCCTGCCATTACTACAGAGAATTGAAAATAATAATGGGGTTGCATATCAACGTGTCTGTATCGTAATAAGTGAGAAATAGACAAATGTTCTTAGTTGCCTGTCTTTCTCGTTGACTTGGGTGAAATAATGAGTGAATTCAGCCATTAGACACGTGCATATCTTTAATGTGCTTTGACTCGCATGCCTCCTAACGCGTTTGCCTCCATCTCTAAAGATTTCTAAGGCACTGTTTAACTCATAGAAAACCCAGAAAATCATTATAAGTTTTGAAGTAGACTTAGGATATGGACCTTTTTGATTTATTTCATTATTATTTTGGCATTTCAGACCTGAGCTATAGCCTGCTTGATCCTTCTAACCCAACATAAATATCATGCTGGCTCAGCACTGAGGGAGATTCAGCCTCCTGTTTTTTAAAACTACTTTCATCTTTTCTTTTTTGGTTAAAGGCTCCCTCCCCATGCTGGTGTAGAGTAAGCCGTTAATTAATACCACGTGGAGTGTTTTTCCTCCAGTAACTGCTCAGCGAAGTCAGTCCTTGTATGATTTTTTGTTTTAACTCGACTATGGGGGAAGCTTTCAGTGTAAAATTAACTAGAATCTCATGTATAATTGACTTTGGCAGGAAAAAAAGAGATTGTAAAGGTAAGGTGCAAGATCTTCTGTTTTCTAATGACTAACCCTTTTAAAGTATACCAGTTAAGAAATCCTTATACTAAATTTTGCTTATAACTAAGAAAAAAAATTTCCATTTCCACCTTTTCTTCCTGAAGACAGGTTTGTGGTTTTTTTATGCTCTGGCAAAGTAGATTAATATAGGGAATTCTTTACTTTAAGGAGTTAACTCTTAACAGTTAGAGATCAGACATAAGTGAATATCAACATTTAGATGAAACATTTATTCAAGAGATTAAGTACAGGTTTGGAGAATTTCAGTGTCTTTTCTAGCTTTGTGTCATTTTCTGCTCATCTTGAGACACCAGTTTAAATGACATTATGATGAGAGCTTTGGAGTCAGATGAGTTCAAGCCTTTTGAGTTCAGGGTCTAGATGAAGCTTTAGTTTCAGAAAAAAAACTTCACTCAGCTGGCTGAATTTCAAATAATTTGGAATTAGTAGACACTTTGTCTTTGGGAAGGATGAGATAGAACTTTACAGCAACTTTTGCCTCAAGGCTAGGGCTCATTACGGGGTTGCCCTATTGTAAAAAGATTATGCATTTCATCAGGAAGTACAGTTGATATGGAAAAGTTTGGTTGTATATTTGAGGGCATTCTTGACTGAAAGACCACTTCTCAAATTTTCAGCAGTCCTGAATGTGCTACCACTTTATTTTAAAGTTGTGGCAGTGTGCAGTTGCTTGGAGCACAAGCTGGTAAGTAATTTTTTGTTGTGTCTGCAAAACATCTTTGGTTCCTTCAGGACTCAGCTCGCTAAATCTCGTCCCTTTCAGGTTGAAGCACAGTCTAGGTGTGCAATACCTGAAAAGTGTTTTCATGGATGCTGACCTCTGACAGCTGTTGCTGGAAGTTGACTCAGTATACCAGCCACATCCTAAAGCCACTTTTCATTTAAGTATTATTTATTGTTTCTGGAGTTGAGGTGATTTTCCTTTACAGATTTCCTCTGTGGTGTTTGACTTAGAAGATAAGCTGCATACTTTGTTGCCTAATGTTTTAAAATGCTCTGAAGACAGATGCGTGAGGAAACTGCTCTGTTCATCTGTTTGCTTAATGACTCTATTTCAGTGAAGGCAACTACATACATGGTGGTAAAACATGATCTTGGAGAGTGAAATTGGCCTTTTTTTGTGACGTGCTAGTGGTCAGTATGTGTTATTTCCTTTCTTAATGCTCCCTTTTTTGTACTGCATCCTCTAAATCTGTAGGAATACATTTGGCATCATGCCTCGGGTGTACAATCGAATCAAAGCTGTATCTGATGAACAGAGTGGAGAGAGGAAACAGAAGTTGAAGGAGCTGGCGGAATTGCTTAAGAACTCTAAATCAGCTATCCATCTGCTTGGCAATGCATGCAGGTGGTCGTGATTGAAAAGAAAATACATATCCAATTCTCCTTCGCAATACTCAAAGCTGCTGGTCTTCCCTAACTGCGAACTCCTAGGACATCTTCCTTGTTTTGTAAAAACAAACGTTTTCAATCAGTGTGAAAATTTCTCAATAAATTTTGCAAGACCTTTGACAGAAAATGCAGAAAAGAGGGTTATGAAGGTAGCTATGGAACTGTGATGTTCACAGCTGATCCATGTAGAATCTGCTGCAGGCCTCCTTCGGCAAACTACACACTTAATTGAAGCACACATCAGAGATGTAAATTTAAAAAAAAGCAGTCTAAATTGCTGAATGTATTTACAAAAGATTACCACTGGAAAGTGAGAAAGAAACATTGCTTTCATTTGCAAGTACTCAGGAGGCTTCCTATGCTACGACAATTTAGGATTTATAAGCACATAGACAGAAGGAACTTGCTTTTGGCTCTCAGTGGATCTTATCTGGCCTTAATGTGTTTTACCAAACCTTAGATTTCCTTGTAGATTATATTCCTCTGGTTTGTTAAGCTTCACCCTATACTATATTTTATTAGACTGCTGGTAGTGTATATGCTGGTGTTCTTTGCTCTCAAAATTTGCCCCTATTTCTTTTTCCCTAGGGTGCACTTTCCCTATAAAGTCAAATATTGTGTCTTGCAAGTGCTTGTTCTCTCAGGCATGAAAGATCACTTATCTTCTTTGTATTCTTGATGGCTAGTAAAGCTCTTGTGGAGAAGATATTTTCAGAAAATTTGTCAGGAAAGTCATTTGCAGATTTGCACACCAATGTTAAGCTTTATTCATGTAGATTTTGCAGTCCATAAAGTGTTCAAATGGCTGTCCCAGAACAAAGGCAATGCCTTTAATACTGAGGCCTTTGATCTCTTTTGCGTACTAATTATCAGTTTGGGCTTTCATTATGCTGTTTCTTTAATTCCTTTTTCTTTTCATTTTAGTTCTTTTCCCTGGTATTTCATATTAATTTTTAGAAATTATTTTTATGTGACTAACTTAAACTATTACATTATTGTCATACTAACTTGTACTCTTACATTATACCTCGATATGATATTCTAAAATCACCAGCAGCAACACCTCTCCAGAATTGTTATCCTGTTGTGCACAATAAATTTTTCGTGAAGGTAAATGTTTCTTGAAGGTACAGTCTTTTTTGCCAAAAATGTTATTTCACGGTTGCTTTTTTCCCATTTAGAGGTAGACTAGTTGAATGGTGGGCACCCTGTTGGAGATTTATACATGAAGAGTGACCGCTATCTCTTTTTCCCAAGAACAAAGTGAATTTGAATGTTGGCTAAGGAGGAGAGAGCACAGAAAAAGGACAAGTCTGTCATGAAAATCTTGCACAAAGCAGAGAAGGTCTTACTGGTGAGGATTGAAAGAAATCATTCCTAGGAAGAGACAAATAGTTGAATCTAGTGACTACAGATGTTTGGGAGTAATCAGAAAATGTAGATATTTTAAAGACATGCTTGTCTGATAACAGCACTTCAGTCCCTGCACCTGGAAGTATTCTAAAGAATAAGAAAGAGAGCAGCCAGAAATAATTGTCGTGTGTTCTCTTTTCAACACAGATCTGGTGTCCCAGGCCTTGACTATGCACAGTTCAAGGAAAGCTATGAGAAGAGATGAAGAGTTGGGATTCCAAGTGCACAGTAGGAAGATAGGGAGTAGAGGAGCTTCCTCTTTGTCTTTAAAGGGAGGCACCAATTTGTGTGGTAGCAGCTCTGTCCTTACTTCAGGCTCGGCTTGTGCCGCTGCGATACCGTTCCTGCTCCGAGCCCTGGCCCTGTGCTAGCATTGCACAGCGTTGCACTTGCATGCGGCTACTGACACTTTCCAAGCAAGGCTGCACAACTCAGCTGAAGCCTTTTTTTCCTCACAGGTGGATCCCAGTCTTCGACTTTTTTCTTGCAGTTGAACTCCCTCAGGGAAGGGTTATCTTGAGCAGCATTTTGTCATTGTTTCGATGTGTAGCTGCAAACCTGTCACCTATCATGTTGCTGGCTTGCTGGTCTCATTAAACACATTCCAAGATTGATTTCCTTTACAATTTCTGTCCTGGGTGTTTCTTTACTCCTGTAGGTGTTAGTTAAAACAGATCAATTCCACTGTATGCATAGGCTAAAATAACTAGGGAATAGAAAGCCCTTCTTCGACATCAGTATAAGCAGTTTGGTCACACGTGTTGACCTTTTCCCCTTAATGTGATATTAGGACTTCAAGAGCTGAGGTAGTGTTTCTTCAACATAATTAAGGCAGTTTTAGTTTCTTCCTGCACTTCTGGTTCTTGTTGCCTCTTCAAGCTGCAGGTCCCTTGTCAGCCAGCAGTCTGTATGGGCCTCCCTCAAGTTATATTTGAATCTCCTTTTCTAATCTGCTCTCAGGGGCTTTATACTAAAGGGAAAAGCTGGGAATGTTATGGAAATCCTTTTAGTTCAATAAATTTAGTTTTATAGGTCAAAGGCCTTAATTCTCACTGAACTGTAGCTTTGCAGTTTTGGAGGCATACTAACTACTCCATTTATATCCCAGCGTGACAGTCTGCCATAAATTTCAAGGAAGACTTTTCAGCTATGGTAACTGGAATGAACAATCATGAATCTAAAATTCTCCTTTTCAGTCCTTCAGGACATAACCAAAGAAACAAACAGAAAACCAAAATGTAGCCTGTTCTCTTTATATGTTTCGTAGTTTTCTTCTTACAGCTTCACTTTATGTTTGCCACGTGCTGGTTTTCTTGATTCCAGTTCTGTATTTTAAGGTATAAATTTGTGATTATCCAGGGTCCTTTTAATGAGTTAATTCCAAACAGTAACAATCCACTCACACAACTGTTCTTTTTGTGAGATCCAAACTTGACTTGGGAGGCAGGTCCATATCTCTGTGTGTTCATACCTGTATGTGTTATATATCATACATTTGATGAAACCGGGGCTTTGTTACTGACTGGTGGAGAATGTGAGTGAAGTGTAACCAAAATATCTACAATTCTTTACACCTCAGCAGTTTTCTCCTTAGTAGGACTGTCTTTATAATTGTTTCCGTACACCTTTTTTCCCATTAAAAAAAGGACAGTTACTAACTGCTTATGCCTGAGAAAATTTGGAAATTAACAATGATACGAAAAAGACATTACTTTTCGTTTTACAAACCTTACCTCGTGCAGCCAGATGAGAACACTAAGAGTGTGTAGGTAATTGCCTTTCCTACATCCTGTGTTTTTAATTGCCTGGATATACAGTCAGTTCAAGGTACATTTCTTGTGCTCTAAGGAATTTTAACATAAAGGTTTATTTCCAGGTGGGTCAGCATTGGAAGAGCTTTTTTGGCTGTCTTATAAAAATAATTTAAAGTAACACATTGATACCAAAATCTTGCCACCCAAGAAATTAAACATAGAATTTATTATGTAATCGTGTGCATATTTTACCTGAGGGCATCAAGGTGGCTTTTGAAAAAAACACAGCATTCCCCAGAGTTTCTTTGTATCATGGCAGTAGGTTGACATTGATTCAGGAATTGTTATAATTTAGAGAAAGTTTGAGAAATATAATTTCAGGGTGAAAAAGCTTATTTAAACGCGTAATTTTTAATTCACTCTCTGTGTTTATTTGTGACTTGAAAAAGCAAGGAAATAAAGCTCTTCTTTCCTGACACAGTGTTTTGGATAAAAGACATCTACGTGAATGCAGTATGAGGAATTTTAAGGGCATGTAATTTCTCAGCTGAAAAAACCCCATCTAGTTGTACTGTGCAAATGAGCGCAGCACAGTGCATAGAGTATACATGAACATTTCATTAATGTTGCTGCCAGAGTAAATAGGCAGCAGTTTTGAAATACCTCTGCCTTAGAGATACCTTATAGAAGGTACTGAAACAAATGCAGATGGTGGATGTTGTTTGGGTTTGTACCTGCCTCTGATGCAGCTGTGACTTTGACTATGTCATTTAACTACACGCAGCTCTTTTCCCACTTGTAAAGAGAGATGGTAATGGTTTCCTTCAGATGGAAGTTACAAAGTTTGTAAATAACTCAAGCTCTGAGGAGAAAGGGTTTCTATACTAGAATTATAAAAGACAGTGCAAGCATCTGCTGTGATGCTGCTGTGAGCTCTCTTCATTGTCCTGTCCCATGTTGATCAGCTATGTGAACTTGTCACCAAGAGCCAAGTGCCTTAAACTTCACTAAATAAAGCAGTAGTAATGGTATTTACCCATCTTTGTCAAAAAGTTTTGTACCTGCATATGCAATGAGCTCGAGGACTTGTAGCATCTATTTTTGTGATTGAAGACTTTGCCATTTTGCCTCTCTCCCCACCCCTTGTGTGTATGAGTAGTCATAATCAGAATTCCAGTCTGCACATATGGATGCATTTTGATTCATTTAATGCTCTTTAATTTCAGTCAAGTTTCATTGCAGCAAAAGATCTCAAGTCCGAATCTGTTCCAAATAGCTGTTCAAGATTGTAGGAGGTCATGGTGGTTTATGCTCAAAGCAGAAGGTCAGATTTTACTCAACTGTAATAGTAGTCAGCTGCCTCTGATAACTGTGCACCATTTCTACGTTGCTGTAAATATGTATTTGTCTGTGATACGACTGCATATGCTGTATTTCAGGAAAAGCAGAGATTTCTGACAGACGTCCTACATGAAGTGATGTTGCTGGATGGGTTGGCCAGTTCACATCCAGTATCCCAGGAGGTGCAGCAAGCCTCGGACATTGACAGGGTGTTTGACTGGATTGCCTATAAAAAGGTGAGACTAACTAAGCTTATCAATATGATACAGATATGTCAGTAGCTATAAGAAGATCATGTTCTGTCTGTAAAAGAAATACCACTGTAAAACTATGTATGGGAAACTAATTTGTGTGGAATGTATTTGGAATATTCCACAGTGATTATAGCCAATTACATTCAACATGTCAAGTGTTAGTAAATGTTATAAATAAACTTGGGAGGCTGTCAGAATTCAGTAAGAAGATTTAGGGCTTTCTATTACTATTTATTTTGTGGCAGTGTTTGAATTGAGTTAGATGATTTAAAAAGCAGAAGGATGTGTAGTTTTTGTCCTATTGAAACTCTCTGGAAAACTTATCAAGGGCTAAAGTTAAATGTAAAGTTTTTTCTATGCATGAGAGTTTTTCTGTCATCTAGTGAAAACTCTGAGAGTCATTGCTGAACAGTGAGAGTGGAGAAATTGCCTTCTGGGGTGCTGAAGGAATATGTATTAAATTCAAGCAATTTTACATTGCATTTCAATGGTTCAAAAGTCTTTTGGCCAGTTTCTGGATTCAACAGTTTCTGTGCAGGAGTGAGAGGGTTGCCATGCCCAGTGGATACCGCAGCATCTCTCCACTCAGCTGCTCTGGTGGCCAGTTCTCCTGAGTCTTAGGTGACACTGGATGGGTGCCTATCAGGGCATGATCCTGTAAATTTTGAGCCCAGTTACCAGATCTAGCAAACTACCTTAGGGAATGGCAATGGAAGAATTTACTTACGCACCTTCATAGGTGAGGAGATTAAAATAACCACTCTTTCACCTATGAAGTCTTTGTTTTCCTGACTGATAATTTATCTGTCTGCTGTTCTCTGTAGCTGTTCATCCTTTTAAGGTACAAGCATTATCTAATAGGAAGAAACTTTCCTGACTTGATTTAGTAGCTGTTCTTCTTACTGTTTCGGTACCTTCCTACAAGCACCTGACGCTCTTCTGAGGATAAATTAGAGCAAATTTAACATATCTTACATTGTTTCTTTCTTTCAAAACCTCGTATGCGTGCGTGCGTTTCTTACACTGAAAATCAGCTTTGGAAATCAGATATTCAGAATATTTGCCTGTTCCTCTAGCTCTCTAGTGTCTGCCAACATAAATACTGTGGTGAATAGTAAAAAAATAGTAAAATAGTAAAAATAGTAAATAAAATCCAAACTGTAAAATTTCACTAAAGGCTTTCACCTGGTCAGGTGTGTGCGTGGGTGTGTTCAGGTGCCTCATAGCCCTTGATACGCAATGAGCCCTGCTGGAGGGAAATTGTTACTGGTGTTTCTGGGGTGACTTTTTGGTTGTCTGTTGAGTGACTTTTTAAATTGCTGTAAAATATTAAGCTATCAGGAATTTTTTTCTGTTGACTCTACTAAACTTTGGGTCAGGACCATCAGTGAGGACTTTTCTACTGTCTTAAATAAAATATTTTTAAACAGTTTGCCACTATGTGCATTATCTTTCCCCTACATTTTGGATTTTTTTTCATTCTCTTTAAACTTTCTTTATAAATGTCCATCTTGTGCTCCATTAGACCTTGGATTATCCATGTGATCTCTGTTCTCTCTTCACAATTTTCTACATGATATTGAAATGATGAAACTTTCTCCCGTATAACTTTTGTTCAGTGGAATGACAGTCATAGAATGTCATTGTTATGTCATTGTCTTTACTGTCATCAATATGGCCTAAATCAGACACCACGAAAGTGCCCATCTCTGCTAGACACTCAGCTGTCATTCTAAAGACATGCCTTTTTCTATACACTTCAGGAATGACCGTTGAAAATGTGCTATTTAATTGCCTCAGAGTTGAATATATTTTTCATTTCCACTTTCTTGTCCTTGGTGATTGCACGTGTTAAGAAATCTATGACATAAACCCCTGAAGAATGGCATTGAGGTAATCCCACAAGCAGAGTGAAACAGACACTACAGCCTGGCAGCACACAATGTTTTTCCACTTAAACCGTTGAAGGTAAAGTTTGCTTCTTTCAAAAGCATCATACTAGTCATTCTTCAGATAGAAGCATTCCATCCTCCACTAGGGCTACAAATAAGTAGAGAAAAATGAGAAGTCGTGATAGTTCATTAATAAACAGTACTGGTAGATGATTCAAAGCTCTCAAGTTGCATCAGAGAGTGCATATGTCTTCCTAGTGCAGCTGGAAGTGAGATAGTGTCCTCCCACGATGATGGGAAAAGTGGTTATATCCCAAGTGCAGTAGAAAATATAGCCTGTTGAACACAAGAGTAGAACTGAGAATTGTTAAATCAAAGCAAAAAGCGTGACAGCCTTTCCACACCAGAAATAACTGACAGCAGGAATCATAGCCCTGGAGAGCTGCAGCATCAGAGGAGGAGAGAGTGCAGCAAGAATAACACGGGGAGCAACAATCAGCATGGAACAACCGTCTCTAATAAAATGGAGAAACAAGGCAGCTGCATCTCAAAGGGAGCAGCCAGACCCAGAGCAACCTGAGGGAGAGCCATCCCAGACAGAACTAAAGGAGTCATAGCCCTAGATGAGCAGCCACAGCCAGATAAGAGAAGGGATGAAAGGACGTGGAGAGAGCCAGATATCTGAAGTCGTTTCTGTCAGACTGCTGCATGCTTTGAAGTGTGCTGGTTGAAGATTCTGGCAGCAATCAGTGCAGGCAAGACCGTTATGATGGAGTGTAACTATAAAAGTACCCCCAAAAGAATATGCCTTGGCAAGTGACAAACAATAATCAAAACAAGGAAGAGGATGACTAGAACAGGGAAAAATATTCATTTTTTCCTTCCCTGTAAGCAAAATTAACCTCAGCAGTGAGATCAGTTACTGGCCCTGACTTGTAATGCAAACAAGTAATTATTTCCTACTTGATACTATGTATAACTTCCTTTTTTAACTCTCTGCCACATCTTTAAAATTTCCTTTTTCTGCTTTCTCTGTCAAGTGATGGAAGGAAGATCTATTTCTGATAGTAATAAAGGGAAACCATGCTCCCTGCTTCCCCTCAAAAGTAACATTCTGCATTAGGAGATCTGTTCAAGTAAAACTTCGCGCAAAGAAAAATGCACAGCTTCCCTGTATTCTGGCAAAGGAGAATTTAAGAAATTGAAAGCAGTGGCTTGCTCACCCTTTCGAGTGTAATTCTCTTTGAAAATTTACAGTGTAGCATGTTCTGTAAGAATGTGGAAGAACAGGAGGGCTAATGCAGTCACTGGAAAGGCTCTCTAAAAACGTCATTCTTTTTGCTTCTGTTCCTCAGACACTGGGAAGGACATTCACACTGTAATAACAAAATAAGAAAATAAAAACTAAACAAAACAAAACCCCCAAACCACCACCCCATATTCTGTTAAGGAATAGAAGTTCATAAGAAGGCCAATTCATGAGTGCAATGAAATTGTGATGATGTGCATCTATGAAGTGACAGAAAAGTGAGAGTAGCTCATTAACAATGAAAGAAGTAGTAGGTAAGTCCTTATAAATTGTAAAATAGGTTTGGTTTTTAATGTTTCTTTTAGTTAAGTTGATAACATAAGGTGGTATCAGACTAGTTGAAAATCTTACAATACAATAGAGATGGCTTTGGAACCCACTTGCTTACCACTATATAAAGGGAGGGCTTTTTGTTCTCCCTAATTTAGCTGTGCTGTTGTCTGTGAGTGCCATTAAGTCTAAAGGGTGCACATTTGCGTGATGCTGGTTTTTCTTCCGTGACTTCTGAGTGCAACAGGTCAGTGCCCAGATTGCAGAAGGTGCTTTCAGGAGCCATTTGTTCCTAATGCATTGTAACAGAGGAAGTGTCTTGTAATGAAAATAATGTCTTTCTGTTTAGATAAAAAGGATGTAGGTTGTTACTGCTCCCAATATGAAAGTCATCGAAATGCAGTCGGTGATACCAATAGGTTCAAGTTCAGAGCAGCCCCAAGAGTGCCTGTCCTAAAGTATGGAGGCTGTCCCAGTTCATCCGGTGGGTGCCAATGCCTAAAGCTAGACAGGCGCTTCAAGATACGTAAAATACTTCTCTTAACTCATCTTTGTACCATCCGGACTCAAGTAGGAACAAACTATCTTCAACCCTTTACACTGATTAGTGTATGCTAGGTGTTGTTTTCTGAAGAAGACACGTGGAAACTACTGCGTGGGGTGTGGGAGCAGCTACACGTGGACAGTGCTTCAGGAGTGTTATGTTCCCCACGCCTGGGACAATTGTATAAGGGTTTGACTGGAAATAATAAAGATGGCGCACAAACGTTAATAAAAACATTTTATTTTAAAGAAGAGCTCATTAAACTAGACTGCTCCATCAAGGCAGAATTATCGGGAAGACATGACCTGTTGTGGTGCAAGCCTTCTGGCTGTTCCCCATGGAAAGGCAATGGCAAATGGCAGCTCCCTAGGGCTGAAGGAGGTGATCAAAGCAGAAATGGCAACAGTGGGTCTAGACACTGTGTCCTACCATCCTTCCTTCCCCAACAGGAAGCCATTAGGAGGAACCAAGTAGTGCATCTGCATGTCAGATGTGCTTATGGCTTAAAATAGAGTGTTCGTAAAGACAGGTAGGTGTACATGGAGGTACATGCACTTGCCTTGACATGCACTTGTCTTTTCTGCTTCTCTGCTTCTGCTTTGTAATGATCATTTTCAGCAAAGGGCAAAGCAGAAAGTTACAGGTATTTTCTTTTTTTTTTTCCCTGAAGGAGTCCAAAAAAACAATGCCTTTGTACAGGCAAGGGCTGATTTTGCTGATACCCATCCTAGTTTAGCTCAATAACAGAAGAGCAACAGTTACAAGTGTTAAAGTAACTTGGAAGAAATAGTAAGAATTAGAAATAGAAAATAAATTGGAGGTAATGAAATAGAGTAAAAGGAACAAAAAAACTTGACATAAGAATATGGTCAATATTTTGATCAAAATATGATCCTGTAGGATTTCTATTCAAAAGGGGACTCTCTAGAACAACCTCTGGCACACTGTTTTGTTGTTGTTGCTGTTCTTTTTAAAGGTATGTTTAAGTACTGGATAATTTACGAAGCTTAAAACAGGTATTATAAAAGAGAAATTAGAATGACATGTTTAGTTATAGATAGTTGCAAATCAGTCTTAGGCAGATGGATTGAGATTCTTATGTGGTATTTAGTGAACTAAAATAGAACATTAATTTTTCTTGAATTTTTCAAATAAAAGCAGTTAATAAAAAAGTATAATGTTCCTTTGTCCTTGTCACTGGTGTCAGAACATGTAAGAGGGATTTTGGTGGTGAGGCCAAGTAAAACTCCTGTTGTAAGTTGAGTCACAATAGCATTTTATCTGGGCAGCGGATAAGATTTTATTATTCAAGGAAAATGATGTGACAATATCCAGCTGAAGAACATGATTAGTTATGGTCATATACCCCTGAATTTTCTTCTTTATGTCATGTTCCTAAAATTTGCAATGGAATTTATGACTAAGACAAGCATTTCACCAAAGCCATCTTACTATCTGACCATTTTGGTATTATCCAGCCCTAGAAAAGCTGTGTTTGTCAGAATAGAAAATGATTATGATGTCCAAGTGAAAAGCTCTCCTTGAATATAATGTTGCTTTTTCAGTGATGTTTTGGCATCAGATAAATGGCCTTTCATTCTGTAGAAACAACATAAGGTGCCTATATGCATCTTTGAGGAATTAATAAATACATTACAGGTTTATAGGTATATTTCCTGATTTGAAAAATAGTGGTTTACCCATGCTGTTAATAAAGTTTTAAAAATAGTGTAAGTTTATTTTCTTTATTAAAATATATCCTGGTTTTATTGCTGAATATGAACAGCATGCTAATTTGTGAGTGTGCACTGCTTGATAAGCAAATATCAGTTGGAAATTCTGTTGCTTTAAAAAGTAAAGAAGATCAATTAAATGACTAATTTTTTTTTTCTAGTCTATATCATTAAAGTCAAGTAGGGATGGTTCTGTTTGGGCTCCTTTTAATGAATGTAGTCCCTTAATTTTTAACAATTGTTGCCAAGTGCAGGGAAACCAGTCAGAGCTACAATCAGCCAAGTACGTAGTTGTTCAACTTTATGTGTGTAGGCTGTGGAATTTAATTTGGGTCGCTTGTGTGCTTAAAGTACTTCAGTGCATCACTGAATGATTGCCTGGAGGAAGACCCTCGGGATAGTCTCTTTATCGTGACATTTTATACCAGCATGCTGCATGATCCGCATATACCTATCTCCTTCCGTACTTCTCATGGCTTTTATGTGGATTATCCAAAGACAAAACTTCTAGGAATTAATTTAAACATTTTACATTTCTGTCACAGGGAGGTAATCATAGGCACATGTTTACTAATCAAATAAGGAAACATTTGCACTTATCAAATTCACTTGCATTAAGCTTAATTTTTTTCTTGTAATATTTGGAGGTGCCATTGGAGAGTACAGAAAATAGCTATGCTGTTGTATTACAGTGCTCAGTTTCTGAAAATGAAAGAGGAATTTAGTGCTGGTGACTCATGATACAATCTAATTAATTCCCTGAAAAGAATTTCTCAGTGGGTACTTAGGCGGTTCTCAGAGATGAGATATTTTTGATAGAGACAGCTGAAGAATTCCAGAGAAGCCTTTGCAATTATCTCTGCTCTTACAACTTGATAGAAGTACTTTAGCAAAGGTCTCTCTGGAGCCTGCAACAGGATCATGTTGTAACTGATGTCATGAATAGGACACTCTTGTTCCGTAATTGTCAGAGTAAGGCCACATAAGATAAAAAACTGTTCAGATGATTAAGGTAGTAAAGTAAAATACCTTTCAGCATAACCTTCTGAGTGGGAGCTGGGAAATGCTTGGACTTCTCCCTTCATGGGAAAATGAAGAAAGGAAGAGTATACAGTGAATATGTTTGTTTAAGGAAACACAGCTGAAGTGCAGTACCTGGGTTTGAAATTGGTTACCCAGTGTTCAGTTGTTCATACAGGCGAATTCAGTAAATTCAGTGCGCTACATGTAGTGTAACACTGCAGATCAGCTAACCAAGTTTTTAAATAAGTCATTTACATACATGTACCTCTGTCTAGGTTTGAGCAAATTCTGCAGATGTGACTTAGTCAAAACGTATTTCTTTTGTGTTAAATGTCTCCGAGATTCAGATGGAGATTAAGATGTCTTCCAAGATTTTTTTAAAAATTTTATGTAATTCTTTTTTAAATGTCAGATTTTTTCTACCTCTTTGATGTACATTATTCTTTCACTTTAATTCATGCTGTGTTTTTCCCAATAAGCTAAATTTCATGGGGTATCCAGCTGTGGTTGCTTAGTACCAGCAAAGAATGATTGTTTGAAAAATGTGACTTGGATATTACTTGTTGGCTAGTGTTCACATTACAAAATTAAAGTGCAAATGTGCATGCTTTGTATAAGTGCTTGGTAACATGCTCTTCTAATATTTGAAATGAACTTAGACTCAAAGAATTATCCAAGGTTTTGAGAAATAAAGAATAATGTATGAATTCAGGAACTTTAAACTGAAATGAAATGATACTCACTTAAGAACCCATTTGATTGTGGATATCATCAGGCTTCTACTTGACAGAGAACTGTAAAAATATTTTCAACATTTAAAAGAAGAAACCTCAACCTGTATGCAGTTTTTATTACATTCATCGTTCTAAAAGAAAATCCTTCTTTGTATGTTTCATGAAGAAAATATACATTTCAATATACATTAGCCAAAAATTGGAAGTTCTTCTGTGTTCTTAGGTGATTCTGCTGAGGCAGTGTATGGCTGACTTGACTGTATGCAACAGGTATGGCTCTTGCTTATTTAGCAAGGGACCACATCATGGTCAAAGTGTAAAAGGGGGACTGAGATTTTTAAGGATCTACCAGGGGAGTGCAATGAATTTTTTGTACGGGACTTCCCTCTGAAGAATGGGTTAATTCCCATGCTCAGTTTATTCTTCGTAACAGATAGCTTGCAGGAACCTGAAATTTGAGGTAGGTGTGTGGGAAACACTGAGTGAAAGAACTGTTAGTTGTTAGGAAGTCTGCAGAGCTGAGTGGCATCCACCTGCACCTTCTGAGGGTGACCACATACGGAGCTGCAGAACTTCTGGCAGTGGGATGTAGACCATCCTAGCAAACACTTGCTGTGCCAGAGAATTGCTGGGGTGATGTACAGTAGGTGCTCCAGGGGATGTCCTGGGAGCTACAGGCTGATGAGTTGGTTTTCCTTCTCCAGTGAGATAGGGACTCCATAGGGTATAAAGGGTGAGATAGCTGAGCACATGGATTAATGTGTTGATCTTGCCTGTCATCACTGCTGCAAAGGGGAATTCACTCTTACTCTCCAGCTGGAGTTCTTGAGGGGAGAGTGAGTAGACAATGGATTTTAAAAAGTTCTTGACAAGGCATGTCACCTATAGCTCAGGGTAAATCATTTAAGGAGAGAACTATTTAATGTGTGTATACTGTGACTGATTCACTAAAACCCACCAATACTAGTATATATCAGATATATACTAGTAACCATGAAACTTTGTATGTTGATTCTCATCTTAAATCAGGAGGTCTTTATGAAAGAATGATTCCTTTGTGTGTGCCTGTATGTGATCTGAGTCTTGTTTTAATCAGTGAAAATGAAGCTGATTGTAAGAACTTACTATTTATAACAATACCTCTAACAGTATGAATAAAATTCAGTGTAATTGAGGCATAGGATAGAGTAATTCACATTTCTCTTAGCTAGAGAGAAAGTAACCTTATTCTTGAATTGCAGGTGTATCAGCACACAGAAAAATAACTGCAGGCCTTCTATTTGTGTCTCACTGTATATGAAAAACAAGTGGTGTTATTACATATTAAGACTGATTTTAAACTGACTACTGCACAATAGAAGGGAGTTATTAAATGACCTGTATTCAGTGTTGGTTTTGGTTTTGTTTATTTAATGAGAAGAAGAAGCAAAATGGATGGGTGGAGGTTTTGTGGAAAATTGACGTGTTAAATTTCTGTTTTAGAACCTCAGTTATGTAATTTTTGTGGTAGTCCAGTGTTCCCTCCTCAGCATCTCACTCCCTGCTTACACCTTGGATACCATGGGGGTGTTTTTCTTACCAGGATCCTTCCTGATTTAAGTTTTTGTGTCACAAAAGCATTTTTCTGGACTAAATCAAACAGCTTTAATTCCTAAAGAAGGATGGCAAGGTGGACATTCAGTGAAGAAGAGATAAATTGAGGTCTGTGCAATTACTGTGATTGATACCTGGCGTTACGTGACGTAAGTTGATAGGTAAGCCTGCAAGATGCTGTATCAGCCCTTGCAAATTCAAGGAGGAGTTTTTCCACTGTTTACTTTTTCATATTTTTAATGTTGCTTTGTAATTTACAGGGTAGAATATCTTCAGAAGGATTGATGTAATCTCACTTGAGATGTTCACCATTTAGACACCTGCAGCTCACCTCCCTGCATCATCGGTGAAGATAAACAGGCACCTTTAGGCTGAAATTCACCTGTCCTATTATAGGTGCCTGTCTTTGGATGAATCAGGGTGAACTGAAGTTGTTGCTTCTCTCTCCTTTGCCTTTAAAGGAGGTGTAGGCAGCTGGCTCAGCTGTGTAGGACTGAATAAGCATCACTTAGCTACAATGTAGGCATTTTCACGCAATCGGATGAATATCAATCCTGTGGTTAAAACAAAAACAACGAAACACACAAAAGCACAACTAAAAAGAAAAAGAAGTTGATATTGCAGGAAAAAATGACAAATTTTGTGGGAAGGAGGATGGAAGAGCTGAGTGTTTTCCAGGTCAGCCTATTGTGATCTCTTTTCCTTCCCCCACTCTAATGCATTTACAGAACAATTGATTATTTTGCCCTTACAGAAAGTCAGCTGTAGTTCATGGTTTCTGTTTTGTGTTGCTGACATTTTTCTCTCACGAGAACTTGTTAGAATAATGACATAATTTTTGGTTCTTCAAAGAATAATGCTGAAAGAGTTTCTAGCTTATTTGTATCTCTTCACACATGGCCTCTTGTCTATGCCTCTTGGCTTCTGCATAACCCTATGTGCTGGTTTGCTGACTTTCGTATTGTTCCCTCCACTGCAACTGCTTCACCAGTTCTTTATTTCAAGTGCTTTTCTTTGCTGTCTGTTCAGTATAGAGCATCTACCTTCAGCTAGCAAGCACTCTGCCTTCTTTTCAAGGCCTCTTTTTGAATACCTACCCTTGCTAGTCTTCTTCCGTAAAAGTATTGCATGTAGAATAAGCCAAGATACGATAGATGCTATTTGACTAGATATACAAAAGTGTATCCCTTCCTCTGTAGCAGTACTGTGTTGTATGCAGTAGTCATGTTTTTGTGGGTTCATACGTAGGACTTACTTTTATTTCCTGTTAAACAAAATTCCATTTGGTGCTATCTTTTGTATAAAAAATGACTACAAGATGCAAGTTGCAAGTGAAACAATTAATTAAGGAATTCAAGTATAATAAAATTGAGACATTCAATAAGTCATAGAATTAAATTGACTTACAGTAATTGTGATCTGTAGTGATGTAAGAGGATCAAGATGTAGGAGTGGGTCTTTAAAAATTAGTTAAAACTAATCTGGGATCAAGGATGCAATCATGTTATTTTGTGTTGTCATGGAGAGAATTAGACTGAATACTTTAGCTTGGCTCTGCATTTTGTAGATTTCAAAGACACGTTCAGCTTACATATAAAGGAATTCTACTCCTAATTTTGGTTATGGATTGTCTGTACCATGTTGCAAGTGTACAAGTTTCCTCAGGGGAAGAAAGCTCATAAACTTCCATCCCTTCACGCCGTGTTGGCTTACTGTCCATGAGCAAGCCTTTTTCCAAGAGCACTTTGCAAAAAAGAGCTGTGTGCACTTAATTTCCATGAAGTAGCCAACACATTCTACTTTCCTTTCCTATAGCAGTGGAGTTGCAATGCTGCGGCTGAGGATGCTTCAGCTGTGTCATAGGTTATATGAGGAGCGTGCTGGGTGATCTTCGGCGAATGATTTCACTAGGGTGTGCCACAGTTCCCTTTTAATTTGCAGAATATTGGCATTAATCTTACAGAGCACTTGTGAGATCTGCTAATGAGCAGTGCTTTGCTAGACCCAGGTAGTAGCATTAATCATTGGATGAATAACTAGTGTATTTGTCTGAGTAGACATATTAAGATAGGGTACAATGGCTTAAGGTGAGTCAGATTTTACACTGGCAGGAACTAGGTATGTTTTTTCAATAGGAAAGAATTGCTTTCCACTAGACCTCTTAAACCAATGTACTTTACCTCTTGACAAGGTACTGAGTCATCCACTGCCTGGAGGAAAGCACTTAAATCATCAATAAACAGTCATTCTGCCCAGTAGGAGAGGCAAGTTCGCTTCTTAAGACATCCTATGTTGTTCCTCAGTCGGACAAATGTTGGCAGAGCAGAAGTGGCTCTGAGAGTGAAGTGGGGAGCAGACTCCTTGCATGTCAGGGTGTTCAGAGAGTGATGCTCATAGGTTCCAAAGGACATCTCCTGCAGCAGGACAGATTTGTTGGGATTTTTCTGTGGGTTTAGGTCTAGGTCAGAGGGGCTTTCAGAAGGCATGGCAGCATAAGTCCTCTGGACTCCATCTAGTTTGCTGCTTGCCAGGTAGATAGGCGGTGGGAATGTCAGCACGTTGAGCCATTCAGATGACCCCAAAGCCATGTATTTTGTTTTTCCTATAATTGAACTTACTGCACATGCCTCCTTTACGCCCCATGACCCTCTGTTTAGGGTCATCTTCCAAACTCCTCCTTTTAGTAAGCCACTCTTCTGTTCTCCCTACTCTTAAAAATGCAAGAAAGGTGAAAAGAATGGTTTCCTCCCATTTCTTTTCCCTCCACACCACGGTCTTCATTTGCTCCTTTTTCTTCTCCCATCTCTCCAAGACACTTTTTCCCCTCTTAAGGTTCTCTTGTTTTTTGAATACATTCCCGTCCTCAAGTCAAGAAAGCATTTGCTTTCCCTGAGTGAGGAAGATGGCAAAACTGGGACAAGCCAATTGTTCTGGAAGCTGTCAGTAGGGTTTCTGGGTTTCCTGAAGGTTATTAATTGGTAGAAAGTACTTCTAAAGTAGCTGCGAAAAGGAATCTGTCTTGAGAGAATAGTCCTGCCTTTGTGCCTTGACTCTCTCTTCAGTCTTTGCTTGCTGTTTTATTTTGTTTGCTGTGTAAAGGCCGGCCATAGTCCATCCAACATGTGTCTGAATGTTACCCGTGAGAGGAATTCTAGAATTTCTTTACCTGTATATGATAGTTCTTGGTCTCTGTATAGAAAAAAAGACTCTATGGGCAAGATTATGTGGAAGTATGTGCTTGCTTACTTTTTACAGAAATCAGTAGAGTCAGGGTGCTTATATAAATATATGTCTTTTGTTACTGTGTGAAATTTAAACTGTGAGAAAGGAACACGGGTGTCCTGGAATACTAAATAGTGAGTAGGAAAAGGGATGTGTGATGAATGGAAAAATGTCTTCTTGTTGAGGGTTTTGTCTGATCTGTTTTGTGTTTTATGGTTTTTTTGTTTCTGCTACAGATGTTTTGGATTGCCCTGCCCAAGTTACTTACAGAATAAGTAGGATTTATCTATTTATGAGATTTTTAAAATCTTCTGTTTATCTGCTTTAACAGATTTATCTGCTGTTTATCTGCTTAAGTGTCTCTGAGAACTTTACTCATTCTGTTCCTCTAGTAATATAAGGGCAATAATGTTTCCTGACCTATGGTCTTGTCTGCTCGGGTAATAATCTATTTTGAAAGGCGTTATTTGCTATTCTGCTATGTGTTCCAGACAGGATTTGTCTTCCAGTAAGATTATATACCACCATAACAACATATCCTAGTGTTAATAATGAAAACACCATGTTTTGGTTTATTTGCTATTCAATTCCTAAAAGCAACTGCAAACATCTCCTCAATTAATTTTTTTTCGCCTCAGTTACTCTGCAAACTATATGGTATCCGTTGTTGCTGCCTATATGAAGGACTTGTGTTTTCTTACAACTTAATAATAATTTCCAAATAATTTTGATTTTTGTCATTATTTCAAATGCTTATTGCAGTTAATCCATTCAGTACTTAAAAATAATCACTGTACAAAAAAAGCAGCGGAACATGTGTAAAATGATCTAAAAATCAACAAGGGTTAAATTTCCGAACTACCCTGAACTTTAATTTAGCAGGAAAAGACATAAAGTCTTGTTTTGAAAGCTGAAGCTAGATAAATTCTAGTAAGTGAAACTAGATACGTTCCAATTAGTAAAAAGGCGCGTCGTTTCACTGTGAGAGTAAATATTAGTGGTGATACATAATATATAGTACTGTGAAACATTATTCTGTTCTTGAATCTTCTAGAGAAGCCATAGGGGTTTTTGCCCGAATTAGTGCTTTCTCTCTATTAATGCAGAGTAAGTGTTGTAATAGTCCTTTGGCTTTCAAATCTGTAAATTTTTGAACCTATGAAATGTTGCCCTTTTTTCATTATTTTCTAATTGAGTGTTCACCTAATTCCTGAACCTTCATCTCTAGGTGAGGCTATTGAGTTCTAGCATCATGTTTTCTTAAAGCCTTTAATTCGCTGACTTGCCATCACGAGTGTCCTCCCTCTCGTACGGTGATCAGTACTAAGTATAACATTTAAATTTTGGGATTGGAAGACTGGTCGTCTTGAAATTCTATTGCAAAGGGGGATATTATAGCTAAATGGTCAAATCAGATCTTTGAAGTTATTTCTTCTTGAAATAGAGCACTTGTGCAAAGGGAAAATACACAGAAATTGTGCTTCTGAGAGGGAGTGAGAAAACACAAAAAGGATGCTTGAAAAAAAGCTACTCTTGCAAGTATCTATCTGTTTCTTGCAGTAAGTACTGAGAATTAGAATCACCTGTCTTTTAGATCTCTATGCTTTGCATGAAGGGGAAAAGGGTAAGAGCTGCTACAAGTACTACAAGAGAAAGAGTGCTATACAGAGAAAGAGTGCTATACAAGTACTTACCTTTTTGCATGACAGCCTGGAAAATAACCTGACTATTAATAAGTCAAATATATATAACCACATCTTATAAAATTCTTATGGAAATTATTCACTTTCAGTCATCATATCTTGAAGGCTTTTACAAAGGGAAGTCATATCACTGAATCCTGATGTACAATAGTGTAATGGAGATAAAAACATTATGAATAATCACTGAGGTGGAATTTGCAGTGGACACTATTTCTTTGCTCCCATTTAAAACTGGGCATTTCTGCTGAGTGCATACAAGGGTTGGGGTCAGTCAGCTGTGGAGCTGACACATGAATGCTCCAGCAGTGGGGAGAGTGTGTTGTATGTCCTGCGCCTTTTTCAGTATATGGGGCAGGATTTTAACAATATCGCTTTGCCTCCTCGCTTTTCCTAGTAAGCATTTGCAATATGTTCTCTCTCTGTCTTTCTCATCCTAGCACAAATAAAGATTGTATTAGTTACAGGTTTCCAGGATATTAGCGTTGGGTGGAAATGCCTGCTTCAGAGTGTTTTTATTGTGCTATATTGACATTCAAAACTGGTATCTTTGTTTCTCTATTATTTCCCATAGGGTGCAGCTCTGATTCGAATGTTGGCCAACTTTATGGGTCACTCTGTGTTTCAAATGGGCTTACAAGTAAGTAAAGGCATTTCTGTCTTTGTGTAGATGTGTAATTCTAGCAGTTTCTCTTGCTCTCTCTTTTTTCTTTTGAAGCTATATTTGCATCAATTTGTGGAAATGTTTCTTTACTTTAGGACCATCTGAGGTACCACTATGTCCCTGAAGCTGAATTTGATTGAAGATGCACCTGTATTTCTTGGTGTATGAAGTGATTGCACTTTAACTGGCATACAGTTTTGTGTAGATTGCCACATAAAAGCCATTTTATCCGTGTAACAACTATGTGAAGGACTAGCTGAGGAAGGAGCTACTTCTCTTCACCTGCATTTGACTTCTGATCTAACAAATAATAACAATATAAGCTGGAAAACAAACAGCCCTAAAATGAACAATGTTTTTCAGATAAATATTTTTGCCATCCCCTCCTCCACAGCAAAATCCTTGAGCTTTATTTTTACCTTTAATAAGCGTGGAGTGCTCCCTGCCCTAACGATGTTTTGAGAACTCACTCTGTCTTTTCAAAGAAATTTAAAGAGGTAACATTTCTATACAAAGAGAAAGAAATTCAACATGCTGATTACCAAGGATGAACTCCTTTCAGCAATAATTCAGCACAAATGAGTGTTTCGTAAACTATTTAAAAACAAACAAGCCAAAGCATGAAAAACAATGCGATTCCCTCTATTTCATTGAAATCTGCTTGAGTAAATCATGTTTCAGGCAGCTGTGATTGATGAATTATGTATGATGCAGCCTGCTACTTAGAAGTGTCCTTTAAAGTAAATTGATGTTCACCTGAAATACAATTATGCTAAGTTGGAAGCAGCAATCAATCTTATCTGTTCTTAGTAAGCTTTTCATTTTGAAATTTAAATAAACTACGTCTAGGATCAGGTCATTTTTTAACAGAATAATTCTACCTCTAACCAAAATAAATTGGAAGATAAAATATAAAACAAAAATTAAATGAATGCATTGGTCATGTCAGAGAGGTGTTTTCTGTGCAAAGGCAATGAAAGGAAACTTGCTGAGGAAATGCAGCTTTTTGGAGAGTTTACAGTACATTCAGGGTTTGTAGCATCACTTATTCATGGGACCCAGCTTGATCATTTCCTTAGTTGTAACACCAAGTCAGATCAATTAGATGAATTTCTCATTCAGATGAGAACTCTTTAAATCAAAAGTTTCCTTCATAAAATCTTGTGTATATCAAGGGTAAAACCATCATGTCATTAAGCTGGTAAGACGTCTGTCCTTTGTCCAGCAAACTCCATATTCCAGCCAGAAACTTTTGCCTGGACAGATCCATTCGTAGAGAAATTCAACAGCACTTTTTCCCAGTGAGGTATGTCACCCAGGGTTTTAGAAAGGAAAATTTTTAGTGCGTATATCTTGAACTCTGTTTTTCTGTTTTCTTCCGTGTTTGCCTGAGAAATAACTGTGTGCAAGTTGTCCTGAAATAGACTGAGAAAAAAGTTCAGATCAAAGAATAGCTATGCAGGGATTAATCATAATTACCATAAAGTTGTAATGGAGCTTTGTTTTTTGATTTGAATGGTTTCCTATTATTTCTGCTTTTCACTGGTTTGGCTCTAAATAGAACCTGTTCTGCTTGCTAATGAAAGTCTATGAAAAATCTCACTGAAAATCTGACTAGTGAAAGTCTTGGCATCAGTTCAGTAGGAAGATGATGATTTTAACTAAAAATCAGTTTGAAGTACAGATAGAGATTTTCCGTGTGTATATCTTCAAGCTGAACAAAATAAAACATAAAGTTCATAAGCTTTTTCATAAGCTACAAATTATACAGTTGGAAATACCTATCAATCGTTTAATTCTTTTTATTTTGTGAATCTAACAGTATACTGTTCCTGCACTGTACATTTGGGAGGCTATAGCTTTGCTAATGATAAGGGAAACTGGAGGACTAATTTACCCTTTCTGTCATGCACTGGTTTGGGCATTTTAGCTCTTTAACTTGGTACCATCACTTGGAATTTTAAATTATGTTGCTTTGAATCCTGTTTTAACATGGAATTCTAATGTTCAACTAAACATCCTTTCTGCAGGATAGCTGCAAAATCGAATATTACTACTATTTATAAATCTCTTCAAATAACAAATACTCTGAAAATGCACTTGACGGTTCATGCCTCCTTCTAATGGCTTGCTGAGTAAATGAGTTCTGAAAGACCTCCACAGCCAGTTTTTCCAGGAGAATGCTGTGGGAAATGGTGTCAAAGGCTTTAGTGAAGGTAGACAAAAATCCACAGCCTTTCCCTCATCCACAAAGTAGGTCATAGAAGGGGATCAGGTTGGTCAAATAGGACCTTTCTTACAGCATGCTGGCTGGGCCTGACCCCCTGGTTGTCCTGTATGTGCCGTGTGATGGCGCTCAAGACAATCTGCTCCATGACCTTCCCTGGCACTGAGGTGAGGCTGCCAGGCCTGTCATTCCTCAGATCATCCTTCCAGCCCTTCTTGTAAATGGGCGTCGCATTTGCTAACCTGTGGTTGTCTGGGACTTACCCCGTTAGCCAGAACTACTGGTAAATGATGGAAAGTGACTCGGTGAGCACTGCTGCCAGCTGCCTCAGTACCCTTGGATAGATCCTGTCCCTTCCCATAGACTTCTGTGTATCTAAGTGGTGTAGAAGATTGCTGACTGTTTTCCCTCAGATGTTTAGTGCTTCAGTTCTGCTCTCTGTCTCTGTCATCCAGCCCAGGGGGCAAAGAACAATTGGTCTTACAATGAAAGACTGAGACTAAGAAGGCATTAAGTACCTCAGCCTTTTCCTCATTCTTTGTCACTATGTTATTCCCCATATTCAGCAGAGTATGGAGATTCTCAGCCCTCCTTTTGTTGCTAATATATTTATAGAAACATTTTTATAGTGTTTTACAGCAGTGGCTAGATTAAGTTCTACTTGGGCTTTGGCTCTTCCAGTTTTCTGCCTGCATAACCTCACAATGTCCTTGTAGTCCTCCTGAGTTGCTTGCCCCTTCTTCCAAAGGTCATAAACTCGTTTTTTTTTCATCTGAGCTCCAGACAAAGCTCTTTGTGCAGCCAGGCTGGTGGTCTTCCCCACTGACTTGTCTTTCAGCACATGGAGATGGCCAGCTCCAGCACCTTTAAGATTTCTTAAATATGTTCAGCCTTCCTGGACGCCTTCCCTCCTCAGGCAAAAGCCCAAGGGGCTCTCTCAACCAGTGCCATAAACAGGCCGAGGTGGCAGTTCTGCTGACCCCTCTCCTTACTTCTCCAAGAATTGAAAAGTCTATCATTTCATAATTGCTGAGCCCAAGACGCCTTCCAATCATCATCACCCACCAATCTTTGTTCACAAACAAGAGGTCCAGCAGGGCAGATTTTCTAGTTGTCTTGCTCGCCAACTGTGTCTAGAAGTTAACCTCCACACATTCTAGGAACCTTCTATACTGTTACCTCTCCACTCTACTACATTTCCAGTATTAATGTTATTTCAATTCTTTTTAGTGTATTAGCTATGTCCTTAAATCCCGTAGTCTTATTAAACTAGCATAAACCAAAAAGAGCAGCTCTTTATCTGTGTTTGCATTGTTTGTGGTTTCATTCATTGTCTTATTAAGAGTGAAAGAATTAGAGCTTTTATATAAGAGAAACTACAAGAGATAAGGTAATCTTTGAGTTAAGGAGAGGAAAAAATAAGGTTTAGAGCAAGAAACAAAGAGGATTACTACCTTTTTTTGTTAAGTGCCTGGTTTTTTTTACTGACCTGGCATGTGGACTTTTTGAAGAGCAGGTTGAGCCTGAGGGTGAAAAATCTTTTATTTGTCAAAGAAAAAATATCAATTGTATTAAAAAAAAGAGAAAAGTTGATGGAGAGGAATAGGGCTCTTTGGTGGATATTCCTTACCAATGAATATGATCTGAAGGAAATGTACGAATGTGCATGTGATCCATAATACTTCAGCAAACTGTTCTGTTGAGGAGTCTGCGAGGAAGTAAAATTCTGGTAGAAATGCTCATTTTTACAGTGTAGATGTCTTTGTAGAGATTCATATCTGTCAAGAATAACTGGCCTGTTCCTATCACGGTAAATATACTTGAAAGGCCATTTGATTATAGTGTGGCAGTTCCACAATAAAGCTGCATCCAAGAGACTAGTGAAGGTATGATTTTTGAAAAGCCCATCAAAGATATGATGTCTTGAATCATATGACATTTTCAAACAGCAGATTTAGTAACAGACAGAGCATCCTCACTGTAGCACTCCATAGACAAAAGCAAAAGAGAATGTATTTCTATTGGCTTTAATGAATAATTGAATAATGACGGTAGTAGCCACAGCTGGTAACACTTGCATATGAGAAAGTTACAGCTATTATTTTTGTAGAAATGTCTAATAAATCTTTCCTTCTCACAGTAGGTGATTTCTGTCTTTTTAAAAGTTCTGGCATCATTCACGATGTGCAGTTTCTTATGCTCCAGGAAAATTCGAGAAGTGCACATCACTGAATGCCAGTACTCTTCTTACAAAATAGTGTTGCTTTTTCAGTCTAAAAGCTACTAATCAGGTAAGACAGTGGTTAGAGTATGAAGAGGCTTGGACAGCACCACTTGCTCTGATTATGTTTCTGAATTGCACAGATTGGTAGAGGAAGAAGCCATAAGTTGGCCTTATCATTCAGTCACCACTCAGGGTGGTAATGTGCAATACGATACTAGGTCTGTGTGAGATTTTCTTCTGTAGGCTGTTGTTCCAACTCTGTGCTTGAAATAGATGGTTTCTTACATGTCTGGTGTCACTGAATTGCATTTTTGAGAAGGTTTTACTGCTTTATGACAATGCATCTCTTCAGGTAATCAGTGCTTGGTTTTTATTTTTTTCAAATTAAATAGAGAGAGAAATACCGGTGACTAGAATGTCTGGTAGATGTGTTTAAAAAGGCACCTCCGGTGCTGTAATGAGATATTTCTGCACTGGTTTATTTAGGTTTTCTTATATTTGGTTTGATTATTTTGGAGCCTCATCTCTATTACGGTACGTTTGTCAACACTGCATTTCATTTGCTGTGTGACAGCTCATTGATCACATAGATCTGTATCCTTTTGAACTTCACTTGCTGCTATGTATGTGTTCATCACTCACTCTGATTTAGTGCATCATCAGCAGTTTGAATTAGTTACTGTAGGAATCTCTGCTTCTGTGATAAATTAACTGCTTTTTAGGCTTCACAGTGTACATTTGGAAGAATTTTAATACAATGCTGTGGATATATACTGTCTCTTTGGGTGCTGTAGAGTGGCCACTGTATTGAAACAAATTAGTCAGCCTTTCACAGGAGCTGTCTGGGGAAGTGTGGTGTTCAGGCTATTAAATACAGCAAGGTTCAGATTTCAATCACTTCCTAGTATCATATTGCTGGCTATTTAAACTTCCTTTCGTCCGTACTGCTTTTTCCTGCTTTTTAGCCACCTACCATGTGCATGAAACAGTAATGCATGAACTATATTCATCTATTTCTGTGGTATTATATGATAATCTTGTTTTTACATAGTGTATTAAACAGTGTACCCATTTAATCATACCTGTTTATTGTGTCTTTATTAGCGATTTGTAACAGTTAGTTGTTTGCTATCTCTAATTAGACATCATTAGAGACTTCTTTCAAGAGTTTTCTGTAAAAACATAAAAAATCTGTAAAGACAAACAAACAAAAAATCAGGCACCTTGGGATCAAGGTCAGTGAAGCTATGAGCTGCGATGCTGCCCTCGGATCAACAATGCACATGGAACCTACCTGGAGTCTTCTGTTGCTCAGTCGAAGGATGTAACTTTTGCCACCCAGGAGGAGCATCTTCACAGGTGGAGCACCTCTGGTGTTGCAGCTGGTGCATTTACTAGATGTCGAGTAAAGTACTTTTCAGCTGACTCTGCACCCTCCTCCTCTGGTTTAGAAAAGCAGAGTGTGTGACCTTGGTGAACATCAAAGCATCACCATGGACGTTCTGGCAGTTAACTGTCTAAGTTAGTTGCTACTGATCCCTTTATCTGAGAATTGTCAACTGGAGAACTTGAGCATGTTAAAGGGATGACATAAGAAGTCATAGGAAGTCTCACAGGAGCTGACATCACTGTTTTCTACACTGCATATCATACAAGATTGTTAACACCTTTCACCTTTCTTGCCCCCTCAGCATTTCTTTTGCTTCTAATTTACGTCACCCTGGATTTTAGTTTACATTTGTTAAAGGAATTCAGTGTTACGGACTGAATTCCTGTAGCTTTTTCCACCTCGACTTACACAGGTCAGTAAAAGACAGTAGGTCAGTTTCTTGCATAAGAAACTTCTATGAGTTGCAGTGTCACAAAATTTTTTTCCTTTGAAAGTTAAAAATGTATAGCATAGTAAGGGCCAGTCTTGGATATCACTCCAAAAATAGAAATTCTTCCTCTAGTAGTATTTGAGTATACTGTGTGTATAGCAAAATGCTAATGCTTAAAGGAAGATTGTGTTTCAAGTTGCATAATTTAAATGTACAGTTTTTGAGAAATGTTAAAGTTAATTTTATTTTTCCATTCTTTTTTGTGTGTGTGTGTGCACCTTTACCAGGTTTTTTAATTATGCAAGTGCACAGTGTTTTCTACATAGGACAATGTCTGATTCAGTTCACAAACTGGACCATGCTAACTGAATTGTTCTTCTGTTCAATAGTTCCATATACTTTTCATTTGCTTTGTAGCCCAGGTCCTAACTGCTACATTCAATTTTCTTAAGTCTCATCCAGTGTGGTGTCAGAGTGCATCACCAACAGTTAATGCAGAGGACATAAACCTCATAGGGAGGGAAGGCATGGTGCTAGGGTGGAGATCTAGGCACAGAGAAATTTAAGTTAAAATTTACATAGGTGTGAAGTATGCAAAACTCCCATGTACCTTAACGCTTAGGGATCAGAAGAGTTTATGTGTTCAAAGCACAGCTTCCACTGGCGTCATTGTCAACTGTGAGCACCCAGTGTGGCTGCAGCCTCAGCCTGTGACGACACCGAGGTGGGCCTCCAGGAAATGTTGATCATTCAACTAATATTTCTTTAAATAAATTAATGAGAGTGGAGTGCCTGTACATCTAAGGGGCAATTGGGCCAATGTGAGTAAAATGAAAAAGAGCCATGAAATTTGGATATCTACTTTGAAGCCCAGGAAGATGTTCTGTTTAAATATTTAGCATTATAAATCCCTTCAGATATTCAGAACAGACGTCACATCAGGTTCAGTCACAGAGTCCAGCTCTGCTACAAATCAGACCAGAGTGTTGTCCTGAAATGTGTTCTTTCATCTGGTGTGCCACAAGCTGATCCACAGACAGAGGGAGGGTGTTTGATTTATCTACAATTCTACAGTTTAACTATTACCTGTTTGAAAGCAGAACGTCGGCAGGGCTGAACATAATGCACCCACCATATTAGCAGCCACACATCATGGGTGCTGGTGGTTTTTGCCCCATATGACATTGGTGCTCTGCAAAGGGAGCTTTTTCCTGAAATGGTGCATTAGCAGAATATTCCTGTTTGGTTATATTAACTCCTTTCCATTCCTTCTGCTCTGCTTTGTGTTCCTGGAGCATTTGGATCAGACAGTTCTTCCCCAACAGAGTGTTGCCAAGGGAAAGGAGACATGGGCACTTTGCTTTCTGCTTCCGGGCCTGAGTCTCCCTCTGAGCTTAAGCAGCTGTGAGCTGTCGATGCAGGGAGAGAGAGGGTCTCTAGCTGCTGGGTTACCTAAAAGTGATCAGTGCTAGGAAAAAGTATTTTCCTGAAGCGAGATCACTTTCCTTCTGACCTTTAGAGCTGTGCTCCAGTGCATGGGGACAGCAGAGGAAAGGACACACTGATAAAAAGAGGTAAAATGTGGTATTTTTCAGTACTTTCTGGTGTTGACTGAAATTCCGGAGAAGAATTCAATCTAAGATAGAATTCAATCTAAGATGGACTCTTTGAAGACAGGATTTCAGTTCAAACAGTTGCACTTTGCCCATATTGGAGGTCCTAACAGGGAGACATAAAAAGTGGTGAGGGTAGGTGCTGCCAAACCTCAGTAGCCAGCAGTCTCCCCAATGCCTGGGTTCAGAGCATGGTTACGGAGGGTATTGCCTTCATTAGGAGGAAGTCATGGTGTTCTTCAGCTTGGATAAAATGTTACTTTGCTCTGCTGCTAAAGCTTCTTACAAAAAGAAAAACAATTAATATCCACACTGTATATACACTGTTTATACTGTGTATAAACAAAGTTTGTTTTCTCAGAACAGCCTTGCCCTTTGTGGCAATGTTACAGATACTGCATAGCTATTCACTTGGCGTGCCTTCAGTGAGCAGCTTCTTTTTGTTGCATATGAAATTCAGTTATGACTGTTTTCTCCTTCATTTTTATTATAGGAATTATTAGGAGGAAGAGTGATAGGTATCAATTCCCAGACAATGTCAGCAGGCTCAGCGGCTATTTACGAAAATGTTTTCTTTTGGAATAGAATTCTACACTGTTTTCCTGATAGCAGCTCAGTGCCAACCTTACCTCTGTTGCTACGAGGCAGCTCAGCGGATTTTACAGGGCATTGGAAGTAAAACATTTTGTGTGCGATTCTGCCACTCTTACGCAATCAGAATTTCCATTAGCTCTTTAGAAGTCAGTGGGGATATTTTCAGAACAAATATTGCGGGGTCGAACTCCTAGTTAACACATTATATATACTGGAGATTAAATAACTAAATCTACTTCAGTCTAGTGGAGGGCATTCAGGAAAAAGTGTCCTGAATCCCTGCTGGACAAAACAGGCTGTTGTGAAAACGTTCTCCTTCTCCTTTTTCTTCTCTTTCTTCTCTTCCTCCTCCCTTTTTCTCTTCCCCTTCCTTTTCCTTTCCCCACATGCATTTAAAGTTAAGTTACTGTAGCTAGGTAGACACACATATAGCCAGATGTAAGGGCTGCTGATTTTTAAGGTGTCTTCATTTTGCAAAATGAAATAAAAAAAAAGGTGCAGCTCTAGGGACTGAATTGTATGAAGGTGTTTTGCACCGTGAGAAACATTTGCTCATTGATACAAACAACAAGTAATTTACAAGTCAGAACTTCACTGTTGCTGCTTCCCTGTTATTCACTGTTACTGTACAAGTGTTGCAGGTCATTATGATCTAGACACAGTGACGTACTTACAGTAAGTTTTCTCGATTGGTTTATGGACACCTTTTCATAGTAAGTAGCAATAGTTTCTTTCCAAGTCTGGGATTTATGTACAGAAAATTGTTACAGAAAAGTACAGCAGAGATTTTTTTTTGCCTGGTTAACATTTCTTGGGGATAGTTCAAGTTAATGCAGAGGAATTAGCAGCCAACCTGTCACAATTAGCAGGTGCCATCCGAATATCTCTGGAAAAGTTTCCATCATTTTTTTTTTGTTTGCACTAAGAATATATTTATTGAGCAATGTGTGGTTTTAGGTTAAAGTGTATTATACAACCAGACAAGACAGAATTAAATGAATGTACAATTTTAGTCAAATATATGCAGTTCAGTTTCAGAGAGTGCTTTATTTCTGGAGCATTTGTCCTTAGCTCAGTAGTTTAGTATCACTACCAAATAATGCATCAAATACATTTCTCTTTAAAGCCAAGCTTTATATACTAGCAGGTTTCTCACTGCACAGCAGATACCATCAGACTCTGCCATGCACTAACTCTGCAGTCCATCTAACTGTTCCCTTTAGACTCTGCTTGCAAACTGCTTTGCCACCACACTGCAACTGCTGCTGCTGTGTTTCAAAATAGAACCTCCCTCCTCTTCATGTTAATAGCTAAAAGGTGAAGCTGACTTTTACAAGGGAAATAAACCTCTCAGTTTAATATTTCTGATATTTTAACAATGATTGTCAGCAAAACAGGATATATTTTAAAGTAGCTGGAAATTTGCCTGAATACAATTTTTAATCGGTTTTAGATGCCCCATTTACATTGGGTTCACAGAGTTGCACTGCAGAAGATTATTAATTGAAAAATTGAGTTCCTTACAGTTATTTGAAGTTTTTCTTCTTTTCTTGTGTTGGAATGAAAATGACAGGGCCATGTTGATTTCAGTTGGCTCATTTCTAATTTACAGTACTGGTTTCTTATCAACGAGCACCAGGTAGAGCAAAGAAAGCAATCCCGTTGACTTAATGATGGCTCTTGCCTCCTTTCTTTTACTAATTTCTCCTGTATCTCAGCCTGCAGATAACAGGGCACGAGTCCTGTCTGGATCCTCTAAGTGAATGTTATACTTCTAATACCATGGGTGAGATACTCTCGACATTGCCCTAACTTTTCTCCTGCAAAATCAATGCTTAAACTCCCATTGGCCCATATAAGGCCAGAAATGTCAGTTCTGCCGATCTGATTACTGTTAGCCTGAATGGGAGTATCATGAATTACAAAGGAAAAAGGACAAAGTAAAATGCTATAATTATGCGGCCCATTCAGCATCATTTGCTCCAGAGAAAATGAAGATTTATTTCCATGTGTGGTTCCAGTTTCACTCTTTCTGATTAGTAGTTATATCGTGCTGTTTAGACGTAATGATTTAATTGCACATATGACATGTTGACTGGATATTTTCCAGTTGCTGCTGGCTTGTCAGCATTGTATCACTGTTGTATGTGAAAAAAGTCTAAATGTACCTTTTGGAAATTAAGGGCTGGAATTTCAGCTGGCGTACAGTGATAGGATTCCACAAAGTTCCTTCCCTAGGATTTTATGTGTTGACTGAGATAGTAGCCCCAAGAGAAGACAAAACACAGCTGAAGTGAATTTTTGCATGATGGCTTTGAAGTCTGTTGCACACCTTTAAGGCTTTTTTTAACTTCTTTTTTTACCTATTTGTGAGTTTGAATTAGAAGCTAGCTAAGAAGTTCTTGGTAGTAGACATTTTAAACAGGGTTGCACAAAAGTTCATTCAAAGCAGAAGAAGGTGGGAATTATTGGATTAGTTAAACCTCGTTGTGGCCCCATGGCTTTAAAAACTGAAGTTAAATGTTATTTCCCATTCTTTGATTCATGATAGTGTTTTCATTTTTACTTGAAGTTTCTGAGTTTAGTCTGCTTCAGTTCTGAATGCAGTGTCTACACATAAGTTCTGATGGAGGTTAATTAATCCACTGTTAAAATTAGGTTATTGATGAGAAATGACACTACCAACCATTGCTTAAACATTTGAAAAGAACATTTGAGCATTGCTTTTAGAGAAATGCACTTCAAAATAAAGGTTTTGTTTCCCTTAAATGTGATGCACTGATAATCTTCCTCTTAACTATATTCTGGAATCACCACTGTGTATCTTTCTGTCCAGTCTCTTTTATAATACTTGGCACATGCTTGGGCAGGACACTGGCTTAGGAAACCACTATTCTGTTTTCCTCAGTGCTGCCTCCAACTGCTTCTTCCACCCATTCATGGCCACGCAACAGGACTTCATTTATACTAGTGGAAGGGTTTGGAGTCCTCCTTGGTAAGCCTGATCAAGGAGGGAAGGGTGTCCTTGGTGGGGAATGTTTGATTCACCTCTATACAGGCCACTTCAGAGGTCTGGTCTGCAAAGCACTATCACAAACAGGGGGATGGGGCCAAGGAGCAGCAAAGGTTGTGGAATGTGCTTGGTTTGGCTGTACCACTGAAGTATCATCAAACTGTAGCTCAAGGCAGATACAGAAATGCGTTTGATGCTGTGGCTGTAACAGATGTGATAGTTTTAGTACTAGGTGAGGATTATCTACATAGTCAGGCCTGCTATCTGCAGACATGACCTTATACTCCTTATGTGCTTGCTATTTCAGTATAATTTTGATGCTGGTTTTTTTTGTTATTGTAAGTTGAAATACATTTTTAGTTAGCTAAATTATTGACTTGTGAGTAACTTTATTTTTTGTAGGAAGAACACATTGTAATGCAATAGGAGATTAAAGTATAGGAAGAAAATCAACATTTTTGATCCTCTGGTAGAAACTGTGATGAAAATATATTCTATGACTCTAGTGTATTCTGTAGGTTGGCAGTTTCTTACTAGACTGCCTGCAAGCAGTCTTGGGCCTTTCTAGTGAAACAGTGTAGAAAGTGAAGCACTTGCTTGGCTTACTTCTCCAGGAAAAAACCTGTTTCCAGTCTTTTTTATTAGCTGGCATAGCAGTAGTGCTTTGATAACTGGTCTGATAACATCTCTTCTTTCAGTTTGGAGGTAGCTCTGCAGCTTGACTCACTGGTACGGATAATTCTTAACACAAATAGAGTTAACCCCCAACTAATTTGCCTTACACGGTGTTGACCATGACCAGCAAGGTGAATTTGCCTACTCCTTATTTTGTACCCTGTTGCTTGTCTGCCTGCCCAGGCAGGAGGGTGGTCACTGCTCTTCCTTAAGGCTGTTTCTCCAGGGTTAGTCTGTTGTACAGCTGAAAAACACTGCAAATCTAGTTGGCTATTTTAGCTTTTCTATTCAGTAGTCTTCCTCTCCGATGGGAATTTTCACTGTTTTTTAGCTTGCTGGTAGTCCTTTACTACTGGTTCTCACTCCCTTTGTTTGTCACTCACCTTTGCAAACATATGCACTACCCTCTGACCCTTGCCCAAGCTTTTTTTATTTGAATATTAGACAATGTCAAGAGAATATGTGATGGCAGATTTGATATTAGCAGTTTGAAGGAAGGGAGGAAAAAGGTGCATGTTATAGTCAGAGAGTCAGCATCTGTCAGATGGTGTCTGGTGGCTTAAGATTAAGTATATACGTTTCTAGGAAAACAAACACACTGGATTTGATACCTGGAGCCTGAGAGCCTGATTTCTACCTGAACTAAATGTTTTTATTTGTAGCTTCAAATCTTCTGTGATATACAGCAGTCATGTATAAAACCATTGAACAAAAACATATTGTAGGCCAAAGGGAGGAGGATATGCGCTGAGGAGTAGGAATGAAATACAAAATAGGGAGGTAGAGGCCAATCTGCTTTTCCTGAGCCTTGAGAAAGGAGGAATGTAACCACGAGAATTCGAGATGAAAATAGTTTGCTACTTTTTCCTCACTCATATAGTGGAATTTTCCAGTTATCTTTAGGAGAAAAATGAAGTTATGCAACGTCAATCTGTTTCAGATCTCAGCACCGCTCATGTAAGTCGGGAGTTCCTTCAGCTGACCAATCAACTTCATACAGATTAACTGAGAAAGGAGTTTAGTCCTAGAATTGATATTTCGGTTTCTGTTTATAGATGCAAAATCTCCCCTGAAAGTAAGACACATGTTTGAAGACTTATTCTCGCTTTACACTGGTTTAACCTTTTGGTATTAACCAGTCACTACCTTTTGTTAGTTGTGAGCATTTTCATGTTTGGATAGTAGGATAGTTAATTTTTTTTGAAACCAAGAGGCTTATTTACTAGGTAATATTGCAAAGAAATTAAAGACTTTTTCCTTTTAAATAATCTCCTTTTCTTAAAAAACCCTAATACAATAAAAGGACTGCAAGCTGAATCAATACAGCATTACTAAAACCATCTTTCAAAATCCTTTAGCATTTTTCACTGTTCCTACTACTGTTCAAGCTATTTGCTCCAGTTTTCAAGAAATAATTTCAAAAGCATTGAGCCTTTTAATTCTTTTTTTTGGGGGAGGGGGGGAATTAAGATTACTGTTTGATAACACATTATACTGTAGTCCAAATCTGTTGGGATTTTTGGAAAGATCTTATGTTTTGGTTGTGCAGTAAATGGACTTTGTTTTCATGGTATCGCAGAGTCAGGATATTTATTTATTTATTTAATGTTAAGAATTGCTAAAACGTGTTAGAAACCTGCATTGTCTGATTAATTTTTTATTGATAGAGGTGAATGGATGCATAATATTCTATTATTCTTTTTGGCAAAAAGTGGCTTCATGTTTTATTGTCAAGATATTAGGAAGAATATTACAAGAGGATGCATGCTGAAAATGTAAACCCAAATGATTACTTTTGGGTGTGTGTTTTCGATTAATTTTCATGTTGAGTGACAGTGCCCTAGGGTCTGTGAACTCTTTTCCTACTTTCTCCATGACAATGAAAAAATTTCGAGGCATCATTACAGTGAAGGAGAATGAAAGAGTTGTAGAAGAGCACTCTTGAGTCTTGAGTTGTTAAAGAGATGTTCATGCCATCTTTTGTGCTCACATCTACTGCAGGGTTGTAGCTGAAAGGAAGGTGGCTAATGCATATCTTCATGCTCCAGCATACTCCTGTCAATGGAACAGCTTTTGTCGGTGATAGACTTGCAAGTTTATGATGGGAAGCAGTCTTGCAGCCAGATGGTTTTGGGCATATGTGTTTGTGAATAAGTGGCTTTAAGTCACTTTGCCTCCTTTGGAGCTGTGCTGAGCACAGCGTAGATTCAGACAGCTGTGTTTTCAGTGTCATCCTTTTCCATTCTTCGGCTTGCATCTCTCTTCTGTTGGCTTTGGTTTTATTACTGAATGCACAGGCAAAGGGGTGGCTAATACTCCTGCCCTGGAGAATTACAGTGAATGAGAACGTGTACTCTGCCCCTTCGCAAGCTGCTTAAGACTTAGATATGAGTCCCCAGGAGGAAAAATGGATTATATTCCTGCTTGTTCCATCCTTAGAACAGACAAGCAGGGTATGTATAGATCTTTGGCTCCTATTTTACTTCCTGATATGTATTTGATGCTGATATGTCTTTTCTCTTCCTTTTTAAGCTGAATGCCTGTCAATGGAAGAGGAAGTGAGGCTGATCATCTGGTAATGAAAGTTCAGGCAGGGTCACAGAAACTATCCAAATTACCTTTGGCGTCAGCAGCTTGGGGTGGTGGTATAACTTTACAGCAGAGCTGGGAGTGGTTGGTTCTGGCAGACTTCTCAGTATAAAACCTCTATAAGCTCGGGGATGGGGACCCATTCCATAAAGATCTGTAAAAACATGAGCGAGTCAAGTGGGAACAGTAATGCACTGTGTCTTCTAATGCCAGAAGTAGGAAGCAGCAGATGAAACCAGCAGACAGGCAGGCGTTTGGAACAGGTACCACACAACAGATCACTGAAGTGGGAAATGCTTTTTTTTCGTAAGGTGTTGCAAACGCTAATTTGTATGGGTTCAGAAAGCAACCAGCCAAATTCACAGAAGAGAACTATTAAATGCAAGGATACTAATCTGCTTAGGATTTCTTGTGCCATGAAGTGCTGGATGATGGAACAGCAGTTGTGGGAGGTACCACTGTATGCTTTTCTGGTTTTATACTGTTTCCAGGTGTCTGCTACTGGTTACTGTTGAAAATATATGAGGATAGGAATAGGAGGATAATGGATGGGACCTGGTTCAGAAGCCTTTTGCTCTTGTGCCTCTGGAAAGCGCGTTCAGGTTTGGTATTGCAATGTAGATTTACTACTGAAAGCCTATGTTGATACACACTGTCACTTAGGACTGCTTTTTGTGTCATATGCATTTGATAACACTCCTAGTTTTATGCTGTGTTTATGGTCTTGATGCAACTTTCATGAAATAATGAGAGAATTGATGATTAAGTTGTATGGTACAAGGATTGTGCCAAGATGTTGTGTTTCTTACTGTCTTTTCTTATTTCATGGTAAAGGTTAGGATTCCTATTGTTTTTCTTTGTGAGATAAACAGGTTATATGGGAGGATAATAATTTTTTAACTGAGTGACGAGCCACATTTAAAGCTCCCAATCTATATAGTGGGAGGAAAAAAACCAAACAAAACCAAACCCAAAAGAAAAGGGCAGAAGCATTTAATCTCTTTGCCGTCTTTCTGAACACAAAATGTAAAAGTCAAATATAATACCGAATGGTAGATTGTTAAACAGGATTATCGCCTGGATGAAGTTCTCAAGTGTTCCACCCATTTTATTTTGCTCTGTAATGATTCTGAAAGCATCTCTCAGCAGGACCAATATATGCAGCATTTTCTAGTGCTGCTTAAAATGTGGATCGTATATTTGTTGTTATTTATTTACCTTGTCCCACTTTTGTTTATTCCTATTTTAGCTTTCTAATTTGCAATTCAACTTCTTTAGCTTTGGAAGCTATTGAATGTTTCATTGTACCTTAAATGATTCTATATTTTTAGGCAAAATGGAAGCACAGTGTGCTATTGGTGCAGCCTATATCATATTGTCTTTTTCCTGAGTTAGTCTCATGACATTGTTAAGACTCAGCACTGCATTTACAGAGTCAGTGTTCTCATTTAGCCTTCCTAGTCTGTGATTAAATGGGAGTTGTTGCTTGTTTTGCTATGAGTTGGCTGACAAAAGCTAAATCTGTCACAGGTGGTACAATTTGTGTATCAGAAAATTTGCTTTCCAAATACTAATTATTCCCAAAGTATCTTACTTCACACAAAGCACAGGTAACACAGTCAGCAAATTTGTCCTAGTTTTATCATTGTGCAGTAAATTAGAGTTTGTCTTCTACAATTGTGTAAAGTGAAGATGGTAGAAATTCAATTGTAGGAGAACCAGTTGATGTACAACTTCTGATCTGTTCTTTTCACTTAATTCTCCCAATCAAATGCTTGAAGTGTATGTTATTCAAATAATCACTGCCGAATTTCACTTTTGTAACTGAATGAGCTGTTGTCAAGGGACATGGGATGATGGGAAACAGCAGTGTTTTCTCTCTGGAAGTCATTAGAAAAAGGAAGTATTTATGCGTGAAAGACCTAGACCCAAGCTAGTCATATGCTTAAACTATTAATTTGGGAAGTTATTTTAATATGATGAAAGCTTATCGGGAATTATCTTTCTGGTTGTTATGGGAGAAGAACGGACCTGCATTGAAACTGTGGCAGAATAAGTGAAAGCATTCAGTTTGTAACCTCCTCAGACTCTGAGTCACATACGGCGTGAAAATACACATGTAGGTACCCGTGCACAAGCACGGAGTTGGGTTCCTGTCACACATCCTCCACTGCTCCCTGTTGTGGAGAGCCTTTGTGATAACCTGTTACAGCCCTAGTTGCCAGTATGATGTATTTTGACATTGAAGGGCCGAGATCTCCGTAGATAAGAGTGTGGAGTTCAGATAGACTATTGCTCAGTTAAATCTTCTGTAATGAATCCAACTGTCATCCAAGTGAACAAATTTTTGACACTAGACAAAGCAGAATGACCTGCTAAAACAGCAACTGGAACTGTGCTTCAGCAGCTTCTCCTTTCATTGCCAAGAATTACCGAGGAACCACTCCTAAGGTTAGATGTGTATTCTAAATATATATAATCAAAATTCTTAGCTTGTAGAATGACTTACACAGAAAAGGAAGAGCATTGAATGTTGCAAATGAAATTTTTAGCAACAATTTTTGCATTGCAAACTAGCGTAAGAAACTGTTTATTTATTCCCTTAGGATGAACATATTGTATATTTCTAGATTTCTAACAAATGCAAATGTTGATGTGATTTAACTTTTAATAGCAGTGATGCACAGCTCTAGTTGTTTGGCTTGTGTATAGTAATACTGATTTGTATTTTTATTTCATTTCTGTAGGACTATTTAACCATTCACAAGTATGGCAATGCAGCCAGAAATGATCTCTGGAACACATTGTCAAAGGTAAAATGCTTTGATCTATTGCACTGAGGGAGAAACAGGAATTTGCTGTGGTATTTTTGTTGGTGAGATCGGGAGTGAACAGTGCTTATTGAGATCTTTAAACCACAGAGCAAATATAAAAACTGATGCAAAGAAATTCCATTCGAGTTAACCTAGTGGCAACATTAAAAATATGAGTTCTGCAGCATTTCTGTTCTCTGTTATGTTAGAATACATTTCCCTGCATGTGCTATGTCACTGATGTGCAGTGAAAGATACTTCATGGAATCTGCTATCATTGACTTCAGTGGCAGCACACTGAGACCCATAAGCTGGAAAGCACATGAAAGTGCCGAACTTTGGCATTTCCATCACGTGTGTTTGTGATTTTGTATGGAGTTAAGATTTTTGCAAAGGACAAAACTGTTACCGCTTTAAAGTTTGGTGTAAACAGAGAACTATTTACTGTAACATTTGGCATGCTGTAGAGACTTATATTACTATATCCAGGCTTGGCTTGAGTTCTAGAGCCTGGTCTAGGGCTCCACAATGGCAGACTATAATTTTTGTAAGATGAGTGAAGCATGCCTGAATTTCTCCTCTATGAGACTATTAGTCTGAGTCTTCTCCAGAAATAAAGACAGAGTGCAAGGCAATGGAGTACAGTCCGAGAGTTTTGGCACACGTACCAGTTCAAGCCATACAATACCAGTTCAAGCCATACAAAACATGACAATCTAGTTCTAACTGTAGACACCAAAGCTAGGATTCAGCTGGAGGTCAAGACATCTTCATTTATCTAGGCAAGCAGGTATATACATGTAAACTAGGTGTCTGAGATCCAGTTGTTCTCACTGAGTCTTCAGTTGCCCATTCACAGACGTTTAACTGCTTTTACCTTAATTTCTCCTACCTGGCTTCCAGCTGCCCCATGAGAAGCATGTCTGTTGTAGGTGCACCAGTTCTGAAAGAATGCGTTGAATATTTTAGTACATGTCATTTGACGCTAGGTGAATAGGAACACCTGCAGTCCCAGAAATCTAGTCAATATAGTCAGCAGAGCATAGAGGGTAATTCAGTTGACTAACCACTACATGATTATTTTATAATAAGCCTGAACCACTGACTGTTGACTGGAGACTTGAGATAGTTCAAATATAGGCAACTAGTGCCAGATTATGTGCAGTAGGATGTTCAAGACATTCAGGTGTGTCTAATCAATATAGCATAAGATATATGGGGAAATCTGTGCTCTTTTGGAGTGTCAGGTAAAGGTCAAATGACTTTAGTCACCTACATGTGGGCAATTGAACCGAGTCCTATGTCTGTACTGACTGCTAACGAGAGTTGAGACATGTAACATACAGTCAGGCTTTTAAATCTATGTATTAGTCTGTAGCTGAATGTCACTGCAAGAATCTTTCTTGCCTTCCTCTGTTAAAGCCTCTGGGACAGTTCTGGGCGATGGGAGGTCAGAGGAATGAATGTTGTCTTGAAAGAACAGCAGAATCCACAGCTGATAAAGTAGCACAAAAATGAGACTGTATTTTGGTCCATAACCACTATAGCTGTACTGTATGCTCATATCTACTGTTGCAGGTAATAATTCTGTTTGCCTCAGCTGTAAATGCACTTGTTGCCAGCCCCTTTGTTCCTAATGCAATTGCAGCTTCAGTTCTGAAGACATCTTCTGCTTGTATTCATCAGAGGTTGCTCAGTCTGTGATCTTGCACTTCTCAACAGCTAGGAGCATGTCCGTCGCTGAAGAACAAATGATGCCTCTTTCTCCTCATATGCAGTCTCATCTCCCACGATGCCATTGTATCTCTTTGTGTTTCAGATGAAAATCCACTTGTAAACCAGCATTTTTATTGACATATGGAATCAAATACGAACACATGAATCCTCCATGTGTTGTGACAGGTGCAGTTTATGAAGCAGCAGGGGATATTTTGGTATACATAGCCTCACTTTGGACATAAGGGACAGTATTCTCAAATAACTAGTAATTTGATTTTCAGAACAGAGAAACTCTGTATTTTTAGAAATTAAGGCCCTTCAAATATGCCTTATTGTAGGTGCTTAGATCAACTAACACTGGGTCTTTTTTAACCTTAGCTGGTTAAGAATAGCTACCCAGTATTTCTGTGGCTCTTGTTAAAATCTTGTAAAGCAGGTTATTTCTTCTGTTACAGCAGAAGTACTTGAATGACGTAGGAAGCATGACTTTCTGACTGTCACTCTCCTCTCTGTCAAGATTACTCAACATTTATTTTTAAGACACACAGAGCCTTAAGTTCAGTTATGTAGTGTGTGTGTATTGGGTGTAAATGTGTGTGTGTGTCTGCACACACATGTGATGGTTATTTTAACTTCCAAAACCAGTTATGATCCCAGGGACAAAAAAAAAAGTTTTATGTGTTGATACTGCTTCAGTGTATTGAAACTTTCCTTTTTTTCTTCAAGGCTTTAAAAAGGGTTGGAAAATCTGTAAATATCCAAGAGGTAATGGATCAGTGGACACTACAGATGGGTTATCCTGTTATTACTATCTTGGGAAATGAAACTACAGACAACATCATAGTCATCTCCCAAGAGCGTTTTGTTTATGATAGTGATGCTAAACCCAAGGACCCTGCCCGTGGGGACAACAGGTACTTGTATTTCTCAATTACTACTTTCAAGAAGCTGTAGTTGTTTAAGTAAGTGCTTTGTGTGTGTATTTTTTTGAAAATGGCCTTTTAGAAATTTGAGCTTTGCTTGGGATCCATAGCATGTGGCGATGCTTTAATTTGAACTGTAGTAGAGGTGAGGCTAATTAAAAGAATTGAAAACAAAATGCCCATTTGAATCCTGACAGTTCTCTGTGGCAGTGTCTTGCATCACTCGTCTGTTTCCTCTCCTTTCCTTTTGATTTTGTCACACTCCATGAAATAATTTGGAATGCGGTCGGAAGGTCTGATACTTTTAAGAAATTCTTTGGAGTGGACCTCTCCATGCTCATACATTGAGTAGGCAGCTGTAAATGTATGTCAGATACAGCCCTTGCTTGACTTAGGAAGCAGTCAGGAGCTGAACTGGACCTCTGTAGAAGGCAAGGGGGTTCCAGCTGTTTCATTTTCGGTGCCAGCTGAACTGGTCCTATGGGAACTGTTACACTGGTTGCAATCAGCATCTCTATCTCTACCCCTTTTCCATTTCTTAGATTGCTTTGTTCCTGCTCCCAGCTGACTCTATACACTTCCATCATCCCAGAGACAACCTTACCTTTCTGGCTGATCTGGGGAATCTTCTTTGTTTCAAGCAGTTTTGGCATTGTGCTTTAAGGCCAAGAATAGCTGTTGCTAGCTGATGCTAGAGAAATGCAAGATAGACTTTGGAGTTTCTGTGTTGACCTGTTCATGCTCAGTGTGAAAGAGGGCAGCTATTAACTTGGAATACTCTGTGTTTGTCCAGTAGATTTGAATTATTAAAAGGTAAAATTTAATACAAAATTTTGATTGACAGGTCTGGAGCTTGTAGAATATTCCTGTTTGAGGAAGACCTAAAATTATAGTAACATTTATTGGAAAGCGTTTAGAAGTTCATTATCCTTTTTTAGAACGTAAATACTATGGAACTCAAACATGACACAGAGTAAATAGTTGTTTTTCTGGCTGTATTGGAACAACCTAACAGGTTATTAAGCATCTGTCTAAGTTCTGGGCTGAAATTAGTTCCTTTGTGAAAAAGAGATAAAACAACTGAATGTGGACTGTTGGAAGTGTTCATGACTCACAGCTCAGTGCAGCAGGAGAGAGATTCTGTCTGCCTTATTCTCTTGAAAATGTCTTTTGTGCAAGCATATATATGTGTAATGTAACGTGAGTGGATTTTACTACTCAGAAGAACAGCGATTCTTGAGTTTTTTGATTGACTAAAACAGATATGTTAAGCCTTCTAAGTATTGTAGAGACTTTCTTAAATAGATTTTCTAGGTATTCAGTATTGATTGAATTAACTGCTGCTGTAATTTATGAATAAAGACTACTGGGTGTGTAAATGACACCAGGGTGATATGGTGGGTTGACTCTGGCTGGATGCCAGGTGCCCACCAAAACTGCTCTATCGCTGCCCTCCCCAGCTGAGCTGGGGAGAGAAAATACGATGAAAGACGCATGAGTTGAGATAAGGACAGGGAGAGAGCACTCACCAGGCACTATCATGGGAAAAACAGACTCAACTTGGGGGGGTGGGGAGGAGGGAAATTATTACCAATCAAATCAGGGAAAGGTACTGCATAAATAAACAAAAAATCTTGAAACACTTTTCCCACATCTCTCCCTTTTTCCAGGCTTAACTTTACTCCCGATTTTCTCTACCTTGCTCCTCCCAGCAGTGCAGGGGTACAAAAATGGAGCCTGCAGTCAGTTCATCACACGTCTCTGCTGCCCCTTCCTCCTCAAGTGGAGGGCTCCTCACACTCTTCCCTTGCTACAGCAGCGTGGGGTCCCTCCCACAGGAGACGGTCCTCCACAACCTGCTCCATCATGAGTCTTTCCCACTGGCTGCGGTTCTTCACAAACTGCTCCGGTGTGGGTCCCTCCCTCAGGGTGCAGTCCTTCAGGAACAGGCTGTGCCAGTGTCCCCTGTGGGGTCACAAGTCCTGCCAGGACCCTGCTCCAGCCTGGGCTTCCCATGGGGTCATAAACTCTTTCAGACCACCTGCTCCAGTGTGGGGTCCTCCACAGGCTGCAGGTGGATCTCTGCTCCTCCACGGACCTCCATGGACTGGAGGGTCACACCCTGCCTCACCACGGGCTGCACCACGGGCTGCAGGGGAATCTCTGCTCCAGTGCCTGGAGCACCTCTTGCTCGTCCTTCTGCATTGGCCTCAGAGTCTGCAGGGCTGTTTCTCTTGCATATTCTCCTTTCTCCAACTGCTCTTTCCCAGCAGTTTTTTCCCCACATTACCTCAGAAGTTCTACCATAGTGACGGATGGGCTTGGGTCTCTCCTGGAGCTGGCATTGGCTCTGCTGAACATGGGGCAAGCTTCTGTCAGCTTCTCACAGAAGTCACCCCTGTAACACCCATGCTACCAAAACCTTGCCATACAAAGCCAATACAGGTGAGAATTAGACTTACTTTTATTTTCATACATGACATTAATTTGTAATTCAAACTGTATGTTGTTATATGTTGAATAGCAGTATTCTACACCACCAGGGCAAATTCTTCTGGGTTTCTTAGGAGATTTTGTCAACAGATTTTATCACAATTCTTGTTTCTAAACATTGGAAATATGATTTAGTGCTAGAAAGAGCACAGAGAAAGATATCCACATGAGCCCTGTCAGGAACTTAGTATCCTAACAGGCAGTACAATACATATATGTATCTCCTTTGGCAAGTCTCTTTGCCCTTCTCTTCCCCCTTTGGGTTGTTTTTTTTCTATGCCTCCATGTCCATTTAAGCACAAACAGGAAAGAAACCTCTTGCCCAAGGAAAGCCTTACAGATGGGTTGTTTATTCCAGCTGCTTAGCAGACAGAGCTAATTTGCCTCTGCCCAGCTGAAGTTGTTTGAAAGCCATGTTATGTAAGCATAAATACCAAAGAACAGAAACCATATACATTTAGCAAAATGTGAAACTTACCTATGCCGTTCACCTTTTAAAAATCGTCTATCAACTTATATTAAAGTCTTATGGCTTAGTTATAAATTGGTGTCTGAGTGTTATAACACTGACCATGCAATTTGTTCATGCGCTGCCCACAGGCACATGTGGCTGGATATGCACAATGGCCATGTGTCAATAATGTCCTTTCATACCATCAAATTAAGTAAAAAACAAGGTTGAGATACTGAAAATAAATGTAATCTTTTAGCTGGCAATGACCTAGATATTTTTCAGTTGTTTGGTTTTTCCTTTCTTTTTTTCCACTGCTCGAGTGACTATTGTTTCAGTTACTGCGAAAGCAGTAGACAGGGAAAATCACATTAGCATGTGGTCATTTGATAATTCGAGATGCATTACTCTACCTTGGTTTTTAATACTGAGAGAGCTGAACTTCGTATGACATGACACGGGTTTTCTACAGGTTCGCCAAGGGGGGTGGTAGCACTGCTGCACAGTGCAGCGTTCTGGCTCGTTCTGTGGGTGGCTTTGGTCAGGAAGTTGGCAAGGGTTTGCTGATGTCTGCTGATGAGAGATATATATGTGTATATCATCAGCATGCAGGCTTTGGGGGTGTTACAGATCAGTGGCCTAATTCACAGTCCAATAAAGTTGGTGCTTACCTCCCCTGCATGACCCGTGAATTTAGGCGTTGGACACATGGCTCCCTGGGGAGCCATAACAGGCACTGTAAATAACAGAGAGCAAATGGTATTTATGCCACATTTGAGGCCACGCTCTTGCAGGGCAGGCAACACTGGCTTCCTTAGGGTAGTTTATCTACAGATTAATCGTGATGATCATTCTAAACACCATAAGAAGCAGAGCTGCACAAAACACAGAAAAATGTTCAGGTCCAGGCATTTCCAGGAGTTTATCATCTAAACAGACAACACAGTACGTACTGGAAGGCTCCAGGGAAGGCTCTTAAAGCATCCATCTGCCCTGTAGTCTTTAGTTATCTAGAGGTGGGGCTGAAGTTTGGTATGGCACAGCAATAAATGTCAATTCTATTGCCTTCAAAATGATGAGGAGTTTAAATTTTTGGTTCAGATGCTGTCTAGGCAAATTTAACTTTGCCTTACTGTAGAAAGAGTCACTTCAGAGCAGGTCTTTCAAATGTATCTACTGCATAAGAAATGTAAATAAAGACGCAACTGAATATTTCAGAACCATTCTAGTTTTATAAAATGTCTGTGCTTTGTTTTGTGCTGTGTATTTATGCAGCAATTAACTGTTAAAAATGAAATGTGAAGTTGCATATTTAATTTTTAACTCTGAAACCATGTAGAGGAAGACAGAAGCAGCCAGCAGATTTTTCTAAGTGATAAATGGTAAAAATGAAAATAGTTGATACCTTTGGCGGTGGTTGATGCCTAGTCCATTACTATAAATGTCTTTAATTCTTCTACAGAAGAGAATGATTACATATAGTTGATTTTCCAGTCTCCTGTATATTTGCGCTTCTTGTCATTATACCTGTAGAAAAATGTGTTTCAAGAGCCATACATATACAAACTGTGATTTATGTCTGTGCATACAATCGACTGTATGGCTTGCTACGCGCTAATACTTGGACTGAAATTATAGAAGGTATACAGTTTCACTTCTTTGTAAACTGAACATAGATTTTGCTTGACACTTATGCCTTCACATGATCCATAGTTCTCATTTTATGAGAAAATAAAACTAACGATGACAGACACTGTTTCTAGAAACGTCATTCTAAGGAATGAAGGAAGGGCCAAAATCACCAGCTTCGATTTGAGTGCCAGAGCTTGTGGTTGGTATAATGTTTCAGTAGGAATTTCAGCTTATGCAAGCAAAACTTTAAAACTCCTATTATAACTGTATAATTCATATTCTATGCCCATACAACAACCCTTTAGTTAAGTGTAGGTTTGGTCCTGGACTCCTGTGTACCCCACCCCTGTGAGAATAGATTATGCCCTTACATTATAAGGCTCCAGGGGAGAAGGTGATATTCCATCCGACAGGGTTCAGTGGGTTTCCCTGCTTGCAGAAAATGATGATTTTAAGGCGCTAGTCTCATCCATCATTCCAAAACGGCTCACAGATATGACAAAAAATCTTATGAAAAATAATCTGTGGTCTAGACAATAAACTAACCAGTTTTGATGAAATCCATAAACCTTTTATATACTATATTGAATAGCAGACCAAAGCTTTCTGATTGTGGGCGTGTTTTGCCCTCTAAAAATATACAGAGCTTGTCTTTGCAAAAGTGGAGAAGTAACCTTTCCAATGTTATCAAAATAATCAAGTTAATGTTGCTGGGATAATATTCATTTATACAGTGTTCTTATCATGCATGCAGTTTCTATAGCTAATCTTTGCTTGTTCATGATAATATCCTAAAGGGGAATGTCTTGCTAGGCACTGAACACAGCTAGCTGTGAGGAAAGAGTAAAACAGGAAGATGAGCAGATCGGGCTGTGGTCAGGATATGCATACACGCTGTAGTGTGGTAATCCTCGGTACCTTTCTCCATCTAGCTAAACTGGGGAAAATTCAGTTGAACAGTGCAAGCCACGGACACGATCAGCAAAACCAGAACTGAACAGACCCATGGGTCTAACACCCTGTAGTGATTGTGACAGCTGAAAGGCTTTACAGCGGGCTGCAGAGCTGCTCAGCAGTCACACCGCTTCAAGATGAATGATTAACTGCAGAATTTATTTCCCTTCAAGTCTCTTCTGAATTTCTTAGACAAAGCTCATTTATTTATTCAGGCTTTGCAGAAAAAGGGCTGTGCTTGTTCCTTTACTGATAATTATTTTCATAGTAAAAGCATAGCTGTGTTTGGATATTGCCATGTGTATTCTTACTTAGTTGTGTAGCATTATTACTTGATCAGCAGTGGGGAACTTACTCTGTCCACTTATCAGCTAAGGAGCTGATTAAACACAAACCAAAATGTTAGGAGCACAAGGGGAATGCTGATTAGTATCTTTGCCGTGTTCTTAGAGCAATTGCGGATTAATGTAGCATATGTAGTATTAATTATGTAATAAAAAGGACCATAATATGGACAAATATTGTTCCATAAACTGAGGAGAGAGGGCTAACAAAATATAAATAGAAAACAAAACGCTCATTTACGTCCCTGTCTCTGAGAAATATCCTCTCATCTTCCATTTTCTCAGGTCCTTTGAGTGTTTTCTTGTTATGCCTTTCATCTTTACTATACCTGAAACATTGCCCCTGTATCAGTGTTTCTACCAGAAACAGCTATTGTGTTGCTACCTAGGGAGTAGATGTGGTACCCCTAGTTCATCTGGACTGACCTAAATGTCTCTGTGTCAGCTATAATGATGATGAAGGGAACAGGCTCCAGGAAAGAAAGGTACCAATGTATTAGACACAGAGGAAATGGAATTAACAGGAATGAGATGAAAAAATCAAGAGTCCTTAGTGGATCACAGAACTGTGTGTGAGCACTGCCAGATATTGATTTAACCATTTTTTTTAGCTGGTCAAGCAGGGACTTGAAAATACTCGTTCTTGCAGAAGAGTGAGAAAGCGTGGGGTGCTCCTTCTCTTGAAATGCACACTGGAGGAGAGGCCAGCTCTGTGACACTAATAGCTCTTGTCCTTTGATGTGCATGAGGACAGTCCTTAACCCCAGCAGCAGGAGAGAGGACAGTGCTGTGCTGGGTGCTGCTTCTCCATAGGAGCAGGCAGAGGGGCTGCCTCTGTGAGTGACCTGGAGAAAGCCTGCCTGCCTTGGGCACGTGACGGAGCAGTGCCTTTGCCGTGTTCACTAGCCCAGCCCTTGTGCTGTGCACTCCCTGTTGCAATAGGGCTTTTTTTTTTTTTTTCTGTAAAAGGCACTAGAAGGTCCTGGGGTTTTTTTGTCTTGCTTTTTCATTTTTAGAGGCTTTTCTGATTGTTGCATTTTTTAAAAAATCAGAATAGGAAATACTCTTAAAATCTCTTCCAGTACGTATCTGTGCTGGTGTCTCCAGCAAGATTTTGCTGCTAGCAAAGACTGCAGAAATGCCAAATATAATTTCACACTTTATTTCCAAAACCATTTCTTCTATTTGCAAGAAGCTCTTCTCACTAGGAAACTTCCAGGATGCTCTGGTGTGCAGTATATGGGCAACTTTCGTAGTTAGAATTTGCAGAATGCTAAAGAAGACCAAATTAGTGTATTGTATCATTGCTTCCTGTGTGGTGGCAGCACTTGGATCCTGATAGAAGTTAGGCTGACAGAGAAAAGCTGCTGTTGTATTTTATTGTCACTGCAGAATGTGCCACTTTCCTCATCTTATTTGCTAACACTAACTCTCAGGAACTGCTAGATACCCAATCTAGTTAATTGACTCACATTAATTAAATCAATTTCATGCTGAGGAAAGGAGCATGTACTTGAGGGCAGCGCTGTGTTTTAATATAGAGTGAAGTCTTCAGGAGATGAAGAGGAGAATAAGGACAGCAGTGGTTGTGGGGACCTGCTTAACATGCAGGGGGTAGGAGAGGGAACGTGGCACGGCAGGGTGCAGGCATGAGTCGGAGTTGGAGCATTAAAGTTCTGTAGCTAGAATAGGCAAATATGGAGTACCAGGGAAATGGAAAAGGTGTTTAATGTGGGGGCTCTATTGAGGGAAAGAGCAGACTGGGGAAAGCCCAGACAGCATTTGGCAGAGACAAGTTTTATAGGAGGGATGAGGGTGGATAAATGTCGTATTTTGTTGGCTTTGGAAAAATCAGAGATGGGCGTTCCCCACTGTAGATCAGAGGGTAAAACTTCTAACATGCTCCATTTCTTCCTCCTGCTTTTTAAAATTGCTGATAATGGGTTTATTTTCTTATCCCTTTGTATGAGCCTTCACACTCAATAGTAGAATCTTAGGTATTATGGAGCAGATACTTTGATGGGGGACTCTTAGGGAAGTTTACTGAGGAAAGAGAAACAATCCTAGGAATTATATTTTAATCTTGCTTAAATTCACAGTATTCAGAGGAAAAATCAGAACTGAACACTAGAATATGATGAAAAATGTTTGGTACTAAGTCATAGAGAACATACTGGAGGATTGTAAACATAGCTAAAGTGCTACTCTCTTATTCCTGTGGATCCTTCTCAGCCCATAACACATCCTTGTGCTGCAATCAGAGAAATCTCAGCTCTGTGCTCTAATTAAGGGGTTTTGCTTATGGGTAAAGGATGACACAGAGATGGGGTATGCGTGATCAGCACCACGTGTGCAATTCTGCAAGGATGTTTTGCTCTGGTGACAGGCAGAACAGAGGATGTTGGAGAGATTAAGAGCCTTTAAATAGGGCTTAAGAGGCAGCTGTTAGGACAGACACTTAACACTGCTTAAACCAAGCTTCTTTGTATCCATCTTTGATTCAGCACCCAAAGTTGCTTGTCACTTTTGAAAATGAAGCCTTTTGTGTTTTAGTGTAAAAGGTACTGTTAGGCAGGGAGGAGACAGCATGTGCTGACAAAGGATTTGTAGTATTTGTTCTTTGCCCACATCATTTTTCTAAATTTGGTAAGGTACGCTGCTAGCACTGACACTGAAATGAGTCAGTTTTAGATAGCTTCATAATATTAATAGCCACCTCATTTATAATTTATTTTTGGATGAAATATTTAGCTAATATTATACAGAACTTGTAGAAGGTTTAGTAATCAGATAATTATATTTGTTATGTTATGTTATTATCAGACAATGTCTTTTTTTTTTTCTCAAATTTGGTAATTTGATTCAAATTTAAATTTAAATTTAAATTACCTTGTGTCTACCCTTAAAAAGCCAGAGGATAATGAAGTTTAGTTAGGATGGCCAAAGACATACAGCTGTTTTCTAACAGAATATGCAGCCTGTCATCTTGAGGCAGACCCACAGTGCAGAGCCACACGTGGGCTCTTTCGTGCTCGGGCTGCTCCTACAGCAATGAATCTTTTTTTATGTCTGGAACTTTGTGTTGTCGTTACATTGGTAAGGGCATTATATTTTGTATAAGACTCCTGGAAAATGTATTTTTTTTTTCCTTTTTCTGCTCTAGGATTTACTTATTGCCGAAAAGTATTCCAAAGTTTCTTGTGAAATCCAGAAGGAATTAGGACTATGGCAGAGTAAAGGAAAACCACAAAATCTGCATCTTTAATACATTGCGTGTTAAACATGTTAATCACTGTTATGACTAAAGATGAATTATAGTGTCAATTATTGTTTTAAAATACATGCCTCTAAAATTCATTCCTCTAAAATACATTCCAGTAATCCTGTACTGACATTGCATATATTTTCTCGCTATGTCTTTGTATTTAGGTCCTTATACAGAAACAAACCTAAACAATCCATGATCCGTCCTATAAATAGTTGCTCTTAGAAGCAGCTATCAACCCTTCATTTAGAGTATACCAATATGATTGCCTTTTTTAATATGTTTCTAAATGAAAGCATATATAGTAGACAAACATGTAAAATTAGCAGCTATATTGAGGCAGACCTACAAATAAAGAAGCTTACCATCAGAAGCAAGTCATCCTAGATGTGCTAGCCTCTTTCAAGACTAGAATATAAGCTTCCTAGTCACTCTCATGTAATTTTAAATATTTCTCCAAACTATAAAGATTATTCATAGTTTCCTTCATCTGTATAACTTGTGTTCAAAATTATAATAGGTTCACAATTCCAAATACCTTCCAAATCACAGAGTTTTTCTTCCCTCTGAAATATATATTATCTGTATTCAATTGCCCATCCAATCAAAGCCTCGGCAAAGTAGATAAATCTTAGTAGTTAAGAGGCAAAACTTCTCTACAAATTGATTTCTGTTCATCTATGAGACATCTGCTAAGTTCAGTTCTATTAAAATCTTGAAATACTCTTCAAAATCTGACACCTGAGGTGTGGAGCCCATTCAGAGCCACTAGGTGGTGAAGCCATTATCTGCCTGGCAGCATCTATCAAGACCTGACCCTGTTGGGTTGTTTTGGATGGTAGGTTGGTCTGACCGAAGAATTTAATCACCTCCATAGCTGAGGCATTAGGGAGAAAGAAGAGAAGAACTGATACAAAAAGCTCAGGTAGGTTTTGACAGCGTTTGGTTTAGATGGTAACAAGACCAGTAATTTCTGAGTAATAACGTGTGCTTCACTTGCAATTTTGTTACCTGCTTACACAATACTGTTGTGTGTATTATATCGCACCCTACCTTCACTATATCTGGACTCTTGAATGAAAAAATTACCATCTGTATTACAGGCACATAGAGCTAAAGACGATGCCGGAACCCTGTCTTTAATTCACAGTGCCCATCGAAGCCCACCAAAGTTTTGTAAAGGAGCAGGAAATGCTTCTGTCCAGTATAATGCAGAATAATCTTAGAATAAGCATTTCCACAACCTTTTTCTTCCAATCTTTTTCCAGTTGGTCATGTAGTCAGTGTTATTAATTTCTCTGTCTTTTTTGGTTTTTTGCCTTAGCTTGCCTTTTTATTGTTGACCATTCCGTTAGTCTTGGTTGAGGGCAGAACCCCTGCAACCCCAGAATCCCAATGTCAGCACCATTTCCTTTCCTCATCTTGCTTAAACTCAGCAAACTGTGCATCCTACAATTAACGTGGTGTGTGCCCTTCTGTTTCATTTCTGCACTGCATACAGTGTTGCAGTCAGAAATTGTCTGTCTGCAGGATTTGTGAAAGTCCTGTCCGATTCAGACACCAGAACCTTCTCCTGTTAATACAACTAAAGTACTGTCCTTTCTGGTTTCAAGTTGGCTGACTGCAACTTGTTCCTTGAAGAAAAAGTCTAATGTTGTCTGCTTTTTCATCCCCCTTGTAGGGGAATCCAACTTAATCAGTTACCTTTACCAGCGTTACTCACCTGTTTCTCACTGTTGGTTGTATTACATTTTTTGTTCTCACTCTGAACACAGGAATTAAGATCACACTGAGCATATGCAGATGCCTGTGTTCAGGGGATCTCAGTTTTTTAAAACTGTTCTTTTTTATCCATTTTTCGTTTGTATTTGTCTTTGCTACAAAGTTAGTGAAATCTTCCCTTCCTATCTGCCATCTTCCATGCTCACAGGGTACAACGAATCCCTTGACACCCCGTCTCAGTGTAGGAGGTGTAATAATTGGGAAAGAGGGAATAATATCTTCTGTTGTTTTATGCCTCTGGTCACAGCCTACAATCACTGTACTGGCATGTATTAAATCTAATGAAATCTCTGTGTTCTTCAGTCTTGTGAGAATGATATTCACAACATGAATATATTGTCAGCTCCTTATCCATTAAACAGAACGAACACTCTTGTAGAATTGCACTTAATAAAAGTGTGTGATTTCCTGTGATACCCACATGAGCTTCCCCTGGAACTTGAATTACTCCTTACTGAATGAGATGCTATACTATGTAATAACCTGGGAAAATCTCTATGATGTGTTTAAATTATCTTTCCCAACACAGTCTTTCTAGAGAGTGTGGCTTACAAAATTGTATCCTGCTGAGTTCTGCTTCTTGTATAATCTTTTTCTGTAGTAGGAAACTCTGAAGCTGTTCTGCTGTTCAACAACTTTCACTCATTTTCCACTGGCCACCTTACATGTACTTGTGCTCTCAGCCTAGGATTAAATGCTTCCAGGTATCTCTGCAACAAGGCTTGTGATTTTATAGATTAGTCGAATATACTTTCAGGTTTTCTGTTAACAATTTATCTTTGAACCTTCACTGTCTTAACATTCAAAATTCACTGAAAACAAAGGCTTTCTTTTGGCTTGTGTTGTGGTTCAACCTCAGCCAGCATCTAAGCCCTATGCAGCCACTTGCTCACTCCCTGCTTTGGGATGGGGGAGAGAATTGGAGAAGTGAGAGAACTCATTGCTTGAGACAAAGACAGCTTAAAAGGGAAAGCAAAAGCTGTGTGCACAAGCAAAGCAAAACAAAAAAGGATTTTAGTCACCACTTTCCATGGGCAGGGAGGTTTTCAGCAATCCCAGGAAAGCCAGGCTGCATCATGCTTAACAGTTACTTGGGAAGACAAATGCTGTGTCATCCCCTCTTCCTCCTTCTTCCCCAGCTTTATGTACTGAGCATGAAGTCACATGGTATGGAGCAGTCCTTGGGTCACTTGGGGTCTGTTGTGCTGGCTCTGCCTTCTCCCAGCTTCTTGTGCACCCCAAGCCTCCTTGCTGGTAGGGTGGGGTGAGAGGCAGGAAAGGCCTTGGTGCTGTGTAAGCACTGCTCAGCAATAGCTAAAACATGCCTGTGTTACCAAAACTGTTTTCAGCAAAAGTCAAAAAAATAGCCCCATACCAGCTATTATGAAGTAGTAGCCCAAACCTTGCTAATCTTGCTAACAGAAACTGTACTTGGCAAGAAAAGTGAGAGATCTCTACTGTCTGCCTTCTATACTGATTTACTATCCAAACATCACACGATCCTTTACTTAGTTCATGTTATCAACTTTCTATGCCTTTTAATTTATAATAAGCATTAAGGTCATTAGCCAGAAACATCTGCAGCCATGCGTCTAAATTCTTCTTTTACTCGCCACTATTTATATATTTCTCTGGAGATCAGCCAGGTATTCAACCGAAGTAGAAATACAAATCTTTAAATCTTAGTTTTTGTTCTGTAAGATTTATTTGCTTTCAAAAGGTCAGATTTTCTCATTACTTTGCTTTTGTGGTTTTCTTGTCTCTGAAATCCAAGCAACATGAGTTCATGCAGATGACTCATAGCAATATATTTGCTCGATAAGAAATGCCAGTGTCAGCATCCTAACGTGTTCAGGGAATCACCAGTGTTTGCAAGGGCCACAATGGGAAAGCGTTCCCTTCTCATACTCAGTGCTGCTCACCTGAGCATATGTACATGAGATTTCAGCATTTCCATCTGGAGAGAGCTGAGAAGGGGAAACTAATGCCGAAGAGTCCTTGCTCCGTAGTTCTCATCCTCAGCCACTCTGGATGTACCAGATTGTTATCTTTAAGTAAGGAGACAGAGTTGGCATTTTGGGTATTAAGTTCTGGTGGTTAAAATAAGGAGGTAAGTGTCTTACGCAGTCAGTTTTACTCTTGGATTTTCTTTTTTATGCTTTTTACTCTTAAACTATTTTTATGCCTCACTTTATCTCTGTGTTAAATAGCTTTAATCATATCCCTCAGTGATATGAGGTCTTAGATTGTTATGTTCTCAGAATACTTCACAAAGATTAGTAAGTGTTACCAATGAACAGGAAATGGATTCCCATCCCACAGAAATTTTCAACATATCAAAACATTTCCCTGCACTGAATCAGGACAAAAATCAAAGCAAAAATTGGGGAAAAATTGGTTTAGAACATTCATTTCAATTCTGTAATTTAACTACCTTACATTTCAGTTTCAGTCATTTTAACTTCTCCCTGCAATTTTTTGAATCAGCAAACTGAAAGTTCTTATTTAAAACAGTAGTTATAAAATGTTGCAGCAGTGCCTTTTTTAAATACCATATTTGAAAATCTGTGCTGAAACCTTCTTTTTCTTACGAGCAGCTTGGTTTTGAAAGTTTGCCTTTTTCACTTAGAAACAAAAAAGTTTCATAGGGAAACACGCGTTTAATTGTGGAAGGTCTCTTTGTCAACTTGGAGTGGATGGAGAGGCCCATTTAGTTCCTTGCACGTGACTGGTGCCATTCACGGTGCCATCGGGTCTCTTGCTTTGCCTTGTGCTGCAGCTAGACAGGCGAGAGCATCCGTAGGTGCTCTGCCATATCTTACAGACGGTGGCAGATGTCTCAAATATCCTACGACAGCTCATTTGCCATCATCTCGAACAACTGAATTTATCCCAGAGAAACTGAGTCATGGAAGAGTGATGGTTGGGATTTCACCAGTACCAGCTGATGGGTACATGATTTCTATTCTTCCAGCCTGAGATAACTCACAATTTCATTTCTCAGCCTACTGAGCTATTTGAAAGTACCTACAGCTTTTGGTGTTAAGCTTTCCTGAAAGTAATTCTGTAGAAGCTTTGCAGAGGGAGAGATTAGGAAAAAAAGCAGATGGCAAATCATTTGCCTCAATTGACTTGATTGATTTTGTGTGATGCCACTGAATATACAGCCTGTATATCCTCCTCTGATATCATGTTCTCCCTACAGTGAAACTTGTTTTCCTGTGCTCTGATCACATTTGAGCAGAAGGCTTTATCTCCTAAAGTCTCTTCCCACCTAAATCATTCTGTGATTCAAGTTCATGATTGCCGCTACACTTTAAAATAATTATCCTTATTATATCCTGCTAAGAGGCAAATCACTTAATCTGCTTTTGTGCAAAGCATTTTAATTTTGTCCCTCATTCTTCTGTTGTTAGATGTACTAAAAACCAATATTTTTTTTCCTTAAATCTGTACATTGTTCTCTTCTTCTGGCTTGCCATGGTTCTCTTTTGATTTCTTGGCTAAGTATATAATCAAAGACTATTAATAGGAGTCTTCTATATCTAGATGTATGTAGCTTCTTGTAATTTAATTGGGTTTTTGTGTGGTCTTTGAGGTCCAGCTTCCTCCTTAAAGATTCCTAAAGAAATTAATCTGTACCAGGATAAGAGAGAAGAACTGTTTAGAAATATAAGCAAAAAAGTGAAAAATTAGACGGTTGAATTTCTTACTGGAGGGTGATAGCCCATGAGATTCTTGAGAAACCTGTGCTGAATTTTTTCCTATTCAGCTATGTGATAAAGGGTGTGGAAGAGTGAGGTGACAAGAGTTTTCTGGTAATAGGAGTTTTGTGAATGTAGTAGAAACAAGTATTACTTACTTGACAGAAGATGACAGAAGCATTCCTTAGTGCTAGTTGACATAGTAATAAAAAGACAGATGACTTTTAATGTTGATAATGAGGTGATACGTGTGGGGAAGGCAGTTCTAACTCAGATACTCAGTGGTGGGTTCTGAAGAAACTATCTTCTCTCAGGAAAGAGATCTTGGACCTGTGGTAGGTAATGTTCTGTAAACATCAGCTCACTGTCCAGACACAGCCAAGCAAGTAAATAGAACAGGAGGGATTAGTAGAAAAGAAGCATTTTTTAAAAAGTATAAAGAGTGTAGAAGAGAAAAGAATTATGCCGCTTTTAATCCATGGTAGACATGCCTTCAAAGCACTGAAGCCAGGCTTGGTTTTCTAACCTGAAATAGTAGGTAGAAAAAATACAGAGGTGGACAATAAGAAGGATTAAGTACAGCTTCTGTGTAAAGAACAGCAGGATAGATTAGAAATCTTTAACCCAGAGGTCTGTAACAGCAGGATAAAAGAGGAATGTGGTTGTTCACTTTCTCTGCCATTCAGATGTAGGTAAGCTGAATTCTACAGTGGTACTTTAGTTACAGATGTTCTGTCACTTTATGTGAAGCAATCACATTGCTTGTATACTCCTTATAATGCAGGATAATAAGCCTCTGAATATTGAGCAGATACCTTCATTGTTCTGTGAGTAATGGCTAGGAATAGCTCAACTTCTTTGTTTAGTTTTGAATCCAGGGGAGAAGGGAGAAATGTCACTGGAAGAATGTGGTGTTCACTGCCAGCAGTGTATGGAAGCTTGGTACATTGTGGTTACTGGGAAGAGGAATCTTGAATATGTATGGATTTACATCCCAGCAAAAACATTTCACATTTCATTAATGTGAAAAAGTAGTTGAAAAGGTGTGCAAAATCTGAAATGCCAGGAACCTTACCTTTTCTTTTTTTATTACCTGAGATCTTTATTTTGTAAGCAGAGGAAATAAACTACTGCCCTTTTTCTGGCTTTGCATAGCTCTTTGCAAGCCAACTAATTGTTCTGCTGAAAACCCAATGTTGCTACAATATTACTATTCATCAGAGGCAAAAGTGTGAGGCATCATGTTTGTTTAATGTTTTATGGTCTCAGGATTTGCCCACAAAGGGATCTCAGTTCCTTTTTGTGGAAATAAAGTCGTAACCAAGTAATCATCACAAATATGATAACTTTCCAAGTGAGATAAAGTATATTAATACTGCCTATCTAGTCATTATGTAATGCTCAAGACAAAAAAAAAACAAACTATATAATCCACACAGAGCATAATTAGCTTGCTTCTAGTATTGCATTAGCTGGCTTCTGGTGTTGCATGTACCTTGGCCGATGCAAGATTCTGATACTTTACGAAACAAGTCCTTCTGATTATTCTTTAAGCTGAATGAGCACGCTTCAGTATTATGCATCGATACGGTGCTACAAAAAAACCCACCAGTGCATTCCCTTTAATTGTGCGTTGTCTTGTCAACCTAAGTTTAACTGTTTCACATGAGCAGTTTCTCACTTGTAAATCAGCAATAAAAGGTTTATTTATACTACCTTTCAACAAGATTCCCCTTTCCTTGCATCTCTTGAAGATTGAACAATGTTATGTTCAGCACAGTTCACGTTAACATGTCTGTTCTAGTTTTAGGTGTCTCTCCTCCTCAGCTTCAGAGATGGTTTTTTTTTTAAATTCCTGAAATAGCCCTTAGTTTTTCCACAGTAAGAGGTTTGCCTTTAGCTCCCTGTCGAAGTGATCAGCTTTGATTCTGGAGGGACATTATGTGGGACACCTCTGCAGCTGAGCAGCATCTCAGGCAGACTGAACACACAGTTCGTTAGCACTATTTCACCCAGGGGCTGAGTGTGCTATCTGTACAGGCATCTGAGTCTTGCAGACATAATCTTGACAGTAAGAGGACTAAATGGGTTGTTTCAAGTCTTACTGCCCTGGTCACTTGGCCCTCAAGGCTAGATTCTTATTGTCACTGGAACTGGCTTGTCACAGCAGGCAGCAGATGGCCAGGTGGAACGGGATGCTTTTTTTCCTGATCAGATACATACTGCGAGCACACTGGAGGTGCTCTCAACATATAAAGAATAAATAAAAGCTCTGCACTACTCTCTGACAAAGCAGGAAGAAAGCAGCCGAGTGGGCCCCCTTTGTCCTCTTTCCTCTGTAAAGTAGAAGACTCCTGATAGAAAACGGCAGGAAAAGTTCGCTTCTCTCTAGTCACACCTGGAGAACACAGTCCGTACAGATCATTCAGAGACATTGAATGGGAGACGCCTTCTTGGAAGGTGAGCCACATGCGTCTCCCTCATGTACGCAGAAGTTAGCTGCAGCTTCTTCTGCAACGGCAGCAGAAGTTTCTCTGAGAATGAAGAGGAATGGAAGGAGAAAACAGATAAACAGAAAACAGCAGCAGTAAAGTAGGAAAAATGTGGTTTTTTTCTAGATGTTTACTAAAAGGACACCTGTGGTTCATCAACCACTAACCAAGAAGGTGAGATTTGGAGGTTCTGGAAAGTGCCAAGAATGTCAGGAGGTCTCTTATATTGGGGAGACAAAAGTTAAATTTGCCAGTACTAATATTCCCAACTGAAACCCGTATATTTTTCTGGTGAGTAGCTTTTGTGACACTTGTTCTACAGATAGATCACCTTTCAGAGAAGGGTCTGTCTTTACTTCCGTAGGATTTACCTTAATTGAAGGCAATATAAAATAATATAAGGTAGTATAAAATTCCTCTCTGTATAGATATTACAATGTACAGAATACCTTTCTGTGAAGTTCCTTCTCAAAATAACAAGTGTCCGTATATATGTTCATACATCAATATTTGTGGATGTGTATATATGTGCTTAAATCAGCTCCATAGGCACAGCTCACAGTATCTTTTATTTTGCAGTTTAGCTTTTTCAGTAGGAGTTGAAGGGTCATAAAAACACCATGAAAATGCAGTTTTTAATTTTTTTTTTCACATAACAATGTTCCTGTTCTTTCAAATAATGTACAAACTCTATGCTAAATTTTGCCTAATTTTTCCCAATCACAGTTTGCCAGCATCTTTTTCATTCTGGACAACCAAGTATTTAAAACTGAGTATATTTCTAAAGGTGATGTATTTCCCAGGAGGTTTTTTGGACAGACCCTAAACCACTGGTGGATGTCTACTAAGGTATAAGGTATTTAGGAGAGTAGTGAATATAATTTGGTGCATCACTTCACAGCATCTCCTGACTGCCCTCACCTGTTGAACCCAGGAGTTACTGCTGCTGTAGCTAAAGCAGCAGAACACGGTACACACTTGCATCTCATTACTCTAGTTCACAATTCAGAATGTTAGTTAAGCCAAAAATGAAGGTAACCTTGTGTGAAGACCCCAGATTGGGAACTGGAGAAGCTAATGCACCAATGGACATCCTTTTCCACTGGCTGTGCTGTGGAGTGTGATAATGTCCAGCACAAGGAGTTGGCCGACTGATAAAGCCAATAGCATCTTCAGATGACACAGCTTAATTATCCAAAAAGTGTCTGCCAGAGCATGTGCTTATGTGGAGCTTATCTTCAGTGTAGCACTTATTTTCTCAGAGTGTCATTTCTCAGTGTCTCAGTTCACATTCAGAGAACTTAAAATCACACGGAACCTCTTTTCTTCTCTCCTATGGCAATAAATGCCAGGTTTCCTTTCTAGTGTCACTCATCACTCTTTCAGCTGTGTGGTTGTCCAAGTATCTCCCCATCTTTGCTGAATCCCTGCTGTCTGGACAAGTGTTTTCTTGCACGTGATTCTGTTCTAAGCAGTACATATTCCTGTGTGTGCTGACGGCTCTTTGCCAATGGTGGGGAGCCGTGAGCCAAGTGTGGTGGCAAGGCAGAGGTCTGTCCCTCCTCTGGCCTCCCAGTCAGGCCTGTAAGGCCACCCTTGGAAGCCAGCCCATGTTGACTGGCCATAGAACATTTGGGTGGTGTTTGTAATTCAGCGGAGCAGGCTTCTGGGTAAGTGGAAAGGAGCGAACCTAATTTTTAATTCAGTACCATAGGCTAGTTTTTCGATGCTGTGTACTAGCAGGAGAGAACTGGCCCACCCTCATCTTTGCACCATTTTAATGCGATCAGTCTAAAGTGATATTCTTACTTGGTATCAAAGTGGTACTATGCAGTGATATCTGAGTTGGGGCCATTCTCTTGCCATGCTGCCTTGCTTAACTGCACACATGCTCCCATTGACCACCTGTACCATTACTGAGTGCTTCCCCTTTACTGGTTTACAAAATGACATGGCAGGCCTGTGAGGGAAATGTCTGCTCTTTCACTGACTGGCGAAATGCTACTTTTGAGAGTTCAGGAATAGAGGTGATGATGAAGACATGAAGGAAGTCATCCTTTCCGTCTGTCCCTAAAAATTTCTGTTTATTGAGATAAAGATGTTATTTATAACATTTACCTCAAATGAGAAACAATTTGTAATACCCTATAGGGAAGTTGGGGTCTGATTATACCAGTGTATCACCAAACCCACACGTAGCATGTTTTGTCTGATTTGCATATGCATAGGTGGTAATAAATGGTGCCAAGAAGTGGAGATCTGTCTCATTCATTTTGTTTTTATAAACCAGCAGCAGTGAAAGCCCATTGTAGCTTTTTAAGAAGTTGCTAGAAGAATATGGTATTTTTAAACTTTGAAGTCCTTATAAATCAAAGCATGTCTTATATGGAGGCTTTTTCTAAGTAAATGTAAAAAAATGTTCTTCTTTGTATGAGAAATCATTATTTCCTCTTTTGTGAAGCATTTTCTTAAACTAGGAAAAGCCTTTTAAAAAAGTCCTCATACGATGATAGTGTGTGAAAAAATGTAAAATATAATTTAGGTTGGGGTTTTTTTTATAAATGATTTTTTCTTTGTTTTATTGCTAATAGCAAATGCCTTTCGAAATCAAAGTAACTTGTTAGAATCCACAGATCTTTACACTGCTACTGAGATTGTGTTTTGATTTCTTTGACATGATCCCTGATTGCTGTGAGAAGAATCAGTTCAGTATTTTTGTTCTTAGATTCCCCCTCCTTTGTCTTGCAGCTACTTGTGGCAGATTCCATTAACAATTGCAGTAGGAAATACGAGCCACATCTCATCAGAGGCAATTATATGGGTGTCTAACAAATCAGGTAAAAATAAACTTTCCTCCCAGTGGAATCTCATAAAGCATACTTGTGTTTTCCTCAACTGTATCTGTGGAATTGATCCTAGATAATTGTTTAGTTGCTCTGCACCGAGTTTTAACTGCTTAAAATGAATTGCAAAAAAAGCAGAGCTGGGAAGGGAGGGAGGAGGAATGAAAGATGAGCAACAATCTAGATTTATAATTATTGCAGAATTTAGACAGTATAATGTAAAGCTTTTACAAAGAAATGTAAAGTGCTAAGTATTTTATATTTGGCAACACATATCAAATCATTGATGAATGCAATTCACTTTATTGATTGGTGAAAGTTAAATGTAGTATTGTATAATGAAGCAGTTATGATGAGTATGATTTAGTACATTTAGAATTCTAGCATTTTTTACTCGATCTATAGTCTGGACCAGGGCTAAGAAATGGTTGCTGTCATTAAAATTTTCCTTATTGACCTATCAAAAGTATTTGTTCTCTCTATTAGATAACCATACGCTGGACCTCAAAAGTGCATTATTCTGCTTACTACTTATTTTCTTCCTCCTCAGTTCCTGCATGATCATAACAGTTATAGTTATTGTCCAGAGGACAGTGAGTGCTAGATATCAGTGGTTTTTTATCACCTAAGAAAGGAAGCCAACCACAGAAATTTCATGAAATATTTATCTCTTTCCTTAACACTTCATGCTACATCATCTGACAATTTTGGACTGGAATTGAAGAGAGTGAGGGAAGACATATGGGGACTTAAATAGAATTATTATATAGAAGGGAAAAGAAGGATGCATGCATCCCCCTGACATGTGGGCTATAGAGGGAGAACTGACCCTTTCTTGTATAATTAGAAAGGTATACAGATTTCCCTCTAATAGAAAACTAATGGGAGAGAGGAGAGAGTCAAACCTGTGTGAGATGTTTTTTCTCTTTTGTAAGTTGCTAAAATATATTAGTCCCATAGAGCTTAGCAGCCAGGAGGACTGGAAATGAATGGTGTACGGTCAGTAGAAATCTGAGTGCCCCAGATTTCTAGTGGTACAAGGTATGTGTTTCTTTACCCAGATTGTTTGCAGCCTTTGAGAAAGTAACATGTTTTATGCTGCTCCCATGTTAGAATGATCTAGAAATGTGCCTGCAACCAGAGCAATTTTCATACCTAGGAAACATACACTCATCAGAGCATAGTGATTCTGCCTCACTTTTCAGAAACTTACTGCATTGGCCATACTTTTTAATAGTAACACTTCCAAAATACTTCAAGACCTGTTCACACTTTCACAGTCTGCCTTAATGACCTGCTCTACTTTTGTCCTTTAGGGCTTGATTGAACTCTCTTTGAAGTTATTAGAAAGATTCCCACTGACTTCAGAGCGAGCTGATCATCCCATCTCATTAGGCTGCACATGCATGTGTCCTTCACTTCACTCCCACCTTCAAAGTTCAGTATATTGCTATTATCTACATAGGTGCTTCCTCATTGCCTTTTACTTGCAGAGTGCTGTGGAGGAACAAGTCCATAAAACTGCTGCTCACTCTTTTAAGATCTACTGCTTCTATTGGAATGCCTTCAAGAAATCAACAAGTTAACGATGGCCAGTGTGAGCAATTATTTTGGGCTGGCTACTCTATAGAAATTAAAGAGGAACCTTTCCGAGTCATCAGTCTCCTGTGTAGCAAATCAATGACACTGTGATCTATTGTCATTATCCTTGTTCTTCCTCAATGCTTTCACTCACTCATTCACTTGCTGTGCCTCATTGAAAATGAGACTGTAAACTTGCAGCTAGAGCAAGAATGTCCTCTTGCTTCTACTTATTGTGGTCTAGCTCAGATGAAGAATTCCTCAACATAAGAACTTCAGTAAGAACATGCCTGAATGTATACTCAGTGTATGATTAATTGTACATGCTGTTATGTGTCGAGGCTGGTGTACGTGATTTTGTGATATTCCTGGGAGTTTTTCTGCAGCTGGTATGTTTGTTTCATGGGGATGAGGGAGGAATTCTGAGACTCCAAAGGACAGTTTCCGGGTTTGATTCTTGTGGACTGGAAGAATCTTGAAGACTTTCTGTTGTACAGAGGACACAGTTTCAGTATTGTCCCAGTGGGTAGTCTGGGAAAAAGTCTGCAAGCTGGAAGTAAAACAAACTGCTCCAGAGGATGTTTGGAAGATTGGAAGTGGTCACATTGTTCTTCAAGTGAGTGTAATTAAATGCAGATACTCAAATCAATTTTGGAGTAAATGCTGTTCATGAGGATGGTTTCTGTGCGCTTTTTAGGAAAGAGTAGGCAATTGCTTCTTGTTGACTAAACTGTTGGGCTGAAGGAGCTTCCAGTGTGACTGGAAGAGTGGATAGGAGCTAATGAACAGCTCTCCGTTGTTTGTTATTGTGGTGTGTTGACCCTGGCTGGACACCAGGCACCCACCAAAGTCACTCTATTACTCCCCTCTGAAACTGGACTGGGGAGAGAGAATATAACAAAGTGTTCATGGGTCTCAGATAAGGTCTGAGTTAGAGATCCCTCACCAAATACTGTCTCAGCAAAACAGACTCCAATTGGGGATATTATTTGGATTTACTACTAACAAAGTCAGAGCAGGATAATCAGAAGTAAAAACAGACCTTGAAGCTCCTTCCCTCACTCTTTCCCAGCTCTGCCTCCTGTCTCCCAGTGGTGCAAGGGAATGGGGGTTATGGTCAGTTCATCACACGTTGTTTCTCCCACTGCTCAGCAAGAGCTCCAGCGTGGGGTCCCTCCCTCCAAGTCACAGCTTCCTCTCGGGCGTCCACCTGCTCTGGTGTGAGTCTCCTCCAGGGACTGCAGGTGGATCTCTGCATTTCCGTGGGCTGCAGGGGCACAGCTGCTTTACCATGGGCTGCACCATGAGCTGCAGAGGAATCCCAGCTCTGGTGCTTGGAGCACCTCCTGCCTCTCCTTCTGCACTGACCTTGATGTCTTCAGGGTTGTTCCTCTCACATGTTCTCACCCTGCTCTTCTCTGCCAGCAATTACATCTGAGCAATGACATTTTTTTTCTTCTTCGTCTTAAATATGTTATCACAGAGGTGTTACTACCGGTTCCGGTTGGCCCAGCCTTGGCCAGTGGCACATCTGTCTTGGATCCAGCTGGCATTGGCTCTTCTGGACACGGGAAAAGCTTCTGGCAGCTTCTCACAGAAGCCATTTCTGTAGGGTCCCCTCCACTACCAAACCTGGCAATGCAAGCCCGACACAGTCGTGTATTACTGATCACACACCTCATTTCAGCTGCCAATAGGGAAAAGGGTTGTTGATGACTACCACTGAGATACCTTGGCATATCACTTAAATCTTCCAATAAGATTAACCTTGTCTGTGGGTTATCTGAGAGAAATGAAACCACAGCAGTTTTGAAATAGCTACATATAGAAATACATCAAAAAATGTTCCTTTTTTTTTTTGGTGGTATTTCACCAATGTATATATGGATATAACAGTATACCTTGGGAGTAAACCCCGTGCCTTGCCCTAGCTCACCAAGAATGGTTATTTGCTAATGTAAGAGTCTATTCCTTCATGTACATCCAGAAAGACAAAAGAGAGAATTGTTGATTTTTGCATCCTTTTTGCTGCCATGTCTGTGACCTCATCACGGTGTTGTAGGATACCAGTTGGTATTTTCATGAACACGGGATGTGGGCTGCTCTCCAGATTTGTGAGAGTCCCATGAATTTAGGATGACTGAGTTGCTGCTCTGTCCTCATCCTGTCTGTCTCTGGTACGTAGCAGAGGTAGTGAGCATGCAGATCACTGACTGTTCAATATGCTGAGCAGGATCAGTTTACATAACTGCATGTCACCACAGTTGCTGGCAACAGTGCTAGGTCTGTCCATTCTTCACAGCACCAAAGTGAAGGAACACACTGGAAATTACAGATATGCAGTGTCTTTTTGAGTTGTAATTCATTGTCCTTTGCAGCATGTCCTGTAGGGAGGACAGTGCCAGGCCTTGGCAACTTGTTTGACAAAGTGCATAATATCCAAGATGTTTCAAATTTAATATAGCTCTTCCCACCTGTTTGTCGAAGGTATGTAGTCATATTTTTGAAAGCTTTTCATTTTGCAAGTGCTTCTGCCAGTCTCTCTTCTCCTTACCCAGTGAACCACAGCATTTATGTAGCCATATTTCTACTCATCAGTTCATGTGCCAGCCATCAGATGATGGTCCTTTTACTGGGCTCAGTTTGTCTGGCGTGTGAAATGGAGCTGTCTCATTTGCTCTCAGAGCGCTGCACAAATAGGTCACCGTCATCTTTTCCCTTTTCACTCCCCATGGCCATGGATGAGGCTGTTCTGCTTCAAGTGACTGTAAACCAGTCACAAAGGAAACATCTCATGCCGAACCTTCCTATCCATGCTGAGGTCAGAGACATCACGCCGAGGTGGCTGCAGTGCTCTTCGTGCCTCAGTCCTGCAGGTTTGCTGAATGATGAATTTTGCTGGCACCGTGGAAATCATTGGTATTACAAACTTCTGCTCTGTCATAATTCCAGGGCTCGTTTGTGTTTCTCCTAGATAAGTTGCCTCTTTTGTGGTTGCTGTAATGATCTGTAAACATGTATCCACAGCGTTTTGGGATCAGCCCAAATTCAGTAGTGGGTAGAAAGTCAAGAACCAGCTTTGAACCCATTCCATCCCCATGATTGCTTAGCAGGGCTTGTGGGAAGGTGTTGGCTATTGATGATGAAGATGTACTAGATGTGGAAGCACAGGCTCACCTGCTCATGTTTCTGCAAATCCAGGACTGGCCTTAACCTCAAGTGAGGAGGTTTAGCCAGCATCCATTTCCAGTAGGTGAGCAGGGCTTTGGAAAAAGGCATGCTTGCTGTTCCCTGGGATTCACTGTTCCGGTGCTCAGTCTCCAAGTAGGAAACATCTCCATGCAACCCAGCAAGTGCTGCCGAACTGGCTGACACAGCTTTAGTCTGCCTCTCTGCCCTTTCCATCCCCACCTCCTGTTGATTAACTGATTTGTTATGTTCCAGGGAAATACTCCTTTGATGGACCTCCCTACCTCAGTTTAAGTGACTGCTGTTCAGATTGCTCCTAATATCTCCTCAGGATTGTGATGAGATGGGGGAAAGAAAGTTGAACAGGGCAATTGCCTTCCCGAGCAAGTCCCAATTTACTTTGCCACCTCCTACTAGATAATCTCTACTTTAAGCCACTCAACAGTCAGATTCTCCTCCATGAAGTGTTTTGTAGAAGACAAATGCTTCTGAGCTGGGGTTTGCTGGCCGCCTGCTGGGGAGCAGAGCATTAGTTGCAGCTTTAGAAAAATACGTTTTCTTTTCTTTCCTGAGACTCAGCAGCTGAGCTTTACCTATGTTGCTTCCAGGCTCCATTCTTTTATCTTTCAAAAGCAGGAAGAAGGAAAGCACTGTGAAGAAAGATCAATATACAGGTCCTGCTTTGAACTTCAGCCAGCCATAGTGTGAGGGCCAGGGATACAGAACTTGGAATCCTATGTGATTTTGACAGAGTGAGTCAGAATCATTCCCCTTATTCTAACAGCTGAGCGAAGATCCTAGCAGAAGACTGCTGCTTACATTGTGTATCACCTTAGACATCAGCAGTTCCATCATACAGGAATGTTAATAGATGGAAGGGTAGTCTGAGGAAAGAGTTATGTGAGATGGAACATGATCATATTTCCTGATGTGCTCCATTTATTGTGTTGATCACTGTGCCAAAATATTTTCTTTCAACATAGAGCTATGGCAACATGGCAGGTGAGAGAGAACTTTTTCTTCTAGTTTGCCTTCATCCTGCATGAAAAGTTCTTGCAAGAAGATTTGCAGAATTTAGTTAAAGCCAGTATAAATTATTGTGAAATTCCTCATGGAACACATTTTTGTCAGAAAAATTTCACTTGCTCTTGTTGTCAAGAAATTGTGCTACACTGTTGCAGTTATTTTTGCAGCAAAATGGAGTCAATTCCCCCAGCAGGGATTCTATTAGCATAAACCAAATTCTTAGTATGCTAGGGGTTGTATAAAGTGAAGAGTTAAAGTAACAACTGTGAGTCTGAACACTTGAAATGGTACTGGAACTGTGTTTAGTCCAGGCTTTTGGTAGTACTCTCTTGCAGAAGGGTGCCCTTCTCCCAGACCTGCCTCACATGCTGGTTTTGATGGAATTGAAGTTGCTTGAGAGCTGGGAGAGCTCAGAACTTCAAGCCACGTGCACCAGCTGGAGGACTCTCTCACACTTTGAGAGCAGACAAACTGGGAATGAGATCCTAACTGATTTTTCATACTTCAAAACAAATGTCATAAATTTTAACCGTTTCATCCTAAATGTTTCCTATATGTACGTGGCAAAACTGGAAGTATTAGAGCAGTGTTATTTTCTGAGGCATCCAGACAAAACATGACCATGGAAAAAGACTTTCTGATGGAAGAAGATTAAAAAACCTCCCTTTAATCTCAAATACAATGGGATATATATTTTAGGATGACTTTTAAGAGGTGAACTAAAGCCTTCAAAAATAGATTTCATTCCACATGAAATCTTTGTTGTTGTTTAGAAAGTCATGAATGGTTTAATGTAGGGTTTAACACCGAGTTACTACCTTTTCCCTAACTATAATACTTTTAATAGGAAACTAATAAATGTGTTTGTGGTAAGTGGAAACATTACCCAGGTGTATAGGAATTTTTAGTGCCCGTAATTACCAAAAGGAAGAATTTCTTTTATAGGAAAGCATGAGAACTGACAGACGCAGATATCAAATTCTATTAAATTATATAGAACTATATGAAGCACATGTATCAGGCAGTCCCTTAAAATAGCCACCTCTTTAAATGAGCTGGGAAGGTGTGAAAGATTTCTGTCCTGTATTTCAGGAGAAGGTTATTACATGAGTGGTCTTATCGAAAAATAATAGCAAGGGGTTATGGTTGTATTTAAACTGACCGAAACAGCAATGATGACATCGTGCTTTGAAAAGATTCTCTTCTCCTTTATAGCGATATGCACTGGGGGTGTTGCACAGCTGCTACATGTGAAATACCTTATTCTGAACTTGTCATATTTGACTGGCAAGTATAATTCAATACTCCATTAAAGCATAAGTAATTTCCTCACTTTGGAGGTGAAAATTTAATACGAATGTTCAAAGAAGAAAAAGTGTATGTATTTTTAAATTATATATGATTTTGAAAATTTACATTTAATGTATTTATTTACCCAGATATTGCTTAGTGTGTGCTGATAGCCTATTTGGTATGCTTTTAGGTAGTATTGTAGAGGTGCAAGGATTAACCAGTTACAAGTAGCTGATTTCAGGACTGGTGGCATTTGAAGGTTATTTTGCAACCAAAGAGTATGGGCAGAAAGCTGTACTGCATTAAGGTGGTATAAGGTTACAAAGGAATGGGATTAAAGTATTCTCTAAGTAGGATGGAGCAACAGGCTGGTTCTGACTTGGACCTGATGAAAAAAGGATTTAAACAGAGGAGCAAGTCTAAGAGAGTTTGCTTAGGACTGATCTGTACAGTCCCTTGTGGAAGAAAGGATACACAAGTGTTACAGCCTTGTTCCAAATCAGATTGTGTGGCAAAAGCAGCTTAGGTGCTTTGACAGTATGAATGCCTGGGAAGTCCAGAGTTGTAGGACTTAATTCAGATTTTCTCAGTCCTATTTCTGCAGGATATGTTGAATCCTAAAGAATTGAATTGAACGGGCAACAACTGAGTTATTCTGGGCTTAATATTTCTAATAAGTGTATTTTTCAGAGATTTTAGTGGTTTCAGAACTACCTAGGAGAAAAGAGGACTTTCTGTTTTAATCCTGCAGGTTTTTATCCCAATTCATGTGCATAATGCAGGTCCATGAATTTAAACATATAATTATGTGTTTTTAAGATTGAGGTCTTGCTGGTCTTTGTACTTACGGCACCTTAAAATGGTAGTTATTTGTGGGTTTGCTGTTAGTCAAGGAAGAAGCACAACTTTTATCTGTAGCCCTAGTAAACTCTTATTTCCTCAGAAATTACTTTTTTATAAGAAAGACTGAACCAAGTCAATTTCTTTAGTAAGGCTGTGTGCTAGATAGTATGTGTGAATTGCAAAGACCATATTGCTAACTTTTTCCTCATTTATTACCTCCAGGGAATTCAAGCACAGCAAACAGTTCCCTAATGGAATTACATTTATAATAAATTTTATGTATTTCTTTTTTATTTTTAAAATTGAATGAGAAGACTATTCCTTCAACAGTGTACAAACTAATTTTATTAGTTGAAAAAAGTGTTTCTGAATTTTTAGTGAGTTCTCGTTTGTGGTTAGTTTTGTCAAAATAACGTACTAGATCGAAGACTTCTTCCAGAGATGTTGAAGCCTGAGGCTTTGTGCAGTGGTAAAATAGAAGTGTATGTTGTGAGTTCAGGGCTTTTGTGTTGTTGAAATTTTGAAATCCCTATTCCTGCAAGTAGTTATGGAGTGCCTGACTGTAAAAATACGGTAATAAATTTAGACTTTCAGCCCTAAAGTGATTACTTAAAACGAGGAGAAAGATGAAGAACAGGTTAGGTGATATAAGGTTAATTGGTCTAGCCCAAAAGAGAAGGCTCTCAATGGTTAGTAGCTAGAAGCTGTACAACTGGAAGTACTTTAATTTAAAATCCAATGTAAAAGCTTAATCGAATACATGCAGAAACACTTAAGAATCTATTTTTTTAATCACAGGTTTACCCTTCTCTCTGTAGCACGTCCGTTGAATTGTTTGAGTTACAATTGTAGAAAGCTATTTAAGCACGGCCAGAATAAGGGTACCGGACTTAAAGTGGGTACCTCTCATAAAAATAATATTTCCCAGGAAAGAAAAAGCACCCTTAAAGTTCTGTGTGGGTAAAAGGTCCCCATGCAAATGTCAGCTGGCCTCTCTCTACATCAGAGCAGGTCAAGAAAATTATGAATCCAACACAATATTTTTGTTAGTCTTTGAATTAATTTTACTGCCTCCATGTATACTTAAAAAGGTGAAAATGTAACAGATGCGTCTTTAGAATGTTTAAGTTTAAAACCAAGACCCCTTCCCTTCTTCTTCTTTGTTTCCAGAACACCACAGAATTCCTGCTTTGGAAGAGGCAAGTTGGTTGCTGGGGAACGTCAACCAGACTGGCTACTTTAGAGTTAATTATGATATTAGAAATTGGAGGCTGCTAATTAATCAGCTAACAAGGAACCATGAGGTAAGCTCCTCTTCTCATCCCTAAAATCTGCTTTCATAGATGTACCTTTACTGTTTCATCACCCTAAACGGTTCAATTTTTGTGCTTGCCCCTCACAGGTTATCTCTGTCAGTAATCGAGCAGGCTTGATTGATGATGCATTCAATCTAGCCAGGTATGTTTTCCTGAAGATCATCTATCCTCATACACATTGCTGCAATAACTCATGCAACCATTAACTCAGCAGTTGAGTGTGTTTCAAAGTTAGGTGTGTTTTAAACACACTTTAGTTCCCCTCCCCTGCTTTTTTTTTCGCATAGCACATAAACATGGTCATAGCACATTCACTGCTCTTGATCAATAATTGCCGTAGGGTATTTCCGAGTCTGAAGAGATCTGATCAATTTTGCAGCAAGTTCCATTTAACACTTTGCAGATAAATAATCTCTTTCCTCTTTCTCTAATGAATGAGGGTTTTTTCTTCTGTTTCTCCCAGTTGTCCCACCTCTCTTTTCTATTACCACTGATCCTTATGCTGTATTTAATTTGAGATGGAAGGCACCTTCAAGCTTCAGTAATTTTTTTGCCCTAACTTGTACTGTTATATCATTTTGCCAGTATCTTTCTTTTCTTGTAATCCGCTAGAACAGATTCTTTTTTCTCCTCTGTGGTGCTTTTCAAACAGAATGGAAAAGCAGTCCCATTGAGCATTTCTGGAATTTATGCAACATTTTGTGTTTAATATGATGAGAGTTAATAATTAACACATACAGTGCTGGTTAGGTACTACCTTCATTACAAATTGAGACAATGGAGTTGTCCCCATTTTGAAATCCAGTCTGTTGATAGTGAAAGTGTAAAACAGGAGGAAAATAGTGGAACATTTGTTACTTTTTGATTTTGAGGTACCTGGGAACATAGCATTGGTAAAGGGTTTTAATTGCATAATTACAGATTTAATTGCAAAATTGCAAATAGTGTGATTTTACTTGCACTGTGATGTCAAAGGTGGCAAGAAAAGAATTTCCGATACTACTGTCTTTTCTGCTGGTGCTTGCAAGGTTTGGTAGTACCGAGGTACATTTAGCTGCAGATGGTCACTGGAGGTGTTTGGGCTTCAGTCACGGTGTCACACTCAGTAACGTTCCAGCATCACTGCAGTAAAACACAGCTGTGTGCCCTACCACTCTGTTCCTGCTGCTGACATAAAGTAGTGATTAGCCCTTACTTAACAGTCCAGAGATGTAGTAGAGAAGGAGGTATCATGGGGAGAGGAGCATCCATTTGCTTTTGGCACTGCCTTTCATTCTTGCTTTGTGACATCTTCCCATTGGTAACGGTAAAGAACTAGAAATGGTCATTATGTCAGACTTCAGTAGACCATGATTTGTCTTCTCTCTGGCTAGTAGAATATTGCAGATTATTCTGAAATATTTGGACTATTAGAAGAACTACCAAATGTTGAGTAATGTCATAATCTGTTCCAATTTCATTTGATTTTGACACTTCAGAAGCAGTGTGCAGTTACACAATCAGTGTGGCACCTTCTTTTTCCGTGCATTGAATGCAGTCAGATGTGGCTAGACTTCCCTGAAAGTCTAGATCCTTAAAAAAACTGTTTCTTAAGCCAATTTTTTAGGTGAATGTTTTTCTTCTGAGTCGGTATCGAGCCAGTGCTCAAGGATGTCTTATTCATGGAGCATTAAGGTGAGGTCTTGATTAAAGATCCAACCTACATTGTCTGGCCAAGTTTCGTCTGTCTAAAAACCACTCAAAAGCTTAGATGAATAATGCATTCCCCACTAATTTTCCAAAGTACTTTCATGAGGATACTGGATCCTGCACCTTTTTCAGAGGTAACTGCACTGGAGCATTGTGAAGTCTTTCACAAGATTTCACATTATAAAACTTTACCTTGTTTTGTTAAAGATGATCTGGCTGTTTTTAACAGTAATTCAGTCCTCAGTTTTGGTCCCTAGTTGCAATGATGTGTTATCCTCTTGTCTACAACTGTAAACATGCATGTTTTGAGAGAGAGGAGAACTGTGAAATACATGCTTTAATTCTAATCCCTAGCTATTATTTTCAGTGATAAAATAATGCAAAAATTAAAACATAATTTTTTACATTCATGCTGATCCTTTCAAAAATTATTTCTAGTGTAAACAGTTCTTTTTACTGTGTTGAAGAGCCTGTATTTCTTCAAAATACCCTGTCCTTCTTAGAAACTGCTGAAGTACTTCCTAGCGTGCTGTTGAACTTGATACAGATAATACCAAAAGGATTTGACCCAATTTTCCGCTGTTACAATATTGTATGTCCTAATATGATTATTTCTATGTCATTATACTGCTAATTAATTTTGTTTGTGGAATGAGTGCAGCTCTTCTCTTTAGTAAAATTTAGTAATATTTAGATCTGGAGAAAAATGAAAAAAAGTGCTATATAAATTATTCTGGAACACCGCATTTTACTTTTTTAAAGGTGTGTTTGATTTCATTCCTCTGAAATTTTTATTATCCTTTTACTGTCCAGCATAGTGATTGCTTGAAAATAAACAATGTAAATGAATTGATACTACTAAGGAATATTTTAAGCTCTATAGCTTTAATTTCATAAGTTTTTTGTCCATTTTATACGTAAATACATTCCTTCATCTTCCTTCTTGCTGTATTTTGGTTTGTATAACATTCATCAAGGAGAGTTGAGTGGAATAATAACAACAAAAGAAAGTTACGACTTGCTTGTTTTTCAGATTTTTAAGCGTAATTTTGTTCTTGGCTGTAGTGCAGGCACATACACTTAAGATCTGAAAAGCTGTAGCCTTAGCTACAGAACATAGCTTATGGAAGTTCATGTCCCACATTCTTGAGCAAGAATAGCACCTTGACACTCCCTCTTCCCTTCTTCTTGAAGATTCTCTATCTTTTGGTTTGTATGAAGTTTCAGTAGAATTTAAAAAGATATTGATTCTAGTAAGTGGTACTAGTAAACATTGGCTGAGAAAGCCTAGAAGCCACGAGAAGACAAACAGAGCTGTGGTTCTCTTCTGGGCTTAAACAGAGCAGAGGGCAGTTCCGATAGCTCCAATAAGCAGTGACACAATAAATAACAAAGGTCGCACTGTTTCGTAAGAGTGTGAGTAATGTTGTCAAATTCTCACATCTTTCTCTTTCCTTAGGATAAGGGGTCGGTGAGTGAGTATGTGAGGTGGGATGCCTCCCAATTTGCTTTCGGCATCCCAAAGGTAGACCTGTAAATCTGACATTCTCGCCTTGTAGGGCACTGACAGTTAATGGAGAGAAACATGCACCTGACCTCTCAAAACCACTTAACCACATAGGATAAGATAAATTACTCACTTAATGTTAGGAGTGTTGTGTCACCCCTGGTTCTTCCTTGATGGGCTCTAAATCTTCATAAAAGATTTCCTTCATTAAACTGGCTGACTTAATCTAGTATTAGGTGAAAGAAATAGGTCTGGTTTATACTTAATGTTAATCAGTGTTGAATCAGATATGACTGTGAATATCTCTTTTACTGTCATCTAAAATAGCTATTGTTGTTTCCAGTTCTGTAAGCACTGAATGAGCAAGCGTGAAGTGGTGGTGTTGATAATTGTTCTTATGCTCCAAGGATGGATGAGTGTGTGGGAGTGCTGTCCATTTCCTTGCACGGATGAGGGGCAGATTGAGCTATAGTCTCTTCAGGTGAAGCTTGCCCCTGTAGGCTTCACAAATATAGAAAGCTGTATCAGAAATAAGCAACAATAAAAAAACATACCTTCAAAATTTTCTGTGAACTAAGTGACTTCCATGCTGTAGATGGCCTTCATAAGTGTTCCTCTCTATCAGAATTTCACGCACCAGACCAAAACCGGCATCCTGGTGCAAATAGATAGATGATGAGTTATGATGATTCTTTTCCTGCTGTTAAACAATTCTTTGTGACTTGTTTCTTTCCAAGCTGTGAGTTCTGCTGACTCTATAAAACCCAAGTCTGAGGGCAAGGGAAAAGGCAGTACCAACCTACTTTTCAATATATAAATCCAAATTATCTCCCTTGACACAAATTTATCTTTAACAGCTGGTGCATTTGACTCCAAGGTTGATTCCAGAAGTAAAATACTGAAGAAAGCTAACGCGGACTCCAGATCACTTTCTCACCAACTTATAGAGAGGAATTAATTTAAAAAGTAAATCTTACTTAATCGAGTATAGCCTTTTGGATCTGGAAAATCATGTCTTTAGGACCCCCTATTTTATTGTTTCTTAAAAAAATTAATTCCTGGCTGGGGAGTCTGGACACTGAGGCAAAAACATTTTATCCATTCAGCCACCTGAGGCAGCACCACCCCACATAATGATTAGCTGGTCTTCTTTCTGGAAACTGAGCGGTATTGCGTAACTAAGCCTATCGTTCATACCCTTCCATGTAAAATCCATAATTATTGCTGCTAAATTGGAAAAATGTTTTCTTGAAATACATGGTGGAAATACATGCATAACAGAACTAAACTGTGGAGTTGAAATGATCTTCATTGCTGTTTTCCTTCACAGAGACTAAGTTTTCATTTCTTGTAGTATTTGAAGTCTTCCAAAATATGTGGGCTAATTGGTTCCATGTTACACTCGTTTGTCTTACTTCAAGTCCTGTTCAGTGTAATGTCAGGAGAAGTCAAGGCATTTGAGAAGTGAGGGCCCATGAGAAATGCTGGGTCTGGATATTAAGTGGGTGACAAAGACAGAAATTCTCAGTGCAATTAATGTACTTCAAAATATTTTGAAATTTCAACAGCCATATTCAGGGTTGTTGACCTTGTTTTGTTGGGATATTCAGAAACAATCATGTAGGAGCCATTTAAATGAGTAAACTGCAGTTTTACTCTAGCCTTCGTCTTTACTCCTGATTGCATTTTCTCATAGTACAACTCAGAGAAAAACGAGATGTGTTATGCGGCTTCCTTAATTAGTGCCTCTGAGTACCAGCTAAGGGAGTGAGTATTAGATCAATACTTTGTATCACGCTTGATTAATAGTGGTATGGATTTACTGTTTTAATAAATGAGGCCTCATCTGAATTATTTCAGCAGATGCCATAGTAACTCCCATTCACTGTCAGGCAAATTTTGGTGATGGTTCGCCATTGCACTAGCAATTGATTTAGATATGGTTTCCTACAGAAGTCCTTGGGTTTCTTTTGACATAAATACTCTCTCAATGGGCCAAAGTAGCTGTGCCTTATTTAGAGAAAATAGAAAGTTACCATTATTTTAAGGTAGCCATCATTCGTTCCATATGCTGCACGTCAGTCCATATGTTCTGTGACATATCACAGCATTGATATCTGCTTTATGTGGAGATACATATTTCAGCTAACATTTGCATGTGTTCGTAACAAGGAGAATCAAAGCAATTCCTGCAACTAAGCCCACTAAAAGTCAATTCTGATTTTGCAGTGTGTATCATTTGTGCATCTGATCCTGTTACATAGCTAAAAGCAGTAAAGCAAATTGTACAGCACATTCCAGGGAAGTGTTGGTGCTGCGAGAACATCCTGAAAGATTGAAACACCTGCTGAGAGCCAGGGCAGAAGTTGAAGACTCTTCAGCATGTACTAAAAACCAACCCTGTAGATCTGACTGCAAAGTGTTTAGTGCAGAGGGAAGGTCTTTGTCTAGTCATATCCCAGCAAAATTTGCCTAAATTATTTCTGGTACTTCTGAGTAATTATAGCAGTAATTGTTTTATCATGTAAACTACATTAACTCTATTCTTAGCCAAACCCAGAATAAACTGTCAGGAAGACTTGACTCTGGTTTCAAGGGAGTGACGGAGTTATTTTTAGGTAATGGTTGTTAACTCATTGTCTTTTTACCACATAGTCTTAGTGTCTTAGAGCTCAAGCTGGTCTCGGAAGTCAGCTTGGTATGGATGTATCCTTCTTGCAGTGCAGCTGCCAGGGACTGCTGTGTAATGACAGGGGAAGGGAACAGTCTGTGAAATTCATTTTGGGAGCATTAATTGAACCAGATCTGAATGATGCTTTAAAAAAAAACTTGAGTTTGACGTTAAACATGAAGAGGAGTGTCACGAGTGGAGCTTGCTGAAGGCTTTTTTGCAACTTCAAGTACTGGAAACAGAGCTAAGAATTGAAAATATGGCTTCAGGAATCTTTGTTGGTGGGGCAGGGTGGGGCAAAACCTGTGGCATTCTGTGGGGGCCCTATCCTCTCATAGCAAACGTACATCAATTCCCTGGAACTTTCTCTTATCTACATAGCCCTTTTTCTTCCCCACAGATGCCTGATCAGCCCTAGTCTCTACCTCTCTCACCTGTCCTCTCAAAACAAGCAGGTTTTTTGACTCCTTACCCTTACCCCAGAACCCAGTTACTTTCCTTTCTGTGGGTCTGACAGGACTAATATGGAGAGCAAAAGATCCTTCTGCCACATTGGTTAAGGTAGCAAAAACAAGCCACTCTGAGAAGCTGGAGGTGCTGATCTAATCAACTTGACTTTCCCAGCATCAGTGAAGGATATATGAATGAAGGCATAAACCAACTTTTCTAGTTATAAAAGATGACTTTACTAATGCCTCACTAGCATAAAGAAAGAAGTCTGCTATCATAGGCTACTGCTTTGCCTGCTGTTTTGACCTGACTGCACCATTGCTTCTCAGAAATGATCCTACTTTTTGGGTTTATCTGATTGCTGTTGACCAGGACTGTTGTCTAGAGGAGGTCTGGTCTTTTTCCGTGTATGCTCTGTCTGCTTGAATGTTGTAATAGATTAGCTCCTTCCTATCTGGCTAGAAGTGTGTTTTCCTCTACCCAGAAATCAAGCAATAAATGACAGGAAGGACTGTGTTATGACTAAGGCACAGGGACTGAAGAAACCTGGGATGCTGTTTCTGCTGTAGCCTTCCTGGGTGATCTTGGTTAAATCACTTAGATTGTTTGTGTCTTCTTACTCTCTGCAACACAGAGATAAGAGAATAGGTGAGGGTTTAAGAGAATTTCAGAGAATCTTTTTATTATAAATATGTTTATTGGGAATTGCCTTTAGAAAAGTAATATCCAATTCTGTAGATATTCTGGCAAACAAAATTTGAATTGCGTGTGTGTTCTCAAGATCGGAATTCTGTGCTATCCGTATGAAATTTCTAGCTTTTAAACACATATTTCACTTGGCTGAATGATATGGAAATTATAAACATTAGACCAGGAAAAAAGAGAGTGATGAAAAGTATTGTGCATAATAATAAACTAACTCAATTTTGATTCTGCTCAAACATGCTCTCATAGATACCGTCACCTGTTGACAACTTAATGAATAGAAGAGCTGTTTCATTCTACCCTTCCCAACAAAAATCACCAAGAAAGAAAATAAATAGCACTTATAATAATTGAGTCATCTGGAATTGATGTCTATTAGCCCCTGAAACACATTCAAATTTCTTTACTTAATTTAACTCTGTGAATTACATACTTCTCAAAAATCATGGTTTCATGATGATGAAAAACATGACATACCTTAATGCATAGCCTTAATTTTTAGCAGTAAGATTATACCTTTTCATCTTGTACTACTCTTTTTTAATTCACTTTTCTTTCATATGGGGAAGAAGAGGAAAGGAGAAATTGTGAACTACAGTTTGAAGGAGTTTTTTTTGTTGCATTTTTACAAGCATAGAGGGGTTTAGATTTGAGGTTTTTTCCTGTTTTTAGCAGAGGTGAGTAATTCAAATTAATATTAGTCTTTGCTTATGTGGCAACTCTAAAACTGTGCAAGATAATTTAAGCCACATAATACTGTGATAATTACATTGAATTTGAACTATTCTTTGTAGGATGCTTCAAATGCTCTTGTGTGCAGTTGAATGTCACTTGAAGAGTCCTTAAATATTTTGCATGTAAGGAAACATAGTAAGAAGCAGGCTTCACTTAAAACTGTCTTACTCTCTGAATCTTTTAATGTTGGAGAGATTGAATGCTAATTAAATTTGTTTCGTAAAATGAGCTTGTAAAGCCAAAAGCATCAAAGAGCAGATATGCATTCCTGTCCTGTTTACCTGGAAGTCCATGGCTGGTACAGATCATAATGCCTCCATCAAGTCACTTTGATGTCTTAGAAAAATAGAGTCCTTACATGGTCCTTATATAAGTCAACCCTGAGAGGGAAGGATGAGGTAGATTATTCTTTGATACTGGAGATCACAGGGCCTTTTTAAAAGATTGCCCATTAGTTTTCTATGAGAAAATATTCTTTCTGCAGCTTCTGTGGTTGAACATGGATGCCAGTCATCTTAAGTTTTTAATCTTTGACTTCTAGCCTTGGAGGAGTTGAAGGGGAAATCTGTGACTACAAGAGTTAATTTCCCTGTTGTATGGGTCGCCTTGCCCAAAGCTTTTTTGGCATGTCAGGGTTCAACATATATGTTTTTACTCAGCTATCAAGGAATTGCTGTTAAAGCACTGTGGGAAAGAATATCCTGAATACATTGGTAGAGACGCCAGTCCTTGATAGGTCCTGAAAAAATGAAAAAGGCAGATACAGTTAAATGTGGATGTTTACTGGCGCCAAGTTTCTCTGTGAGTTATTCTAATCCACACACTTTACTCTTAAGGTAAAAGAATGAATCAATTATTAAGAATCCTAACTTACTTTAAACTGTCTCTTTACGAGTTAATGAGTATAGTCTAATTATTCATATATTGCACAGAAACAGAAACAGAACGGATGTTAGGCTGAGTTGCACATCTGTGTTCTGAAGAGCTGCGTTTTACCCCTTCAAAATTACCCTGACAAAAAGCTAGTCATGTTTTACACATTTCTAAGAAACAGATGAGGCAGGGTGAGTTTTAAACCAGCAGCAAGTAAATCACCTCATTTCCATTGTTTCAGCAATGCAGACCAGTTTGCTGCCAGCCTGAATTTTCTAATTTTGATTTAAACACATGACTTATAATGTCTTTGTTGGGTGGTGGGACTAAAGGATTTATGGTGCCCTTGTATGTGGGACTCTCATCACTGTACGGCAACCCTGTCGTTTTTGTGACAGAGTCTGTTTGACTGGTGCTGGATTTATGATAGAAATAATACAGAACAGAGTAATAATTTTCCCTTGGCAATTACACTACCATTTGGTACTTTGTCCCTAAGGGGAAAATGAATGTGCTGGGATCTGTCCATAAGTTCAGCGGCTCAGTGTAAAGAACAAACCAAGGTCAGAATGCAGTTGAATACACACTGATGCTTCATAATATAATCTAGATTTTCTGCTTTTATCTGACTCATTAAAAGCTCATGTAATTTAAAGATTATTTTTGATTGCCATGAGATTTTTATTGGGAATTCTTTGTGAGGGAGATTTGATTACCATGTTCAGTACTTTCTTTTTCTGTTCATTGCCTCTTTTCTCTGTAGCAATGGCCACCGCAGCAACTTCTTCAGAGTAAGCAGAATAGTACCTTGCTAAGCATTGGTGCTTATGATATTATATGATATGATATCATAAATCACTTAATACTTATATATAACTTCTGGAAAATCTTTTTCCACCTCTGTCTGTGTCATAAAAATGATAGATCACGTTTTCAGTACAGTTTGTCAGCAGCCTTCTTTGGCATGAAAAACCTGCTGAACAGGATGTTTGTCTAGAGGTAATATGTCTAATAGCTAAACCAGATCTTTTTGCCAGTCCGTGTTCCTGTTCTTTTCTCCCCTTCAGTTTGTGAGGCAACTGTGAAATCAGGAACATAGATACTAAGACAAGCCTCATGTGGTGCTGTGTTTCTAACACATGCTCTTGTGTGTAGTGGTGGCTACAGAATGATTGACATGCTGGTAAACTGGTGGGTAAGGACAGTTACGTAAAAATTGATAAAGCAATGAAGCGTCTCAAATGTGATCTTTTTGGTTAAATTTTGCTTTTGTAGTCACAGGTTTCAAAGGACTTGGTATGGGGGACGTTGGCTTAGAGAGGGCTTGTAGAAGCTGTTTTAAGTCTCGGCTGCTTTCTTTATGACCCATGATGTCGAATCAGAAGGCTCTGAAATAGTATAAAGATGTCTGCTTTTTGTAGTTTATACTGAAGATATGTAAACAACAGATCATTTTATAACATGAAATGGATCTGTTGGTGCTCTTCTGTGACTATTTGCAGGGCAAAAGACCAGAGCTATGATATTCTTATTCATGCCTCTTGGCAGAGGAGTACTGAAAAAGTAGCATTCTTAGGATTATCCATTGGTAGAGGCCTATATAAAGGAGACAAATTTCTGTCAGGAATGGCACTGGTATGAATGTGCTTTGGGTAGGGAGAGACTAGATGAGTTCTTAAGGCTCTTTTAATTTTAACTATAGATGAAGTTTTCTAGACTTTTTAGCCTTACCCTTGAGAAATGTTTTACCTGAACATCAGTATGCTTTCAGCCACTGTTTACGTATCAACACTGTTTAACTATTTTATCTGTTAAGATACTTGCCAAAACTATCCCAGGCTCCTCTGCAGAATTTTTTTTGGTGTAGATACATGCTTGCTAAGATTCTCAGGTGGCTACTGGAGACATACCTAGAGAAAACTGCGCCTGTTTCAGACTAGACACAAGATCGGACATCACAGTATTTCTGTGGTGTTTATGCTTGTTACCTGGTTTCAGTGTAGCTCATAATCAGTTATTCCCCTAGTGACAGACAATATTTCAATTTTTCTCCAAGATGGCTAGGCTAGAAAAGAACCTTGTCTCTTAGCCCTGACTCTCCTGCATTTGGACTTTGACAGGCAATATCTGATAGTAATTTTGCTGGACTTAAAGATAGCAATATGATTGATGGCTAAAAAGACACAAGAAAAATAAGGATTTCTGTCACTGACCTTCCAGTGACTTTGTTGAAAGAGAGAGAAATAAGTCAAGCTTCATGTGTAGAGTATCTGGTAAACTTACACTCTGTAGTACCTTTGAGTGAACCTTTCTAGGCAATTATATGACAGGGAAATTATTTTAGAGTTTTCCTTTTGATGGGAAGGTTGCTACTTTCAGTTTTCTTATTGTTGTTATAATAATTGTTAAATATTTCTGTTTAACATTTCTACAGATCTGTGTTTTTCCAACAGAGTTCACAGAGATACTCAGAACAGACTCATTCTCTGTTCTGCCTTCTTTCCTCATTTTGGTTATTGTCCTACTCCATAAATGCTTTTGCTGACCAGATCCTGTGTAACCATCTTCGAGCCTAGTTCTTCCAGGCTAGTGAAGGAGAATCCTAGAATGATGCCGGCGCCTTTGCCTAGTTTGCCACTGTTCAAGTGAGCCAGTGCATCTTACTGAATGCAGTATTCCCTGGGAAAGAGGAGTCTTGAAGTCTCTCTTGGCACTGGACAAGCTTTTAGTGTAAACTAAAAGAGTATGGTTGTGCTAAAATACAAAAGTTAAGAAACCAATCGTTGTGCTTTGTGAAGATGCAGAATATTAGAGCATAGCTCACCAGACAGTCACACTGCTTTGTCTAGGTTCTGTCTTCTGCTGACCTGGTTGTCATGGCAGTCGTGCTGCCTCCCAGGACACTGCACACAGGTCCTAGGTCTGTGATCTGGATTTTAGGACTTACACGTGTTATGGTTCATGGTTTATCTCTTTTATGGTTTCGGGTGAGAGTTTCTCCTTACATCCTATTTTCTCAACTATGAATGTAAACTTTTTTATGCAAAAAGGTGAAATGACAAATATACTTACTACCTCTTGACAGAAGCTGTTTAATGCCAAATAGTCTTGGAGTGCAGTGTATTTGGAATAAAAAGTTCATAAACATGGCTTAGTGACTAGGGTAAAAGAACAGGGCTTTCTGTAGGCATCCATGAAATAAAATAGTGTAGAATATAAAGAACAGGGTAATGTTCCTGAAGCACTTATGTTTTCTTTGGGAAACTTGCTGTCTTAACTGCCACTGTAAGAGGATTTGAGAGATGTCTCTGCTTAAGTTCTCTCAGAGGTGCATCTTAGCATCTGTATTGCTCAGGATGTGCTGACAGAAGAGTTTAATATTAATCGTAGCAGCCATAGCCACTTTTCCTCTAAATCATGATCTGAAGTGATGAATTTATTGTCATTTATATAATAATGCCGTCCCCAAGAGTCTCCCTTCATTCTCATCCCTTCTCTTGGGATGGATTGGTTGATGTGTGGTTGAGGGGGTGATTCTGATGATACTGAGCATAAGCTCTTCTAGGGTCATACTCAGAAAGAGAAGGAGGGTCAGGAGTAAACAGAAAAAAAATCAAACTTTGCCACAATCTATTTGTGTAATTTGCACCATATTCTTAGGGAAACAATAGAGTTGAGTCAGGGTGTGAGACAGGCAGAATTGAATAGTCTGATAAATTTGGAAGTCAGACACAGTGAGTGATGAAGAGTAACAGGATGTGAACAGGATGAGTGAGTATCACCGGCCAAGAATCATGATTTTGAAACTCATTAGGAAGCTCTGAGCTCAGGAATGAGAGATCGATCTCTTAAGGGTCTTACGAGAAGTGATCGACTTCTTATGTGTCTTTATGGAGAAGTTAAGCTTAAAAAGAAATAATCAGTTTTGCAGTGTTGATTTCCCTTTTGCACTTAATATAGATAGATTTAATTTCAAAACATGAACTTAAATGTCCATGAATGCAGCTATAATAAACGTTAATCTGTTTATTCCTTAAGCAGCATGTTTCCTCTTGTTCCTTCCTCTTGTTCCTTACTTTTTCATGTCAATCAAATTATCAGTAAAAATAATCACAAATCCCATTAGAAACTAACTATATATATACAACTTTAAGCTAGTTTACCTCTTTGCTAACATTATCTCCAAAATTTTTAACTGCTGTCAGTCCAGCATGCTGCTGGCTCCATTAATTACGTTTAGAAATCTTCACAGAGTATTAAGACATAGAATTCTTCTTAATGATACTTTGCTGCTTCAAAAACAAGACCTATAAAATGAAGTAACTTTCTATCTTCAGATGCATTGGACTTTGTCCATTACCTGCTCTAAAAGCTTTGCTGCTTTTGTTTCATACCTGCTCAGTTCCTCGGTTGGCACAGTAAGCTCCCCAAAGTGATCTTGTTTCTTGTGCTTTAGTGCTGGAACCGGAGTTGAAAACAGCTGATAAAATGTGGACAAAGATGACATGAAGCAGACTGGGGGGTGGGATAGATACTTTTGAAATCTGTTACATGAACTCATTTTTTTCCTGAGAACATGAAAGGAACAGAGTGTAATTCTTCCAACAGAGTGTGAAAAATGAAGGCCTGCAAGATATGGTGGACGTTGCAAGGAAACAAACTATTTCAAGTATTTCAGCCAGACAGTTCTGACATGTTATTACAGCAGAGATAAAAATTCGTATTAACATGTATGCATTGGTTAATATCTGTACTAATGTGTGTAATTTTATTTGTGTGCTGTATGTTTGCATTTCTTCCACAGACATTGATGGAAATTAAAGGAACATTTGCAATGAAGGAGAAAAACTAGTCTATGAAGCTGTATCATACTGTAGCCTATTAAATTGAACTTTGTGGAATCCATTTTGCTGATTTGAAGTGTTTAATGAAAAGAGAATCGTTATCTCCTCTCTAGGCAGATAGTTAACTCCTTTTGGATTTAAACACCTGCATCAGGAGAAGAGTAGACAACGTGTTTCTGGGAAGTTCACACCCACAGGGTTGCACTTTGTTTCTGCAGTCTGGATAGTTAAGAGAAAGTGCTGTTCTGAAAAAGAAAGTGAGAGCAAAACCTAGAGCTTGGTGTTTCCTGTACTCAGTTTTTAAAGTAGCTGTCAAATGCTTGTGTCTGGATTGCTTTTTACTTGTAATGCTATTATTTGAAAACCCTTCCTGTACACCCCCCCTCCCCCCAACTCTTTCACATGCGGGGGGAGGTCTTTTATGATAGAAAAAAAATGGGACAAAATTTTAGCCGGTTGAATTATAAACACCTGAAAAAACCCGTAATTTATGTGCAAAGTGCTGGAACATCCTGAACCAAAGTGATGTCACTGGATGAGTCCTTCCAAAGTGACTTAAGGTGGATAGAAGACAAGGCAGTTCTAAAGGAGAGAGAAAAGAGTGAGGAGAATAACTGTAAAACTAAAGCTTCTTCTTCAGCACTAGTTCTTTTCAATTGCTGAGGGTCAGTATAAATGTTTTCTCAAGCAAAAGGCCTTGGGTTGTTGATTTTATGCAGACAGCTTTCTATCTTACAAATCAACAAAGCAACGACTTCCTTTTGTTTTGGGTATTTTTTAGTTTTTTTTCCTTAAAGGCAGTTACTTGTTCATTGATGTCTTTCATAGCCACAGGAATCCATTCAAAGTAGGGATAGCTTGTCTGGTTTTCTTTCATGTGTATTCTTGCCTTGCTTCATCAAGTCAGTGTGCTTGCACGTGTTGGGAGAGGCTGCGAGATGCTGGTTTTTTATAAGGTTGATTTGTATGTCATTAAAGTGTGATGAGTTTATCATGTTTTTCTGCATTTTAATTTCATTTGGGAAAAAAAAGAAGTCATTTATGTCCCATCATGAATATCTTCTGAAAACCAATTTAATACTAACTTCTTTTATTGTGCAGAGCTGGTTATTTGCCTCAGAATATTCCTTTGGAGATTATGAGATACCTTTCAGAGGAAAAAGATTTTCTGCCTTGGCATGCTGCCAGCCGAGCTCTTTATCCTCTAGATAAATTGCTGGACCGTACAGAAAACTACAATATCTTCAATGTAAGAGATACGGTCTTCCTCTCTTTCTTCCTCTAGTTCTTCCTTTCTTTCTTCCCCTCACTCCATCTGCCTGTCCTTCCTGCCTTTCTTCCTTTCGCCTCTTACCCCCTCCTTTTATTGTCAGGATTTGAACTGTTCCCCAGTCAGATACTGTAAACAACCTAGGGTTATTAAGTTTCTTCCTAATTACTCTTTATTTAAACATAGCAATTATCAAGCTTTGGTTCATCTGCATTTGAACAGTGATAACTGTTGTTTGAGGCATATATGACTAGAAGAAGGAAAGGTAATTATCCCTCATGTAAAATGTTATGACAAATAAAGTATTTCACTTAAAGGAGCCAAAGTGTTCTATTGCCGGATTTTCTCTTTTGAGGAGCCCCACGGTGATATTTAGGTGGATGCCCAAGATCAGCAAGAACGGCAAATATAAGCACAACTGAAAAGAATACACGCGACCGAAGCAAAGATTTGTAGTCATTATTTCATCCCAAAATCCGTGGTGAATTCAATGCAGTTACCTTAATTAACAAGAATTAGATCACCGTTGAGTCAAAAGCCCATTCATAATTGCATCCGAAGGGACAGCAGTAACAGCTCGCAGTAGATAATTAAGATAGACATGGCAAGTATTTTAACATTTACCTGTAGCTACACCGAAGCATGGTTTATGAAGTACACAGGATTTGACTGCAGCCAGTGACAATTACGAACGCTTGGGGTTTTTATTCACTATGACTTTTATGTAGTCTACATATTTTCAATGGCCAACATACGGTAATTTTATGTAATGTTGTAAAGCCTTCAAATGCAGGGGCTTTTTAAAGCCTGAAATTCTTACGGATGCTTTTTTCTTCATAAATGTATATTTGTTTCTCTGTGTGTGTGAGCATAGACACCATGCTCAGAGAGGAGGAAGTTAGAAGTGACTGTATGTATATATGTAGAAGTACATACCTGTATAGATACAGATATACAGATATTGATACAGATATGTGTGAGTGTGTGTATATATATATACACACGTGCATACGTATACACAGAGTTACCTGATGACATGGAAAATTATTTTTGTAGAAAATATACTACAGATTAATAAAGACACTTTGAAATTTTTATGAACCTGCAGAGCAGGCCTACGTGCAAACCAGAGCCGTAATGTAAAATGCTGTTGAAATAATTTGCATATTTAATCTGTTGTTAACTGCAAAGAAAAATTCTTAGGCATCTGCCATTGCTATTTCACTTTTAAACATGATTGTGTAAAGAAAACACAATTTTAATAAATAAAACCAGTAAAATTCACAGCTCGGTTGTGTTTTATCACTACTGATGGGAGTTTTGAAAGCCGAGGTGATAGCAGAGGAAATAAAAAGTCTTTTTAGTCACAGAATAACGTATCTGCTAGAGAAAGCTGCAGTATGAATCTTCTTTTGTGTTGACATATATACATGCCTATGCATCTGTAATGATAAAATAGATGCTCTCCTATGCGGTTCCATATATCTCAGTTCTCTTTTTCAAATGGGTGAATTCCACTGGCAAAAGATTATGCTGAATACAATGACAGTGGTTTTCTTCAGAACTGGTCAGAATATGTAAATATGTCCTCTGCGTAAAAAGTAGAAGTCACTAAAATAGATCCTGTGCTTGTTTTGTTCTTTAGGCACACCAGGAGCCTAAACTTAAAGCATAGTGTCATTAAGTGTACAAAGCTTATTTGCAGCTGCATTGTTATGTATTCTGAAATCAATTGACTGTACCCACATAATGTTTTTTCCATGGCTGTGGATATTAAAACAGTGTTCTTTTAAAAGTGAACATGCACGGTGTAGTCAAGATTGGCCACAAACTAGAAATAAGGCTATTGACACTCTTGTAATTTTTCAGCTGTGCATTGTGAGTTCAAAGTAGCATATAATAAACTTTGGAAATTCATGGATTTTATAACAATAAATTGTCTTATACTGGGCATCTAATCAAGTAGCTCATCTAGAAATTGCTTCTTACTATAGCAGTGAAGGAGGATTATGAGTAGACAAGTAGCTTTGCTAAGTCTTTGGAATTGGATGTTATTTGAGGGTAAAAGAGAGACCAAACCTCAATAGTCAGCAGTATTTCAATTTCAAGTAAAATAAATGATTTTTAACATCAAATATACTTTTCTCTTTCTCCTCAGGAGTATATTTTAAAACAAGTCGCATCGATGTATCTGAAGCTTGGATGGCCAGCAAACAATTCAAACAAATCACTCGTTCAAGCATCATACCAACATGAGTACTGTTATATTTTCTTTTTTATTGTTTGTTTGTGGAATATAATGATAAAAATGCACCCTCCTAAAATTTAGTCATGTTTAGCATAAGCCAGTCATAGTTCCTTAGCTCTATCACCCTTCTGTTTTTTCCTTTCTGGGTTGTAGGGAGAGCAGAAAGATGCTGTGAGAGGAATTCTTCTTTCTTAAGTTGGGAGAACATGATTTCCTAAGCCCTAACAATATCTGACTACACTGGATTTCAAAGAACTTGTACTCATGTGACCGCAGAGGTCGGGAAGAGAGCATAATGTAAATGGGGGCTAGTTCTTATCCGTGACCTTTCTTTAGTTGTTGCAGGCATTAAACTGACACTGAGATTTGCAAAGCCAGATTATCTTGGATATGGTGCCCAGCTACCGGTTGCTGTCACTGTTATAAGAAGTAGTTTTTTGTAAACATTCAAACACATTCGTTAATGCAGCCTTATTGCTCTCTTTAATTTGGACAGAGAGTTGCGTCGGGAAGTCATCATGTTGGCCTGCAGCTTCGGGAACAAACACTGTCACCAGCAGGCTGCGACGTTAATCTCTGACTGGATTTCTAGCAATAGGAACCGGTAAGTGGAGCTGAAACGTGTGTCTCACATTTCTCCTACTGAGAGTCAGTACAGATCTTCCTCTCCTGCCTGCCCTGTCTGCAGTGCCCTCTTTTGCAAAGGTTTTTTTTATGGGAGGAAGCAGAGGTTGCTGGCTGTCATCTAAAAATGACTGTGGGATTTCAGAATGAATTATTTGACTTTGCATATATGAGTGGGTGGAGGGGATTCTGCCCACTCCTGATAAATTACTGTCAGATAATTCTGTGCTAGAAGATAAGGAGATGGATTTTAAGGACAGATTTAAAGAAAGAAAGATGAGTGAACAGCATGTTGTCAGACAAACATGAAACCTGTGTCTGGACAAGAGAGCAGAAGGTGCTAAACATTTAAAGAAGTGAGAGATGTTAGAGACAGAAGGACTGAGAAGTAAGGAAGGAGATGTAGCAATGTGGTGGAGGGAAATGTTACAAGGTATTTAAGGGTGAAGACTTGAAAATTAATGCGATTCAGGAATACATGGAAAAGCTCATGTAAGGTTTCAGAGAGCAGATAACATGATAGGTGATGCCTTGAGCATTCGCTGCGCTGTAGTCGTTTGACAGCAAATATGTAAGTTAGGCTGTCCAGACACAGGTTTGTTCAGCTGAGGCAAGGGAACATGGGCCATGGATAGTGTATGAAGTTTAACTTTTAAAGGCAAGCATCTAAGAAATATGAAATTACTGAAATGTCAAATATTTAAGTATGCAGTGATCTATGGACAATGAGATGAGTGCAGAGTATAGGTTAGGACCCCGACTTCTTTAGGAATAATAGTGGATTTTCTGATCATGTGAAATATTTGCACTGTGCACATTTGTACGTGGCATGATACTTTGGTTTAAAAGAGAATATTTTACTTTCAAATAAAAAAGATAAGAGAAAAAGTCTCTCATTTTTAGTCCCAGTCTTGTCTTATCTCTGCAAAAGGATCAGATCTCTCTAGCCATACAAGCAAGCAGGATTTTTCAGAGATTTCTTGGACTAATCAGGTGTTTGTTTGCAATTAAAATATCTGTCTGTCTCTGTAATCTTTAAAAATCCTTTACAGGCATAACCCGGTTACATAAGTATCTGAGTGTCTTTTAAAACCAGCTATGAACTGAGCATGATGGGAAATTACATTCCTATATGACTTTGAAACTTCTGGAAAAAAAACCAACTTGAAACTATGACTATGTACCTTTAAGTAAGATGTGTGTGAGGGGGAGGGTTTTCTTGTGTAAGGTGATACCAGATATATTTACTGGGAAATATATACCCCAGGGTTTTATATGAATTCTTATCATAAGCAGCAACAATCAGTATGAAGCTATTCAAAGAGACAATTAAAGAGAAAGAATCATTGGAAACAGTCTGCAAAAGTAATTTACTTAGATATTCATTTG